>JAMWET010006663.1:255000-300000 GCA_024036415.1 Prochilodus magdalenae
TAATATTATATATTAATAATGCTATATTATACATTAATAATGCTGTGTCCACCAATGATTGTACTTGCTATTAATTATACTAGCATTTACCTTCAGAACGTACAGCGGTCGTTTCTCGAATGACGACCCAATCAAGATGATCTTCACCATCTCTGGATACTCTTGGCTTGTTTTATTCATCCAGTAATAGATCTGTGTACAAGATGGCATAATTTTCAAAGCTACAAATAGGCACCTACGATAGCATGAGCACAAAACCAGTTTAGGATTCAGGTGTGTCAAGCAGGAACATGAGAATAACACATATCACGTCAACACAATTGCTGCAGCAGCCATTGGCTAATTCAGTGGGATTTAATGGTGAAGAAAGTTGCCTTACGTCTTCTAAGGAGAGATACCTCTCAGAGGTCACGCTGCCACTTCGAGGGTCTGTAGTTTCATTTCTGGTTTGTTGCTCTATCAGCTCCTCTGTGTTGTCCATCAACACACTGTAGAAAGAACACATCGCATCTGAGACCCAACATGCAGAACGTGGGCGTTCACATCTGACGTTTTCTGAGTTGAATGAGAACCAGTAGGTCCTACATTGATAACTAAGCTGTATTTGCAGAATTCATTACATTTAATTCTATTCAATTCAATTAAGCTGTATAATCATTATACCAATGTGAGATTGTACAGTATAATGAAAGACTACCAGGCTGCTTCTCCAGTACAGTGATTAAAATAAATAGATATCGTCCCTATCCAGAGAAAAACATGTATCTCCATTTTTGTTGATTTTTACTTTTATGCCTCATTTGATCATATGAGCTGCTGTTTACACTGTGTGGAAATTTCTCAAAGAATGGACCAACAGGAATGGCCCTAAACTGCTTGCAAAGACTTTTGGTTCCATTGACTCCCATTCAAATTAAATGAGGTTTTTGGCCTCTCCTGTAAAGTTGCCATTTTGGAGATACCTGTTTTTCTTTGGACAGCGACGATAGGTAAGTATAAGTGGCATTCTGGTTGAAGACATGGGCTCTCAAAACACATTTAATGTATGCGTCCTTGAATTGAACCCCGAGAATTGTATAGAAAAGCAGGAGGTGTATTACATCAACACTACCCCTAAACACTGTCTACGTATGTTATCTGCAATTGAATTGAATTTATTTTTTAAAAGTCTCCAAAATAAACCTGGAGCCTTTTCTCTTTGATCTTGAGAGTCAGTTTGATTAAGCTATGATTATGCAGAACGTATGATGAAATAAGATCAATATTTATATATTAAGGTTGACAGCTGTGTGAGTAGATGCCAACTAATTGCTGATGGCTTCAAAACTTATAAAATAAAGAGCAGAAGAAGAGGAGGGAAGAAAATGCTCTATGACTTTAATAATCACACTGTAGAGGAGAGTGTAGGACACTACATCTCCTTTCCTACTGGAAGGGATTAGACCCAGGTTGTAAGGTTACCATATAAATGAACTGTGTGCAGTGATGGTGGTGGTAACCAGAGGTCTAAAGAGTTTAATGCCTGTAAAAGCTTACTCACAGGAGGTTGTTATTGGTTATGAACGCACTGTCTGATGGCTGAGTTTTACACTTACAGTATAATAGTTCTGCTCGGAAGCTATTAACCAGCTGGCACTACGCAAAGACGAGGCTCACTGAGTCCTCAGTCACTTACTCTCTCCGGGCCGTGTTAGTGTTTCTGACTTACTGTACCTGTAGCTGATCTTATGCTTGTCCAACAGGTCTGTGACATGCTTCACACTGCCTGAATTGATGTAGAGATGGACGTCTGTCTTTGCAGTGATGTGACTGGGAGAGTCTGGCTTAAATAGCACTGTCTGATACAGAGCAATAAAGGTCATTAGACAGAACCTCAGCATTCAGGATATTAAGACTGCATGGATCACACTAACACTGGTCTACTTTGATGACTGTATGGATCCGATTGCTGTCACTGTAACACTGGTCTACTCAGATGACTGAATGGATCTGACCGCTGCCACTGTAACACTGGTCAACTCAGATGACTGAATGGACCTGACTGCTGCCACTGTAACACTGGTCAACTAAAAGGACTGAATGGATCTGGCCGGTGCTACTGTAACACTGGTCTACTTTGAAGCCTGAATGGATCTGACTGCTGCCACTGTAACACTGGTCAACTCAGATGACTGAATGGATCTGACTGCTGCTACTGTAACACTGGTCTACTAAAAGGACTGAGTGGATCTGACTGCTGCCACTGTAACACTGGTCTACTACAATGACTGAATGGATCTGACTGCTGCCACTGTAACACTGGTCCACTCAGATGACTGAATGGATCTGACCGCTGCCACTGTAACACTGGTCAACTCAGATGACTGTATGGATCTGACTGCTGCCACTGTAACACTGGACAACTCAGATGACTGAATGGATCTGACCGCTGCCACTGTAACACTGGTCAACTCAGATGACTGAATGGATCTGACCGCTGCTACGGTAACACTGGTCTACTTTGATCCCTGAATGGATCTGACTGCTGCCACTGTAACACTGGTCTACTCAGAGGACTGAATGGATCTGACCGCTGCCACTGTAACACTGGTCTACTTTGAAGCCTGAATGGATCTGACCGCTGCCACTGTAACACTGGTCTACTTTGATGCCTGAATGGATCTGACCGCTGCCACTGTAACCCTGGTCTACTTTGATCCCTGAATGGATCTGACCGTTGCCATTTTACTCCAAAGTGCTGCCCTCCCCTGTCCCTACCCTACAACCTGATTTCCGTTGATCTGAAAAAGGGTCCTAATAAAAAAAACACGTCCAGAATTCATCATTTCAAAAGTGGTGATCTGATCTCGAAGTAGGTATGACGACAATGTATGTAAATATATTACAGCAGATTGTTTATTCACTTCTTACTTGGTTATGGCTGGATATGTTCTGCAGCACATTCACTTGTTCTTCTGTCACAGCTCTGATGGAGAGAACCTGGTCACTGTTTCATGGAAGAATAAGAAGGGAGAAGTAGTTGGTTTATATTATATTATATTATATTTCAGACATTTGTTTGTTTATGGCTGCAGATTCCATGAAATCCATTGTGATAACATTCTCCATTTGAACTTTGCCCATCATGCTTCCAGCAAACCTGCATGTGTCCATTCCTTTTCACAGCAGTCCCCGCAACTTTTAAGGTTAAGACTAGAAGCGAACAGTCTCCCAATAAACTCCACAGGTTTATATCTACGTTTCCCAGTATTAAAACACATATGACTCCATATAGGAAACCACCTTTATGAAGCTGTACTTGTAACTGCAGCACGTTACCCAGAGAGAGAAAACATTAGGAGCTGTACTTACTGTTCTGTCGTGTTCTGTTTGCAGTCACTTCTCTCTATAATGTGGAGGAAACATATTAGAAAAGCCAAAAAAGCAAGAGCCCTCATCTTTGGTCTCTGGACACATTACATATATTTGTGCAACAGAGAGAAAACGGACAGTATTGATTTAGAGTTGTTGACTTTAGCTACAAGATAAACTTGTATTCCTCCCCCAGCGGAAAGCAGTGCCTGTTTTTAATGTCGTACACTTCCTAAAAACAGGGCGAGTAAATAAATATTCAGAATATACATCTGCTAAGACCCCGGCGACCAGAATTTGTGTAGCATTTTTAATTTTCATTTTCTCTCCTCTTGCTTAATGAACATGCTTCCCCCCACTTTCCTTTTTTTGCAATTATTATTGTTGTTTTTTTGTTTTTTTTGGGAATGTATATAGTTTCTAAGATACTAATTTGAAGGGAAGGTCAGAGATTTTCATGTTTCTTAAGTGGTAGTGATATCACAATATGCTTACCATAAGAAAAGCAAGGACTAGTATAGAGTTTGAGTGTATGCAATTAGTTACATAAATATACAAGCATTGAAACCAAAGCACCTGAATAGGTCTATATTGGAACTGTCCTAAGATAATAAGAATTGAGGTGCTAATGGATGATTGCAATTGTAATTTGATATTATCAAATGGCCTTTTTCCAAAAAAGAAAAAGAAAAGAAAAAGAATATACATCTGCTAAATTAAAGAGCCCATCAAGACAGTTATTGCTAGATTATTATTGTCTATATTGAAGGAAAGAAAGTAGTATATTTTAAAGTTTACTTTTTTTGTGGTTTTGTACAGGGCTCATAATTTATAATACAGGCCTATAGGTTGTGCTTTTGAACAGGCCTATAGCTTGTACTGTTTACTTCCAGTGTAATTTGTATTTATGACATATACTTTATGCTTTTTTTATGCGTAGTCGAATCATTTCTACACCTTTATTGCAGTATACAGTCTTTTCTGCCCCAAGGCCCACTTGACAATAACTACAAAGCAAAGCAGCCCACCAGAAAACTAAAATCAATTTTTAAGTTTCTAAGTGCCGACACACATACAAAAAACCTGAGAACTAGGGCCTGAAAAAGACTGCACTGTCCATTTCAGTCCAGTCACAGAAACTGAAACATAAAAAACATAAGGTTGTAGATCATGTTTCCACTGAAAATAATTCAGTGGCTGTCCATCAAGACCAGCTGTCTTGCAGTGTCTCTTCTCAAAGTTTTTAGGGTTTTAGTGATTCATCTAAAACAACGAACCACACTTATAATTCATAATTATGATATGTCCAAATTTGAAATAAGGCACCCAGTAGAACTCCTCCATCAGTGGCTAGCCAGCTGCAATGTTCTCTTAAACTGTATAGCATCACTGTCCAAAGAAAAACAGGTATCTCCAAAATGGCAACTTCCTCATCTAATTTGAATGGATGTCAATGGAACCAGACGTCTTTGCGAGCAATTTTGGGCCATTTCTGATGGTCCATTCTTCATGAAAATTTCCAACAGTGTAAACAGCAGCTGGTGTGATCAAATGAGGCATAATAGGTGATTTGATTTCACAGTTCTATTTTAGATTTCTCTTGTAATCCTTTTAATAACATATTTAAGTACTTTTGCAGAGTCATGTTAGTCATTTTTATTCCAGTGTAATCAACACAGTCTAGACTTTTGTATATATATATTTATAGAGGTATTATTTTATATTGTTATAAACACAGTTTAGACTTTTGTGTATATATATATATATATATAAAAAAATCCTATATATATATATATATATATATATATATATATATATATATATATATATATATAGGATTTTTTTATATTGTTATAAACACTGTTTAGACTTTGTAAATATCTTTATAGAGGTTATATTTTTAAATTTTGTTAGGAACACTGTTTAGACTTTTGTATATATATAATATATATATATATATATATATATATATATATATATATATATATATATATATATATATTTATAGAGGTATTATTTTTATATTGTTATAAACACACTTTAGACTTTTGTAAATATAGTTATAGAGGTATTATTTTTATATTGTTATAAACACAGTTTAGACCTTTGTAAATATAGTTATAGAGGTATTATTTTTATATTGTTATAAACACAGTTTAGACCTTTGTAAATATATATATATATATATATATATATATATATATATATATATATATAGAGGTATTATTTTTATATTGTTATAAACACTGTTTAGACTTTTGTATATATATTTAGAGGTATTATTTTTATATTGTTATAAACACAGTTTAGACTTTTGTATATGTATTATTAGAGGTATTATTTTATATTGTTATATACACAGTTTAAATTTTTGTATATATATTTATAGAGGCATTATTTTATATTGTTATAAACACTGTTTAGACCTTTGTATATATATTTATAGAGGTATTATTTTATATTGTTATAAACACATTTTAGACTTTTGTACATGTATTATTAGAGGTATTATTTTATATTGTTATAAACACAGTTTAGACCTTTGTAAATATATTTATAGAGGTATTATTTTATATTGTTATAAACACAGTTTAGACCTTTGTATATATATTTATAGAGGTGTTATTTTATACTGTTATAAACACAGGTTAGACTTTTGTATATATACTGTACATACTGCATTACACTTGTCGCCTGTTCTCCTCCAGGCCAGCAGGGGGCGCTAATCCCTTAAGCGCGCATATAGAAGTCAAAGCGTAGAAGAATCTCCAGTGAAAGCGGAAGCTGTAAATGTTGTGTTGTCATTTTCAGGGAAGATGTCTGGCCACGATCATCTCTCCTTGTGTCTGTGCGATTTAATCAGGTACTGGCTTTTATAAACTTTAGAGCTACGGTTAGCAGACAGCAGTGATACGGACCTACCGAGGGCGGTTCATGTTACAGGAACGGTGGAGCAGCAGCTTCTTTAACCCGCTAGTTATTTTATGAATTACTGGACTTTCACACGGCATTAGGTTTTAAACTTACAAGGCGATACATAGTAACAGATATTTGAAAGAGGAGGGCTTTCCATTTAATGGCAGCTTGCTCTGTCCGGTTCGCATAATTCTAACTCTTCAGTCCACCTTAACTGACTCATTGAGGCCGCAGTTTCATTCTGGCGCCTTGAGTCTAGCAGAAGGGCCATTTAAGGTGGAACGGCCAGATTGAACTAAAGTAGACAATTTCTCCTAATGTTTGTAGACAGTCTCTCATCTCTCGTATCTTAATATTTTATGGGATGGATTTACACCAGATGTTGGAACATTACTGTGAAGATTTGATTGCATTCAGCTAAGAGAGCATTAGTGAGGTCAGGTACTGATGTTGAGTGGTCAGTTCTGGAATACTCTTTAACTCATCCCAAAGATATTGGATGGAGCTCTATCACTCCAGAGAACAAAGTTCTGCTGCTCCACACCTCAGTGCTTGGTGGGGCTTAATACCCGTCTAGCTGGCGGTTGCTCTTGGACGTGATGATGCATGTGTGGGCAATATAATGATATGTTATATATTATATAACATATATTATATATATTATGAGCATACTGCAGAAATCGGCACTATCAAATAAGGACTGCCATCTATTCTTCAATGGTTCTGTATAATGAAATGGATCAGAAGTGAAGACAGTGAGTCAGACTGATGTTGATTGTTCTGTCTTAGAGAAACTTGCTGAGTCAGAACTGTTCACAATGGGGTCAGAAGCATAAATGAAGAGGATACATTATATTCATATATGCTATTATTATTATTATTATTATTATTATTATTATTATATGTATATTATATTATTATTTTAACAGGTTTTATATGATATTATATATTACCTTATTAAATCTCAGTATAACTTTATATCATGATGGATATTAGTCCCATCAAATAATATTTTTGCCATATCGCCCATTTAGGCCAGTGTGCAGCAGCTCCATTGCACCGTGTTCTACTGGCAATGCTGTGAATGTAGCAATGGGTGCACCTGACGGGAACTGACCTAGACATACATTAGGCTTAGTCTTAGACTGATACTGAAATGCTACTACTGTCTGTCCAGTAGGGTTTGGCAATATGTCAGTGTATATATAGTTATGATAAATGAAGTCACAGTATAGAACAATATGCTTTTCTGAGCTGATTATGGATGTTGTCAGTACTTGTAGAACACAGAACCAAATTAGTCCAGTTTAACTGGATTTAATTCAACACATTGTGTCTGTTTTTGTTTTGCCTGTTCTGATTGGATGTCTAAAAAAAAAAAATATTGGAACATATTGTGTATAAGTATTGCAGTATTATAATTTTGCCCCTATCAACCACCCCTACCCCACAGAATAGATCATTGTTTAATAATTTTCAGTGTCATGACACAGTATATTACCTTATTACCTGTAAGTATCTGTGACTTTGTTGATCCTTTGGGGTGGGGATCCTTAAATACATCATGATTTAGTATAATTAAATATGGTATTTATTTTAAAATATGATCTTGGTATCTTTTAAAATAGCCTCCAACACAATTCAGTGCAGAAATGGGAACATCCCTTACAGTTTATTATTATTGCAAACAGTTATAATCTAACATCATCCTAACATTCCAGTTTAGGTGCAGCTGAATCTCCACCTTCGGCGGTTGCATCACGACACATTTGTATTTGCCATGGCTCATGACCTAATAGGTCTGAATTGCTTCATGTGTCGGGGTTTGGCAGGTTGCTGTGGTCTCTGCTGTTACCGTGTTTCTGCCTGTGCCTCGTTCTCACGGGGTTGCTGTTCCTGCTGATCGTGGGAGTGCGGGCTTGGCTCCAGTCCAACAGGAAAGCCCGGAGAGCTCGAGACGGACGGCCTGCCGTTGCGTTCTTCCATCCGTACTGCAACGCTGGAGGTGGCGGCGAGCGGGTGCTGTGGTGCGCTATAAGAGCCCTGCAGAATAGGTAAGATATCAGATAGGTTAATGTCACAGTCCGTACACACTGACTGAATCAGCATTTCAACTTATGAGCTCCAGTACTGGATTCCATCTGATTACACCTACTCTAAGAGTCTGGCTGGATGTGTTCAGAAGGAGAAAGTGGTTCTGCAGGTATAGCAGAGAGAAAATACAGGGTGTTATGTATTATTTTGAAAAGACTTGTTCTATTGTATAGATTACAATACATAATAAGTATTATTATATTTAGCAGTAGCATACTATTTGTGCTATTAATATTTTAAACTGCTTTACAGGATACGCTATTGAAATACAAGTATGCCCACCCTCTCATAATAAGCTAAAATGCTAATACAAGAGTAAATACTGAGCTAAAATATGAGTGCTGACTTGCACCACCTGTTGGTTGCATTTTAAATCCGCATTAATTTGGGCTTTTTTGTATTTATTTTTTTTATTCTTTGATAATTGGCTAAAAATCATTTCAGCAGTACAAGCACATTAGCCATGACTACAGTACAGCCTGATGATTCACTGAGCCAGATGGCACTGAAGATTAAAACACACTTGGGTTTGCACACTTAATCTGATTCTAATGGTTTGACACCGGTCCTTCCCAGGTACCAGGATGTGGATTTTGTCGTCTACACAGGAGACCAAGGTGTGACGGCCGAGCAGATACTGGATGGCGCTCGTCGCCGATTCAACATCCGTCTGCCTCGGCCTGTCCGCTTCATCTTCCTGAAACATCGCCTCCTGGTGGAGGCCAGTCTGTATCCGCACTTCACTCTCCTGGGTCAGAGCATCGGTTCGCTCTTCCTGGGCTGGGAGGCGCTCACGGCTTTTACTCCGGACCTCTACATCGACTCCATGGGCTATGCCTTCACCCTGCCTGTGTTTCGCTACCTGGGCGGCTGCAGAGTGGGCAGCTACGTCCACTACCCCACCATCAGTACAGACATGCTGTCTGTTGTGCGGGAGAGGAACCCCAGGTTATTATTAGCATTTCCAACTGAAAATTATTTATAATTTCATGGTTCTCCATCACGGTATGAGTCTAGCAGAAAGAGGAAGCCTCAGTGACTTCAATTCAGTTACAGTGGCTGCAAATTCCAACCATTGAGTGTATACAGGGGTCGGACAATGAAACCGAAACACCTGGTTTTAGACCACAATCATTTATTAGTATGGTGTAGGGCCTCCTTTTGTGGCCAGTACAGCGTCAGTTGGTCTTGGGAATGACACATACAAGTCCTGCACAGTGGTCAGAGCGATTTTAAGCAGGATAGTGGCCAGGTCACTATGTGAGGCTGGTGGAGGTTCGTCCTTCTTGGTGGTATGCTCACATTACCCTGGATACCGTGGCTCTTGATACATCACAAAGACTTGCTGTCTTGGTCACAGATGCGCCAGCAAGACGTGCACCAACAGTGTGTCCTCTTTTGAACTCTGGTATGTCACCCATAATGTTGTGTGCATTGCAGTATTTTGAGCAGAACTGTGCTCTTACCTGCTAACTGAACCTTCACACTCTGCTCTTACAGGTGCAATGTGCAATTAATGAAGATTGGCCACCAGGCTGGTCCAATTTAGCCATGAGACCTCCCACACTAAAATGGTGTTTCAGTTTCATTGTCCAACCCCTGTATATTTATCATAGATACAGTCAGTGGGTTCAGCTTCTCCATAATTGTAGTCTCTTGCTCATATGCTTGTGGATTCTTGTTACAGCAGAGGGTCTAGAGGGGAACTGGAGTATTCCACTGTACTGCTGCTGCTGTTGTTAGTTGTGTAGTCTATTGATAGTGTCTAGTAAGCTCTGTCTGTTGAAGGTATCGCTATAACAGACATTTGATAGCTGTGTTTAAACAAGAGGACTATTGATTTAAAACCCTTGATGTTGCCTAGCACTGAAATATCATCGTCATTTCAAACATTTATCTGAACCCAGATGCCGTTGTATTACTAAAGGTCACTGTTTCTCCTCTCCCTTCTGTAGGTTCAACAATGCAGACTACATCAGCAATAACCCTGTGCTGAGTGCTATTAAGGTGATCTATTACTGTGCCTTTGCGCTGTTGTATGGGCTGGCTGGCTCTTGCAGTGACGTGGTCATGGTCAACTCCACCTGGACGTTGGGCCACATCCTGGCACTTTGGCGCGCCCCCAACCGCACCAGCGTGGTGTACCCACCCTGTGATGTGCAGGCTTTCCTCGACATCCCTCTGGATGAGGAAGAAGAGCAGAAGGGAGGCAAGAAGTGCCACTCTGTGGTGTCGGTGGCTCAGTTCCGTCCAGAGAAGGACCACCAGCTGCAGATCAGGGCCTTCCGGAAACTTCTGGACAGGAAAGGGGCAGAGCCTGGAGGGAGGGAGTCTGTGAAACTGGTGCTGATTGGTGGATGTCGGAACCAGGAAGATGAGGATAGGGTGCTGATGCTGAGGGGGCTGTGTCAAGAGCTGGGCATTGGTGACCGAGTGGAGTTTAAACTTAACATTCCATTTGAGGAGCTGAAGAAGGAACTGGTGGAGGCTACAATCGGCCTGCACACCATGTGGAATGAACATTTTGGCATAGGTAAGATGTGTAGTTAGCATATCCATGTATCAGGTGCAAGCGTATCAACTGTTGCTACGTTGGACAAGCTGGTTATGATGTCATTCCAACTAATGGGACATTTCATTTCAGGTTTCTAAATGAGCATTTCTCTGTTGCTCTGTCTCTCTCAGGTGTGGTTGAATGCATGGCCGCTGGGACAGTCATCCTGGCCCACAAATCTGGTGGACCCAAGCTGGACATTGTGGTACCACATGATGGTGGTCCAACAGGCTTTCTGGCTGATGATGAGGACAGCTATGCTGAGGCCATGGAGCGGATTCTCAACCTGACACCCAACGCACGCTTGGACCTCCGGAGAAGAGCAAGGCAATCAGTCACCCGCTTCTCTGACCATGAGTTTGAGGTCTCATTCCTGGCAGCGGCGGAGCCACTGATGGGCACTCTGGAGCGATGAGAGCTGGAGGGAACGAAGGGACTTTTTTTTATTCCCTGTTACTGACTTACCAATGCCGGCTCTCTCTTACCTAGTCCAGAATGTTCATGACAGTTTAGACCAGAGCACACTGACCCAACAAACACCAACAAGTATTCCAAAACAGTACGAACAGGGCCAAGACAATCTAGAGCAGCATGAAGCGGGGCATGGCATTCTAGAGCAGAGCGCAGGGGGCCAAAGCATACTAAAGGAGTGTGGAGGGGGCCAGAATTTTCTGGAATAGCTTGATGGGGGCCAGACATTCGAGAACAGCATGAATGGGCAAAGATGTTCTAAAACTGCATCAATGGAGGAAACATTCTTCAAGATATTAATTCTAGAACAGGGCAAATGAGTGGAGGAAATTCTAGAACAGGGTGAATGGGTGGAGGAAATTCTAGAACAGGGTGAATGGGTGGAGGAAATTCTAGAACAGGGTGAATGGGTGGAGGAAATTCTAGAACAGGGTGAATGGGTGGAGGAAATTCTAGAACAGGGAAAATGGGTGGTGGAAATTCTAGAACAGGGAAAATGGGTGGTGGAAATTCTAGAACAGGGAAAATGGGTGGTGGAAATTCTAGAACAGGTTGAAGGGGTGAAGGAAATTCTAGAACAGGGTGAAGGGGTGGAGGAAATTCTAGAACGGGGTGAATGAGTGGAGGAAATTCTAGAACGGGGAAAATGGGTGGTGGAAATTCTAGAACAGGGTGAATGGGTGGAGGAAATTCTAGAACAGGGTGAATGGGTGGAGGAAATTCTAGAACAGGGAAAATGGGTGGTGGAAATTCTAGAACAGGGAAAATGGGTGGAGGAAATTCTAGAACAGGTTGAAGGGGTGGAGGAAATTCTAGAACAGGGAAAATGGGTGGTGGAAATTCTAGAACAGGTTGAAGGGGTGGAGGAAATTCTAGAACAGGGTGAAGGGGTGGAGGAAATTCTAGAACAGGGTGAAGGGGTGGAGGAAATTCTAGAACAGGGTGAAGGGGTGGAGGAAATTCTAGAACAGGGTGAAGGGGTGGAGGAAATTCTAGAACAGGGTGAAGGGGTGGAGGAAATTCTAGAACGGGGAAAATGGGTGGTGGAAATTCTAGAACAGGGTGAATGGGTGGTGGAAATTCTAGAACAGGGTGAATGGGTGGAGGAAATTCTAGAACAGGGTGAATGGGTGGTGGAAATTCTAGAACAGGGTGAATGGGTGGAGGAAATTCTAGAACAGGGAAAATGGGTGGTGGAAATTCTAGAACAGGGTGAATGGGTGGTGGAAATTCTAGAACAGGGAAAATGGAAGGGATTACATTGTAAAACAGTGAATGGTGGGAGAACGTTCTAGAACAGTGAGTGTAAAGTGACAACATTCTGTAACAGTGTGAATGAACGGAGAACATTACAGAGCAGCATATACAGAACAGCATGGGAAATTTCTAGATCTGTGTAAAAAGGTACATTGCTAGAACAGGGTGAATGGAGAGGACATTCTGAAAATGAGAAAAGGAAAGGGAGAAGAGCACTGCAGAACAGTGAATGGAGTGAGAACAGTCTAGAGCAGGGGGAATGCAGCAGCATGGGGGCGGCAGGCATTAGTTCAGTAACCACAAGCAAGTCTGGATTTGTTGGTGTTTGTTTGTTCGGTGAGCTCTGACCGTTAACTGCCAATAGCGCTGCCATTCCTCAGCATTCAGCATCCAGCTTCTAGAATACATGAGAATTCATTTGGAGTTTGTTTTTTTTTGCGTCAGAAACTCAGGGGAATGGCAGTTCAAAAAAAGACCTGTAGGTGGTGACAGATATAAAATTTCCCTGCAGTGAAACAAGAACAGGACACTAGCAGAAACACAGTTAGACCAGAGGCCTACTGGATGTTGCTGAATTCAGTCCGTAATGAGAAACCTATGTAGACCATTTTCATGCATTCTTGTCAGGACGTAAATCTGTACCATTGCTGTTTCGGGACAGGAATCTGTTGTATTTGCTCTAAGACTGGCCAGCACGGGTCAGCGTGGATACTGGGAAATCTTAGGAAACACAAAAGCAAAAGGAGTATTTATTTTTTTTCTTTACACAAGCTCTAGTTAACATGCCCCCTTTAAAACTGGCTGCATGTCATCTGGCTCTGTAGAAGTTGCTACTTTGTACTGATCTAGTTGATTCTGCACAAACCCACCATTTGCTGTTATAACAGAATCTGGTCATAGATCAGCTGTACAGGGGGATTTCTGCCAACACATCTGGCACAAGGACAGTGAAATGCAGGGAAAAGATGACTGACCTAGTCCAAGTCCAGCGAGTACAAACTGCAAACAAACAAAAGGACACTATTTGTTTTGTTTTGTCTCAGAACACCGTCCTCCCTACTGCTGCTATCACTGCTGCAGGTCTTCATATGTAACACCCTTTCCTGATCTGCCTTTAGTTTAATTTGTTCATGTTCCCGCTTGCATCAGAGGCTGCTTACAGCGGCCCGTCCTTAATTTATTATAGGGCATCTGCCTAATAGTGATTATAGCTCCCCCTGTTTAGTTTTATTCTAATGAGAAATCTTTAACCTTATTTAGACATGTTTTGGAGCACAGTGGGGTTAATCACTGAAAACAGAATGATTCAGAATCAGTGTGTTTGTCAGAATGAACATTCACGGTCATATTGATTAGAATGTTTACAATAAACTGTATGGAGAAAGTCCGGCTCTGGATAATGTCATTTGTCCTGTTATGAATATCAAAAATAAGACCCCGGGGGTCGGGGGCAGTGGGGATTGCAATGCTAATGGGATGGAAGATAAAGGCTTACCAGGTATAATAACTGATGATACATTTAGGCTGATATGGGGAATATTTATTGAGCTACACATACAGAAGTAGTGTCTCTCAGTATGGCGTTGAGCTGCCATGTTTGCTAACGCAGCATGCCAGACCATGGTGCTTCCACACACAGTTGTTGTTGGCTTGCCATTGAAGATGACCCACTGGCTCGCACACCATTGTGGTGTTTGGTTGACGTGGTGCTAAGGGCAGTCGTTGTAGCGCTCTGCGTGCATGCAGTCAGGCAGTCGTCTGCCAATGATGTTGGGGCTAATAGGATGACTCATGGAGTTGAATGTCCCCATTCGTGGCTGTTGGCTCAGTCAGGTACAGTGAGAAGGTCTGCCCTAGCTTACAGCACATGCGAGGTTTAATGTGCAACTTAAATAATTCAGATGCTTCGCATTGTCATTTCTGTTGCTTGATTCCTCCTGGGTGCAGCTCCTATGGCTTAAAATCTATGTTATTGTGACACGGGTGGACCCATCATGCTGTGCAATTATGATGCAGCCAATGGTACAGGGTACATTTATTGGTAGAGGAAGGAATGGAAGGAAGGAATTAAATACCAGCAATAATGGGAAATCTCCATCTGTCTACAACAGGATAATGATCCTAAACACACCAATAGCAGACTACCTAAAGAGGGGCAAGCTGAAGGTTTTGCCACAGACCCCTGTTCTAAATAATTTCATAGAAAATCTGTGGATAGACCTCAAAAGAGCCAGTCAGGCAATACAGCCCTATAAGCCTTTTGCAAGGCAGTATGGGGAATAATCCCCCAAGCATGAACTGAACGCGGGTGTTAAAATGTACCCTTACTGGTGGCCCAAACATTCACTTAGGGCCCTTTTCATTTGTTAATACTTTGAAAGTGTAAAAGATGGAAATAAAAGTAATATCTCTTAAAATATTTAATATTTAATCTATAACTTTATGCCTTTTGGAATTTAGGTTATTATCTTTCTTGGTTATTCGGAGAAACCAAGGATGGGCAAAATTTTGCATGCCACTGTGCATATATGTACACATTACTAAAGTCTATTATAAAAATAAATAAATAAAAAACAATGTAGTTCAGCATTTATGAAATGCTTGGCATGTGTTGATAGATGAAGACTTTAACCATCTGTATAGATTCATGAGCATGTTATAGAGTATATATAGTGTATATACATCTTAAAGCAATTGTTAGGGCTGCACAACATGGTGCCGTTTGCAATCCTGGCTCTTGAAAAAGGCTACATGCAAATAAACAAAGGTTTGCAAAATCCAACAATGCTAAATCATTTTCTCTAAATAATGCATCAGAAATTATTACATCCATGCACCTTTTAATATATTACAGAGCATGTCACAAATGCAGTTATGCTGCAATATAATCACGGTAAAGTACTATGTGTACAACTAATGTGTAGCACAGCTGAGAACAGTTTATTCCTATTGCACAAAATGGATTCCTATTATTCCTATTACACAATCTGCTAAAGCAACTGAACTCTCGGCTATTTGCTAATCTGTTAGTTTCTCTTATCTCTCTTGCTTCCTCTCTCCTTGATAAGCCTCTATCAAGACCTTGGGCCATGTATAACAAATGAATTCAGGGTAGGGATGAGCTCACTGTGGTCCATATTCTGCTGTGTCACGTGTAAAGGGTAAAATCCTGATGCTATAGGAGCCTTACACGCCACTATACAGGACCACTATAGAACCCCCGCATTATTTGGGTGGGGGATCATTCTCAGCACCGTAGTGATTCTGACATGGTAGTGTGGATAGCGTATGATTGTATCAGGCATAGTAGTGTACTGCAATGTCGAGAGTGTTCCACCACCACAAAAATTCAGTAAGGAGTGGCAGGTCAGAAACTGAAGGATCCTGAAGACGCCCTGCCTTGGCCATTCTAGCGGATTCCCTGCTTTAACACACACCCTGCAACTCTGAAAGGGAACGTTAATGAGCTGATTTATTGAATTAGTGATGCTGGGGAGCAGGGAAACTACTAAAATGGGGGCAGGGCAGATTCCCTTTGGGACCAGTGTTGAGAAATACTGGTCTAGAAGATGGCCAAGGGCCCTAACACACCAAGATAAATGCTGGCTGTCTGATACATGACAACTACTAAGGTGATCTAGCATGCTAATGGCTATACCATTATTGCATTACATTAAGCGTGGAATATTCCAGCCGCTTCTTAAGCTTTTTTGTTGTTGTCGTCATGTACCAGCAGGCATGAAGATAGTGTTTATTATAGCCTATGGACTTCTATTAAAGCCAGCCTTTAGGTTGATGGGATTGCCACCACTGTCACAGTGCTAATTTCCAATTCACTGGAAATGTAAAGTTAGTGCCTAGCTAACCGGTGATGTCCTAACTTTCTCAGACTGGGTAGAATAATTATTTATTGGAGTGCTAATGGATATTGCAAGGATGTAAAGCATTCAGGGCAGCTGACGGCAAAGCTGGAGGTTTTCTGGCATTATGCTTGCCTATTGGGCGGCCCACCTGACCAGCATGATGTCATAATTTGAGCATTTTGGATTCCATGCTGGTCTAAGCTGTTTTTCAGTAGGGCGCTGGTGGTGAAGCACTTACAGCCCAATTGACTTATTCTTCCTTTCTTACTTCTATTGTTCTCATTGTAAATTATTCATCCATTCATTCATTCATGTATTCATTTATCTAAGCTGCTTATTCTTCTGGGTTGTGGGGGTGCTGGAGCCTAACACTCACTGGGCAGAGGGCAGAAAACACCCTGGAAAGGCGGCCCGTCCATCACGAGGCTTTTTGTTAATTGGTTTATTAAATAATTTTTAATGTCAGCAGAAATTTTCAACAAAATCTTTCTATATCAGGTCTAATCCATAATTAACACATAGATTTCAGGATACAGAGAAATTGTGTAACTCTAAATATTCACTGTTTGGCAAACTGTTATGCAATCTTTATGCTACAGCTGTTAGCTATTAACGTACGTATTGATCATTCATGATTAACAGGACCTTGTTGTGGCTGTACCTAGGGGGCAATTCCGCATCTCCAGCTTGACTGACTGCATGTCAGAAAAGACTCTGGTTACCTGAGCAGGGCTTCGAACCCAGACCAGCATGATGGCTTTGTTATGCATGTCCTAATATTTTAATTCTAATATCCTAATAAAAACTTGGAAGTTGGTGGGTAGGTTTGAGCTCATGAGACATGCAAATGATTCACTCCTAGTCACTCATGTGATGTAGGCAAGGATGGGGCTTATCGCTGTACCTGACTGACCCAAGAGCCACATCTGTGGACATTTAGCGAGCACTGATGCCCTCCATGAGTCATCCTGTTAGTGCTAGTACCACTGGCAGACGGCTGCACAGCGCAAGACTACATGCACCCATACCGTTCAGAAGACCTCCCTTAACACCTCGTCAATGTCACCAAAGACTGCAATGGAACCAAACTGTTATGGGGTGACTCAGAATGGCAGTACGTCATCTTCAGTGACGCTTTTGTCTTGGTGTAAACAACAAACCTTGCGTGGAGGCCCCATGGTCAGCTACAAGATGAACAGCTTGTTGTCACATGTCCAGAAGGCCTGGTGTCGCTCCACTTCCACCACTACCATGTAATCTGCAGTAACTGCGAGAGAATATTCAATCTGCATTGGACATTTGTGAGTCAGATGGAAGGTTACTAATTGACTAGCATTTAGACCTACGGTTAGCCCGTAGGCGAGTCATCCACCCAGGTATTATACCGGACTGAGGATTAGGAGCTGAAAAAACGGGATGTCAGGCCGAAAACCAGACGCTACCGATGCCATACTGAGAAACACTACTACAGAACTGCCCTTTAACATCCAATAATTCAAAGGAGTAAGTCATAAGATTTTCACACCACCTGTCACATTCATCCTCCACAAACAATAGGGGGCAGCATACCACCAGAAAGTTGGAAAGTGGTGTTGAGCTCCATCCTAAGAAATGCATGGTCCCACCTCCAAAGTTTTAGCATTAACAGCTGTATACATACTAGTCTTTAAGAAACTGGTTCATAGATCAGCTTCATCCCTTTACTCATCAAGAGCATATCCAGTGATAGAAAGCAGCACCAGTGCTAACTCCTGTATTACTATAACCCTCTTCAGGTTGCTGCTGAATGTAGATTCTTGCTGAGAGTTCATGATGGTCGCTTGCCAAAAGCTTGCTTGCCAAAACTGATCTACGGTTAGCCAGTAGGCGAGTCACTAATAGCCCTCCGCCCAGGTATTATGCCAGACCGAAGACTAGGAGTTGAAAAAACAGAATGTCAGGCCAAAAAACGGCCGTGTGGCCACTCTACCGACGCCATACTGAAAGACACCACTTCTGTATGTGTAGCTCAATAACTATTACCCATATCAGTCTGACTTCATCATCATCTATTGTTCCTGGTAACCTTGATCCTTCTTTCCGAAGTAGCATTCCTCCCAACACTTCTGGGTCCCTCAGACTAATGTGAGTATCACAGTGGCAATGCTAATTTCTGCTAGCCCATCTATAGGGTTTACAGTGTAAAGCTAGCAGTGCTGCGTTCACTTTCCCACCAAGGGTTTTATTATGGCAGCTCTGAGCAGCTTCAGCCCGTGTGTTTGTTTACACAGACTGTAATTTGGTCAAAACCGATAATGTTAATGATCTATTACTTTTTCTGCTGATGCAGATCGTAGTGTCAGCTGTACTCTGTGTCTTCCACAGAAGTGTTTCATGGAAGACATGAGGTAATGGAAGGCCCAGTCGCTCTCGGTAGGTGCTAGTTGTTCTTACTTGGCTTGGTGTCAGGGCCCGTGCACAAACTGTGCATCAGTAGGTGGACTATAGTCTCTGACTGTAGCAAGGCGTTCCAGCGAGGCAGGTGTGTCTAATAATGTGTAAGCGTTTTAGTGATAACAGTCGCAGAGTGAATGGCAGTTCTAGGAAGCATGCCAGAGGTTGGCTAGACCGGAGACAGTGCAAGAGAGAAGCCAAGTAAAACACACAAGCATACAGGGAAAGGAGGAGAGAACAGAAAGAGAGAAAGAGATAGAGGCTTGATTCCAATCCAAGCAAACAACGTCCAGCACTACTGTTCACTAGGAACCTGCTGTAACTAAACCTCTGGGAAGGCTATAGGGAAGCTATAGAGAACATCTGGCTTGTTGAGAATGGTTGCTCAGTGGGTACTGCTGTTGTCTCACCGCAGGAGGGGTCTGGGTTCAAATCCCTGCTCAGGCAACCAGAGTCTTTTCTGACATGCAGTCAGTCAAGCTGGAGATGCGGAATTGCCCCCTAGGTGTGAATGTACGTGTGTGTGTGTATGCTTGGTAGTGGAGTGGCGACCTGCCCAGGGTGTTTCCTGCCTTCTGCCCAATGAGTGGACAGGCTTCAGCTTGGCCCAGGTAGATGATGAGCGATGTGAAATAGTTCATTGTAAATCAACTTGATTCCCTTACAATGGCGATGACAGGAAGGTTGTGATGTATACAGGGCAAATACATGTATAATGATTCTATGGAGGCTAGTTTGGAAGTTTGGGGACTGTTTTACATATCCCCAAAGTCCCTGTAGCGAAGTCTGTCCACTCAAGGGCGATCTTGACGAGCCCCCAGGCAGTTATTCCACTCACACCAGAGCCCAGATTCAGACGTCATGTTAAATGTTACAAGCTTTGCTGTTCATTTGTCAAAGAGCTTGTCTCAAAACCATGTCCCACACATCAGACAGTGCATTCATAACAATTTCATATAACTTTCAGTGAGGGATCTTTTACAACAACATCAGATGCACTACTTCATTATTTCTAAGATGTTGTTCAGTCAACGTTGCTTATGAACACTTGTCAGTCAGGTCTATAACCCTGTATTAAACATTTTGGTTCTTTTCCTTTTTCCTGTGTCCTTGTACATGCTTGGTTCTACCTCTCTAATGAAGCTGCAGCCCTCTTTTCCCATTTACATATGTGCGTGCAGGTTGTTAATGGCAATAACTTGAACTGAATTGAGCTGAACTTTCAGAGAGAGAGCTTTTAGAGGCATTCAACTCTCATGACGTCTGGTTCCCATCACCACCACTGTAAACAGTTATAACTTTGTAAGTTACCATCAACAGAACTGCCCTTTAACATACAATAATTTAAAGGAGTCATAAGATTTTCACACCACCTGTCACATTCATACTCTAAACAATAGAGGGCAGCATACCACCAGAAAGTTGGAAAAAGCTGGTGAGCTCTATCCTAAGAAATGCATGGTCCCCCTCCACAGTTTTAGCATTAACAGCTGTCTACTTACTAGTCTAGAACAAACTGGTTCATAGATCAGCTTCATCCCTTTACTCATCAAGAGCATATCCAGTGACAGACTCCTGTATTACTATAACTCTCTTCAGGTTGCTGCTGAATGTAGATTCCTGCCGAGAGTTCATGATGGTTACTTGCCCAAAGCTACAGCCATCAGTGGGTTTACTCCTCCTTTCATTGACCACTCGTGACTACTAAATGGTCTAACCAGGAGCAGAACCTTCAACACAACTGATCAGAGGTTAGAATACGCCGTTGGGGCAGCAGTGCTACTGCATCCTCTCATGTTGGACTTATTGGACTCAACACTACAGTGACTCACTACCACCTCTAGAGGTACAATATGGTATTATGAGGCAGGACTGGTCAGCGCTAGCTGTTTAGCATGCTCACTGCAGTAGATATTGGATAGATGTCTTTGGCAAACCAACAAAACTGTACTTTCTTCTTGTTCTGTTAATAAACTTCCATCTTACATACAAATCTTACATATTGCTCCTTTAACACAATCCTATGCACCCTAAATTGTTCATACACTGTGCAATATCCTAATAGTAATAATAAATATGACATTGCATCTCTTTCTGTATCACATTAGGGTTATATTATCACAAAAACCGCAACCACATATTACTTAAGCAGTCTTCTTTAGTGGAAGTGTGGAGGGGCAGTGAGGGAGGGCCGAATTGGAGCAGTGCCACAGAGGCAGTGGAGCTTCAGGGATTTAAGAGGGGCAGCAGCGGCTGGAGTCAAGCTCCAGTTTGACTGACACGCAACAATGAGGTGCTACGTTGTGCTCGTGCTGCTCCTGCAGTGCCTGGCAGCTTCAGGTGAGTCACTTACACTACCTCTGAATGAGTGAGGCTTATTCTGATCTACCATGAACAACATTTAGCTTTATCGGCCATGTAGTTTACACTGCATGGAGTATAGAAGTGTCTTCACTGGTGCACTCACATGGACATCCATTCATGAATTCTTCCATGCATGTATACCTTTGTATACAGTATAATGAGTATTATGAATATACAGGCTTGGTGCATTTGAAGGTGGATTCTACAGACTCTCACTCATTTCTCTGGAAGTTAATTGTAGAGACTGAAGGTCTTCCAGCAAGCTTTGATGTGAACTGGCATTATTGCAGATTTCCTCACAGTGGTGGTGATGGGAACCAGGGGTCATGAGCCATCCAGAATGACCAAAATGTGTCTTCTGGGTTATTTATATGTAATGCTGCTGAAAAAAATAGGGATATGGTTGACAAAATGTTTTCTTTGGGGTCTATTTTACCCCACAAGGCCTGGCATGTGGCCCCTTGTGCATTAGGCGGCACAATCACAATAACTGTCTGTGAAAATATTAAACCAGTGTTTCCAAACTCTGGTCCTGGGGACACCCTGCCCGGTACATCTGAGCACTTTCTCTGCTCCCAGGGCTCAATTACAAACCCTTTCTGAGTTGCAGGGGGTGTGTTAAAGCAGGGCAGTCTCTAAAACGTGCCTCCAGTAACAGGGTTGCGAAACACTGCATGTAATGAATGGTAGGAAACAGATGTCTGGTTCCTATAACCACCACTGTAAACAACTCAGCCTTGGTAAGTTTTCCTGGAACCGTTTACATCGTAGTGATTCAATTCTACAGAAATATCGAAATTTGAGTGGGTTTGCCCTATACGTCCATAAGTGACCGTTTGAAATGTGAGTAACGCTAAACTGCAGTTTTCCTTTTGTGTCCTGCGTTTCACTGCTAATGAATCTTAACGAGTGCAAATATACTGCGATATATGAGAGACTGCTGTGTCATATGCTTAAGATCCTACATTAGCACTCACCTTAATATAAAAACCTTGAAAATGATGGGGATAGTTCTGTTAACCCAGACAAATCTTTGGAAACTCAAATGCAGACCGTTTTAGATCAACCTGACCTTTAACCCCTCAGGCCTGCCCCTGTTTGAACTGAGTTCTAAGGCTGATGGGGCCCTGCGGATGGCGCTGGACGAGATCAACACTCGTTATGCCCAGCAACGCCTCTATAGAGTGTCCAAGGCATCAGTCAAGAGAGTGAGTAGATATAAAAAAAAAAAAAAAAGTATATATATATATATATATATATATATATATATATATATATATATATATATATATATACACACACACACACACACATATATATACACATATACACACAAACATACATACATATATATATATATATATACATACATAAACATACATACATATATTATATTATATATTGTGTGTGTATTATATATATATTTATATTGTGTGTGTGTATATATATATATATATATATATATATATATATATATATATATATATATATATATATATATGTGTGTGTGTGTGTGTGTGTGTGTGTGTGTGTGTGTGTGTATATATATGCACACAATTCTACACTTGAATTCTACACATGATATATTTGCTACTACACCTAAATGCTCAATACTAACCTCCAGCATTTATTTGATCAGAGGTGTTGTTTTGGAATTTCATTCAAACCCAGTTTTCATTCAAATTGCCCCTTAAAGTCTGCAACACAAATATGTGAAGGCATTGCACATTATGTGACACATTGCTGTTTATTATTTAGTTTTGTGCTGCAATATCCAGTGATAGTATAATTTGGAATATCCTATAACTGATCATTAAATCTGGCCGAGAATGATCTGTGCTATGAACAAAAATATGAACAGGTGTTCATGAAGCAATGCAGACAGACTGCTGATTAATAATAATAATAATTATTATATTACTATTTTTACTTAATAAGATCAGCATTAAACGGAATGTTTTTTTCCCCACCTCTTATTCCGCCCTAGGTTGTTCCACTGGGAATGAACATTTATGACATGATCCTGAAGTTCGGGATCCGGGAGACGGACTGTCTGAAAGGTTCTGGATTGGACCCTCAGGGTTGTGCTTACCGCAGGAGGTTTTTTGCGGTAAGATTTAAGTTGTTTCTAACTGACCAGGTTCCAAACATTTACATTCCAACTCAAACCTTTAAAGCACTGGTATCCTAGATAACGGGTGGTTAAGGGTGAATTACACGGGGGGGAAATAGAAATGTTAAAGTATCTGGACAAATTCTACGGCCAAGATGTGAACAAAGTCACGCAAAGCTGTTTGATGTGAACGTCTTCAGTGGTGACGATGGGAAGCAGGGTTCGTAATGTCTCCAACAGTCAATTTATTTCTTCTCAAAAACGACCAGATAACCTGCCTGTTTTTTACTGTAGGTAATGTTCATGACGATTAACCATTGGGGGCTACATGGTCTTTACCCTGCATACACATTTCTGCCATGAAAGAATTAAAATGACATTTGTAACTACGATAATACATGTAAGCAGCTATCAGGGACATATCGTCACCGTCCAAAGAAAAACAAGTATCTCCAAAATGGCAACTTTACAGGACTGGCCAAAAACCTCATTCGATTTTAATGTAAGTCAATGGAACCAGACGTCCTTCCAAGCACTTCTGGGCCATTTCAGTTGGTCCGTTCATCATGCCAATCTCACAGTGTGGAAACGGCAGCGGCTGTTTTCAAATGATGCATAAAAGTCAAAATGGACAAAAATAGAGATGCATGTTTTTCATTGGACAGCGACGATATGAACAGCTGGATCCTATCACCACTGCTGTATTTCCCATCAAACCACTCTTCATTTTAACGAGCTGGATTGAGCAATGCATACATTTTGAACATTCAGGCTCTGGCTTGATTAATGAAGCATTGGACCCAGAATACATGTATACAACTGATTAATACTAACCCTTAAACAAATCAGCAAGCGATCCTAGAACTGACTCAGTGACTCAACTGTGCACAATGACTGAGCTTTGCGACATGCGTGTTCATTAGTTTCCTCAAGCACCATAAACCAAACTGTATTTCTATGTACCCTTCAAGAGAGGTTGATGGGTTCACGTTGTGCAGGTGTGGACCTTGCTGTCATGGTACGATGGCTGAAGGACTGTGCACAGACAGTTCTTTGGGTCATCTATGCAATAACCTGTCTGGTTCAATGCCAACGCAATTCAAAGAACAACAAAGTTTGTGATGTGACGTTCCGTGCAGGAACTAAAGTCTAGCACAGTTTACTTTGCTCTTGCACAACAGTTCTCAAAAGAATGAACCTGCCCACCCGCTGCGTCACCGCTCACTTCTGTCCTTTCTCTCCAACTCCATGGCTGGCGTGGCCAGGCGGACGCAGGCTGCTATGTTAGAGTTCGTGTGACTGACAGACTCACGGACATCGTTTCACTGAGATGCAACCCGGCCCAGAGCTCCAGCTCAGAGTCCAGTGAGGAGGTGAGGAGCTTTCATGTGGTTTAGGTGACATAAGATGTATTGATACTTTGAGTGACAGGAGAGAGAAGCTAGAGCGAAGACAGTATCTAGCTATCTCTTCTAATTTCATCAAACTGTGGACACATACAGTTTATATAGCACAGAACAGCACTTAGCAATAGAATGGGACACTCTAAAGCAGCAGAACAAAAGCCTGAGGTCACCATGCTCATCCTGACCTTACTACTGCTTTTGTGGTCGGATGCAATCAAATTCTCACAGCCACATTAAAAGATCTAGTATATTTTCCAAAAAAGATTTTGCAAAGCTAGTCTAACAGTTGCTTTTTTGGGCAGAGCCTGGACTGTTTAGTTAAGAGATTAAAGTTCCTGATACAATAACCTGTATGAACTGTTGCGTTGACAGGTGGGAATAGGATGGCACTATGATCCAAATCGTCTCATTCCAAGAGGTAGGTAATTTAACAGTTGCTTCATGCCAACTGAAATATCCCTCTAGCATGCAGGCCTCTAGCGGTTATTGACTTCAGCTTCTTAGTATCAATAACGATAAGGAGTAACAATCCTACCTGGATAATATCCCTCATGAAGTTTTATGCACAGAGCCAATGAAGAATCCACTAATTGAATCTAAATAGCCCTTTTACAACTCGTTCAATAAACTGATCAAATCCACACTGATTATTAACTTCAACATTTTTACAGACCCTGTACCTGCAACTGTGGCTCCAAGCTTTGACATAACTCAACCGGTACGTTCTGGGCGTCGTAATGGCAACATTGAGATTCGTGGAGATCACTTCAGCAATCACTTGGCGTAACCATGGCCTGCTCCCAGCATTCCAAAGCATCTGAGGACAGAAGCACTAACTTAGGATGAGAATTTCTGCTTTCTTAATTGTATTTTCTTTCCAGTGTACAACAAAAGCAAAGAAGCAAAAACCGTTCCATAGATGGTACTTCTGCTCGGAGAATCATAAATGCAGACGTTAGACCTTGAAGAGTTTTTGGTGTAGACGTAGGTGCTATAAGGTGTGGGTGCTATGTAATGTATAGAACAAACTTAAAAGTATCACGCATTTCTCTACAGCAATCTTTCCACTATGCCAAGTACGAAAATTAAAAGTACTTCATGCACTCTGACTCCTTGCTGTTATTGTGTCAGGGTAGCTTCCATTCATCAATATCCACATTGTCATTTTTAATATGGTAGACCCGAGCCCATTTCCCAAACCCCATTTCATAGAGGCACAGAGGCATATCGAGGTATGATAACATTTATACTGTGACCTTACATTAAAATGCAAAGACATTTCATCTTCATTGCCCCAAATGTCACTGAGATTTGAGCTGAGGATTCTCATAGCACTCCCAATGGCTCAAGATTATGGCCCAGATAATCAACGTCAATAATTTAATGTTTACATTGTCAAGAACCCTGAAAAGAATCATACTTGTATATTCAGTCTTTAAAAACACCAATGTCCTCCCAAATCAAATACATGTTTGAGTAAGTTAATATGCATATTCTTATACACATGCCACATGGTCCTTCACCTTCCCTGCCCCTTCCAGGTATTACATTTTCTTAAGAAGTTGTGATCATCATACTGAAGGTTTAGTTCATTTCAATACAGATGCTGACCAAAAACAACCCTTTGTAAATGATCGTTGGTAATTAAACCGAAACATTAAGACACTATATTGACATGCATATACAAGAAGGCCCTTTTTTATGACCACTCCCTGGTAAAGGATGATGCCTTCAATGACTGTCAAGCGGAACACTGGTCTCAAGTTACAAGACATGACTTAAATATGCAGGCCACACCAAGTCATGTGACCTAAAGTCCATTTCTTGACACATCTGTTTCCTGGATACCTGAATGTTTACCAGAAGAAGGCAGGACCAATCAAACAGACGAGCAAAGCAGCTTATGTGTACAGCCAGATACTGCGGTTCTGTGAATAGTGTAGGTAGAAGAGACAGGTCCAAATAACAACAAGACACGTTCCACAATCTCACAATGACCCAAAAGCCATTAGGACGAGCCTTTTCGCTTTTCATCGTTCATGTAACAGGTCTAATATGTTTAAATGCCCCTTTAACAAACATTTCCAAAAATCTTGTACACCATCTTTTTCTAATGGATGCTTTCTCAAATAGCCCCCGTTCTTTTACGGAATCTGCTTTATCTAATATCACTTAAGGAGGCTCAAAGAACATTCAGGAACATTCTGAATCCCTCCAGGCAAATGCTGAACATTCACTGACCACTATGTTCAGTCAGTCTCTTGCGGGAAAAGGCGAAAATGACATGCCAGTCAAATATTCACTGTACAAACATACCTAACCTCTACTACCTCCTCGAACAGTCAAGGTCAATCCTTAAAAACTTCAGTCTAAAATAAGAAAATCTCTTCATTTTTTTTTTTTTTTTTTTTAAATACGTCTATTTATATATAGATATATATATAAAAAAACAACAAAGGTGAAATAAATCCTTCCTATGAGTTCCCTAAAGGTCCATTAAATTCAACCACTCAAAAACCAAGGAGCTTTTTGAAAGTTGGATATTATTTTGGCCTTCCATGTCCGCAGTACCAGAGTGTTGCAGAATTTTCCTTCATATAATAGTTTGAAATTTGAATTTGATACTGAGTGGCACCAATACGTATCAAAGCCCGAGAGTCATTTTGGTCTCTCTCACTGACAGGGTCGTAGAAGCATATTGTTTAAGACCAGTTCACTGACTGCTAGTCCTTCACAGCCCTGTATAAGGGAAAAGTAGGCAGCGTGCAAGAACGTTCCAGTACTCTCAGTTTGTCAGTTTGGTGCTGTGGTCCCGTTTAGGTGGGGCAGGGGGCGGCCCTCGCCTTAGTGTTGCATAGCCAGAGATGTTGCTGGATGTATACCCACTCCCACTGTGTCTCTGTTGGTCAAGAAGAAGCTCTGGAGGAGGCGGTGGCAACACCATGTCATCCATGGTGGCCACAGGGTCCAATTTGGCCCCAGAGTTGCGCAAGGACTTGCGCTTCAGAGTCCGGTTCAGGTCTTCCAAAAAGTTTGGCTGACCACTGCCTTTTGGGGAAGTTGGAGGGGCAGGGCCTCCCATCATTGGAGGTGGCGACAGAGGTGGTGGCTCAGGTGTGTTGTTGCGACGGAGTGAGGCGGACGCAGAGGTCTTCTTCAGGGAACTCTTGTTCCAGGGAGGCTGGGGCTGAGGGTTCACCACGGCGACTTTGGGAGCACTTGCGTGTGGATCACCTGGTAGAGGGGGTGGAGGGGGGAGGTCCAACTCGAGCGGAGGAGGTGGAAAGATGTTGTTCTCGGGTGGGGGAGGAGATGGAAAATCTGCAGTGGACTGGTGGCTTTGACCCACCCTGTTTTGCAAAGCCAGTGGTAGGTTGGCCAGGTTTAGCTTGCCAGGTTTAGGGGGTGCAGGGGGCCCGGAGGATAGGTCCTTGGAAGGTGAACTGGAGGAGGACACTGGAGCAGAGGAGGTCACACTGGGGCTGAATTTGCTCACCAAATTTCGGCGAGACTCTTGGTACGCGGATGAAGAGTTGAACTTGGCACTGGAGTTGCGCTGGGGGGTTGGTGGAGGTTTCTTGTCTCCTGCATGGGGCCCTGAGGGAGAGGTCTTCATTGGGAAACCTGGCAATGCAGGGGGTAGGGGAGGAGGAGGTGGTGGTGTAGGGCCTGGAGGAGGTGGAGGAGGTGGACAAGGGGGTGGTGGTGGTGGAAAAGCAAGTGTGTTGTCCGGAGGAGGTGGAGGAAACTCTGGTGACTGCTGTTGCTGCAGTCCACCAGGCTGCCATTTTGGTTTAGCCTTCACTGCAGGTGTTGACAGAGGGGCTTTATGGCTCTCTGAAGGGTTGGCTGCTGTGGGAGCTGTGCCAGGGAATTGGCTGGCAATCTGTTTGACCAAAGATGCTGTGGTAGATGCCTGGTTGAATAGTGGCAGTGTCTTTGAGATGCTGTGCTGCTTGGGCAGAGTAGGTGGGGGATGGGTCTTGACTGGTGCAGGAGGCGGTGGAGGAGGTGGTGGAGGTGGTGGCGGAGGAGGAGCCTGAGGAAGTGGAGCAACTGGAGCAACCGGAGACACTGATAGAATGGTGCCTGTAGGCTTTGGTGCAGTTTGGGGTGGAAATCCTCCAGTGAAGGTTTTGGGTAAAGCTCTGGGAGGACCTGGTTGCTGGACAGGGGCTGGAGGTGGTGGTGGAGGAGGTGGTGGTGGAGGCGGAGGTGGGGTTGGAGCAAGAGGCTGTTGGGGTGGGAGAGGAGGGGCTGGAGGAGTGGGAGGTGGGGGTGGTGGTGGAGGTGGGGGTGGGGGTGGAGACTGAGCTTGAACGCCTGGAGGCGACACATCTCTGGGCAAGTTAGGGAACTTCTGGTTCAGAAACTGTTTGAGCCCATTGGAAGTTAACAGTGGTGTGACTGGTTGGGTAGGAGGTGGAGGGGGCAAGCCATTGATTTGAAGTGGGGGAGGTGGAGGGGGTAGAAGCTCTGTTTGGATATGTGCTGGGGGTGGAGGAGGAGGAGGCTGAGGTTGGACCGCTGCAAAAGGAGGTGGGGGAAAAGGCTGGGATTGAATGGGTGCAGGAGGAGGAGGTGGAGGTGGTGGTGGAGGTGGAAGAGGTTGGGACTGGATGGGTGCAGGCGGAGGTGGGGGAAAAGGCTGGGACTGAATGGGTGCTGGAGGTGGAAGAGGTTGGGACTGGATAGATACAGGTGGAGGTGGGGGAAAAAACTGGGATTGGATGGGTGCAGGAGGAGGAGGTGGGGGAAGAGGTTGGGACTGCAATGATGCTGGAGGTGGAGGAGGCGTTGGTGGGGATGGTGGAAGTGGAGGGGTAAACTGAGGCACTGCGGCTGGACTTGGCGGTCCAAGTTTCAGTACAGCCATTGCTGAACCAGGGGCAGGCATGGGCGCAGGTGGAGGAGGAGGTGGTGGTGGTGGTACATTTGCTCCTGGAGGAATATTGTTGGCATGTGGCTTCAAGGACTGAGGGGGTGGAGTCGGAAGCACTTGCTGGGCCTGGGGGTGTGGCTTGGCAGCCTGAGAGGCATTTCGTAGGCGGGTAATGGTGCTGTATTTTGCAAATATAGGTGGGGCTGAGTGGTGGGGGACACAGGCTGGAGGAGGGGGAGGTGGTGGTGGAGGTGGTGGAGGAGGGGGAGGAGGGGGAGGTGGAGCAGGAGCAGGCTGGGGTGGAGTCTGAACAGGGCTTTGAGTAATGCTTACACGAGGATGTACGGAGGATTGTGTGTGCTGCGGTGCTTGCTGTGGTGCTTGCTGTGGTGATTGTTGCGGTGCCTGTTGGGGTGATTGCTGGGGTGAATGCGCTGATGCATGTTGCTGTTGAGCCACATGAGGAGGGGTAAAATGACTGGAGTGGAAGCTGTGTCCACTGTGGGTAGAATGACTTGAACGTGTTGACTCTGGTCTCATCTGCACAAGAAAAACAGCAAAAGACTTAAAAAAACAAAACAAAAACAAAACAAAATGCAACACTCCAATCCAGTAACAACTTGACTGAGCTCTGCATTAGATTTCTGAGAGTCTTCTGCCAAGTTGGCCACATGTCATGAACTCAAGCTGAACAGCAGCGAAACCTGAAATAATCAAATTCAAATTATATGGCAAACAAAATGGAGAAAATCAGACTCACCCTGGTGCTTTCCTCCATTTGAGTCCCTCTTTTCCAGGCTTCAGAGAAGATTGAGCTGACTACACTCTGGGAGCGTGCATGTGTAGATGAGGTGCTGTCTGATATACCACTGTCTGTCTGGCTTGAATGGTTGGATTGTGACTCTATGAGGAGACACAAACAAGCTTAGGATCAACACAGTCCAGCAGTATCACACAGCAGTCAGCATACACAGATGGGCTTTGATTCTAGGCCAGTACATCCCAGGCTTTTCAATCTTATCTGCAAAAGACCGCTGGTTTTCATTCCCTACCAAGCAGAAGCACAAACAAACTGTCCTGGTCTTCAAGCAGTTGATCAGGTGTGCATCTGCTTTGTTGAAATGAAAACCTGCAGTCCTTCATGTAATAAGGCTGGACCCTCCTGGTTGGTACAGTGCACTTTAGGAAAGGCCTACAATGGGGTCCAACAGTCTGAGACCACTGGTGAAAATGCGCTTATTGCACATTCTTTTCTAAATTTAAGTTTTTAAATTATTAGTACAATCACTGGAGTTAAAAAAGACCTTTACATGTTTCTTAGTATTTGGTACATGTCTTCCTTTTTTTCTTTAATGACTCTAGTTGGCATGGACTCCTCAGATTTGAACAAAAGCCTCTTATAAATTAATTAAATCTCCCAAGAGTAATCTTAACATGTGTTTTAATGCAAGACAAAAAAGAGCTTATTAACAGTGTCACAAATTTGCTTCAACTTGAATAGTGATCTAGAAATAGTAAATAACGTTTAGTAATATAGTTTATTTGATACTGACAATTTATTCATCAATTATTTCCAGGTTTAAATTAAATTAAAAAAATTAAAAAAAAAAAACAATAATAAAAAAAAAACAAACAAACAAAAAAAAAACATTTTTTTTTAAATCCTGAAACAGACATTTGGACCCCAGCATAAATATGTTAGAAAAGGACAAACGTAAAGTATCTGGAGGACAAAAACAATCCCTGATGGAATCCCAAGCCAGTCTCCAGATGGATCAGTCTATAAAGATGATACCAAGTCCATATATCTTTTCAGAGTTGCTTAAGGACTATGCTGTTGTTTCACTATGTGGAATAGACACTGTTCAAAAAACATTTTGGATTCAAAGGTAGCTGTTGATCATTTAGTACAACCTCACTGTAATGTCCTTACTAGCTTTAATTCATTATTATTATTTTTGAGCACTTGACTGATGCTAGACATAGAAGATATTGTTTGAGGTGTGTGTTTGAAGTGTTAAAGGTTAATTGGAATGTAGCTTTGTTTGCATATGAGGTCTGGGGTGAACACACTGTGACTAGAACTCTACTCCAGATCAGTTACTGTAATTAATAATGACTGATCTGAGGTCAGTTTGAAGGTGACTTACCAGGAATGCTGACTGAACTGGTGCCAGACATGATGCTAGAGCTGGAGAGTGAGGACCAGTCGTAGGCTGCCTCGGTGCGCTTCATAGCCTCCTGATAGTTCAAGTACAGCTGCTTCCCATACTGTAGAGAAACACATACATAGAAATGTCCTTTATGAAGCAAAGGTGAACACAATTTTACGTACTGCTTATAGATATACAGGCATCAGTCAAAGGTAGGTTTGCACTGTGCTAAGTGATGCATATTTTGATAATAAAAGCATAAAGCTTTTATTAATTATTAGCTATTCATAATGCTTCATAATGAACTAGCTTCATAATGTTGGTCTAAAAATGAGGAAATAGTCTACAGGCTCCAAACATGCCTTTGCAAAATCTGATTCTAGGAGGAATTAATTCAATATAAGCCAGTAGATGGTTACCTTTGCAATACGTATCCCATTGACCCACTGGTGAAGGGTTCTGACGTCATCGCAGCACAAATACTTGATGTATTGAGACTTCTTCTGGATTTGAGGGTGCTGTGGGAGAATAGAGTTGTGTTATCACAAAGTCATGCTGGAAGGTACAGCTAACACTAGAGGGCAGCAATGTTTTCTTCATTAGAAGTGTAAGCCTTTGCCGCATATAGGCTTTTACTGCATTTACGCAACAGAACTGCACCTTGAGCTCCTTAATATACAATATACAGGAATATAGATTGATAAAATATAAATTGTGACAGTGTGTTAAATAAAAATGACAACTAAATTATTTAATGGCAACTTATAGCCTCATATGCTAGAATTTCCTTCCATGCTTTTTCTCTGAGGTATATTATTTACTTTAGTAACGTTAGTGTGGTATTAAGGACATAAAACATTTCATATTTCATAATTCATCTTTACATTACCACATTCCAACCATCTTTATCTCTTAGAATTAAACAGGCTATTTTTAACTATAAATTAAAACAGGCAGCCCAAATACGGCAGTGATTGGTGAGATATATAGAAAGAGACAGATGGACAGTCCTTAGAGGCAGCTGAAATGGAGACTAATGGTATAATGTAATTCTATAATGGTATTAAGATACAGGATGTTTCTATGGAAAGAGGAATACACAGATACACCACACAGATGGGGGGAATGGGGGATGAAAAAAGACAAATACAGACAAACGCATGTTTCCTTTCCTTTTTTTTTTTTTACTTTTCTGGTACAGTTAGCATTTTGGAGATACTGGTAGCAGTGATATATTATTTGTTTCATATCTTATTATTAAGAATCTATATTTTATATATGTATGCATTTATTTGGTTAAAAAAAAAAAAACTATAAATAAAATACACACAAATTATATTAATAGAAGAAGGAATAATTTATCTATGCTAATGTGTTAGCCTAACCATGTCCAAACCTCTCCTCATGCAAGTTTTATTTGTAGTCATCATTCAAAACCTGGTTTGGTCCAATCAGTTCTTCATTTCTGCTGGTGACTGAATTTAGAAATTCCAAAGAGGTACATTAAATGTAAATTGTTCCCTTAGTATTGCATATATGGATGCATATATGGATGATGAAAATATTTTCATGATGAGTAATATAAAACTACATCATATTTTTTGCATTATCTTACACTAAAAGTAAAAAATGTTTCACACTCCTCTGTGTATTTACCATTTTGATTTATTTTTTTTAAAATAGCGGTGTTAGGACTAGCCTTAATCTCCAAAGTACCCAAAAACTGTTTTAGCGGTCACAGTTTCAGACAAATGATACAGGAAGATTTATAAACAGTATTTATAAAATCTGAACCATTTGGTTGGTTACTTGTTTTTCTCTAGTCTGAAAACCACTTTCACACACCCCTACCTTGAGGGCAAGGCAGTAGTCAGTGGGGGCCTTGTACTTGCTCCGATAGTCCTGCCCATAATAAACATTGACATGGTCCAACTGCAGAAAGCACACCAAGTCTCTAGAGGCCTGGAAAAGAAAGAATATCATATCAATAACATAACTCTGTTGTCAGTGGTGCACCACTAGGGGGAGCTCAATGAGCTCCAGAGTACAAAACACAGAAAGACTCGAATCCATATGCAGAGACAGGTTACCCAATTAAATGACTAAAAACTGAAGGGTAAAACTGACATGTGAGGTAAATCTGTGTGCCCTGAGAAAGAGAAGGAATAGCGAGTGCATGTGTGCTCCTTGAGTTTTAATGAAGACAGGAAGAACCAGGCAGCATATGGTTTATGGTAAACATGCTAAGTGATAAACAGGAAATGCCACTGAGAAAGTCATTTGGTTCCCTCTTCATTTAGTGACAACAGAGACACAGTAAGTGTGCGCACACATGCAAACAAACTTTCATACACACCTTGGCTTTGCCCTTAGGGACAAAGTAGATGCCGGATGCCCGGAGCAGAAAGTAACGCTTCTTCCAGGATTTCTTTCCATCATCCTTCAGCCAGAGCACTCCTTCAATCTCTGGCACTGACACTGAGCCACCGCAAAAGCACTCCTGCATAAACACAACCACAGAAATGAGAAAACATGAAAAACAAACATTTTGATATTACGAACACAGAAACCTACTAAACAAATACCTTTACACAGCACTGAGCATGAGTATTACACATTACCAGCAAAAACCGGCATAAGTATTTCATTTCATGGGAGATATTACTGACGAAATGAAATACAAAACAATCCATCTGTACAAGGATGATGAAAGATGAAGGAAGAAAATCGCAAGTTTCCAAAACCAAAAAGAAAATATGACAAAAAATCTGTTCACAGAGGCACTCTGGTGAGTCGTCTGCTCATACATTGCATAGAAGCTAAAGAACGCTGGACTGACCTGGGGGGAATGCATGTGGGACCTCCTGCAATTAATGTGGAGGTGATTTGTGCTATTGCCAATTGTCTGATACCCCCTGAGGTAACAACTTCACAATCTACCTACATACTGCTATCCCAAGACATCTGTCAGTGTATTTTCAGATGTTGATGCAGCTGTGATATGTATTGTAAATGTATGCTTTCTGTTTCTTCCCTGCTGCTGAAGAATAAATAACTAGTACTTAAAAACCATTCTGACAGTAAAAGAAATCAGTGAAGCATGGTCTTTGCAGTGTTTTATCAACTACTTTAACTTGACAAAAAAAAACTTTTGCTTATAGAGTAAGATTATGAGTAGAAGCAGATGTGTAGTAGTATGCTCTATAAAAAACAACATATTGAGTGTCTGTGTGATTGTGCATATGTAGGACCTCCAATAGTGCCTCCTTGTTCCTGTCTGCCATCTCAGAAGTTTCCTTTCGTCCCAAAAGATAATTCTGGAGACAGAAAGGAAAAAAGACATGGAAAATGTAACTGTGTTTTAAGGCTGCACAGTAAAGACCTTTACAATACTGTTGCTATAAGACCCCCAAATAAGTTTTTTAACCAGTCAGTGTTTTACTGTTTGCTGTGAGCATCATGACGAATCATGGTTCCAGATGAGTGTTAGTGTGGGTGTCGAGCTTTGTGCTTTACAGAAGAAATATATTTTGATGAAGGCATGCAGGTATCTGGATTGTGAACTCTCACCTGTGGGTTTTTAAACAGTGCATACTTCTCAATGCGTTCAATGAACATGAGTTTATTCTGACTGTCTCTGGTCCAGTTCAATAGATTCTCCACCAAGTTCTCATGGTCCTCAAATATACGCTCTGGAAGCAAGTGACAGAGAGGAAAAACAAGGATTTATATTATGTGAAAGGATTTACAGGCAAACCAGAGAAAACAGGTATAGCTTAACTGGGGCAACACAATGTCAAAGTAAAAATAAATAAATAATAAAAAAAAACATTTCTGACTCTTTTTGCTTACTAAAGTTCAATAATAATGCCCTTAACATCAAAGCAATGCTACAAAAGTCCTTAAAATAAAATCTTTTTACATTAACTAACATTAAAAATAATGCTTTTGCTCTTTTCTATAAAGTTACTTTTTTTTAAAAATACTTGTCTCTTTTGGACAGTGATGATAAATATATGAGACAGCACTTTTAAACTAATCAACCATAACAATAATAAAAGTAATAAACACAGTTTGTATTTGTCATTATCCAGTCCTTTATCAGTGGTCTCCAGGTTGGAGGACAATTGAGCCCAGCAGTGACAACGAACTGTTCAAACCTCTAGCAACACTTCTATGTATACATGACCACAAGTTTTGACGAGCTATTAAAGCGTGTGTGTGAATGTGTATGTGTGTATCTGCATACCCATCTGCAGCTCAGTGATGGTCTCCACCAGGGCCCAATCTGGGCTGTATCCACAGTGGGATTTATCCAACAGACTGTCCAGCACCTGCCTCACACTCTGCCTCTCATCCACCATCATTGTCTTAGAGCTTTCATCGGACATGTGCACGCGGATCACCAGCTGAAGAAAAACAGGAAGGAGCAATGAATCAGAGTGTGACCTCATAGCTAAATGACTTTAAGAATGATGTTTGTATTGAACATATGCCTGCTGCATCTAATGGACTACTCGACCTGAATTCGTTTTACCAGAGAAGGTTGTGTAATGTGATTTGTCAACCTTTGAGTGGTCCATTTGGAGAGGATAAATGATCTGTAATTTACTCAAATACCCACAGATTCCCCAGATTAAAAGGTGATCGTCTAGAGTGGCCTTGCACCACTCAGTAACAATAACACAGAGCATGGCTATGTCTATTAGCAGGATTTGCTACTGTTATTACTGTGAGTGGATTGGCACAGAACTGCAACTGCCATTTACTTTGAAATTACTTCTGTCAGACTGCAAGACTATACCCATGACAGCTGCGTACTAGTTTACAATCACACCATTATGATTACTGCTAGACTGTAAAACTACAATACATTCCAATGAACCTGAAGTATAAAGAATCCAGCATGGCTGGATTGGCTGGATCAGTCAATTTCATTACCTTGTACAAAATTACCCAATGTACACAATTGTTTATAGAATTTCATGTTCTATTATTCTTTCGCTTCTGACTGAAAGATCATCAGTTTGCATTTAACAGTAATCTGTCCAAAGAAAAACAATCAATTCCAAAATGGAAGAACAGGAGACGGCAAAGACATTCTTCACTTTCAATGCCAGTTTTTTATTTTAAGCCAATTTCTAGCAAACGTTGGGAAATTCCGCAATTTAGTATTTTTTTTTGTCGTGTTTTGAGACCTTTATTATTTTAAGCTAATTTCTATCCTGCCTCCCCCAACTGTGGATTTAGATGTCATTATGACACCAAACCATAAAGTATAACTCTTGCTACCAGGTGAACTAGTTAATTTATCCTGTGGCCATGTATATCTGTGGTGACCAATGCCAGTTTAACCTTCTATTCTGTCTATAAAGCGAGAACATATTAACCAGTGACACGTGACAACTCAAAAACATCTAGCATGGAGTTTATTTTTTATGCTTCTTTGATTGCTAAGCTTAAGCTTCCTTATGGTACACTTAGACACTAACAGGTTTAAAAGGTCTGTAGGGATAACACAGTGAATGCTCCATGTTTTCATGAACACCGTTTGGCTGATTGGCCGTGGTGTTATCTTAAGCTAAAGATGTTCTCTTGTTACTTCAATACAACACAATAGGACACACAAAAAACACCAATATAAAGACAGCATAATCAGGCCTGTGAAATGGAGTGCTGCTTTAAAATAGTCATATGCAATGCATGTCCGGTTATTTCATTTTCCCCATATTGCCCCTACATCTACATCCTAAGCTCTTTGCTTCACGTGATGGCAACATTTAATTCAGAGTGGCTACCAGCTAATGGCGCCAAATAGCACAACACCCAACTATTTAAATTAGGGCAATTAAAACTAAAACCTATGACTAAACTGAACATGCAGCGTACTGCCCCGCTGAGAGTGGTGATCTACTTTACAGACTTGACTGATGCAAGCAGTTACGCTAAGAGAAACTTCAGGCCTATCCAAAAGCATCCCACATTTCACACCTCATTTTCTCTCACTGTGAGCAGTGTTGAAGAGGCAGACTGATGCCAGGGGTCTGAACAATAATATGGAGATGAGCAGCATGTGGCTCTTTTCCCAGACCAGCACACTGAAAATGCACTTGATGGGTGTAGTCTCTCTCCCTCCTTTCTTCACACGCAGACAAAAATCTCACCCACATTATGAACAACTGGTTCTAGCCTTATTCTTGAATTAGACTCGACATGTAATTCTTCATTCATTCTATTTTTATTATAGAAAACAACTCTATTCAACTACGCAGCGTCAGACCAAACTACAAACCAAATCATTTACAGAAGCTGCCCTAAAACACTAAAGTCACTTACTCTTAAGTGTGCTTTAAATCTATATTCAAATTATACAGGGAGAAGAAACATGCAAATAAATGCATATGCATGATTCTGAATGTGGTGACTTAATATTCACAGATACATATCTATACACACACACACACACACACACACACACACACACACACACACACACACACCTTATATACACTTTGCACACTACTGTCACTTTTCATTTATTTAGCTTCCAGTCAAAACAGCTATAATGCACAGGTTATTCATTTATTGCATTAGGGAAAAACATTTAAAAGAAGAGTAGTCAGAAACCTTAACAATTAATTATAATATCATTTCTTTCTCGCAGTTTTTCCACTCTATAACTGTATTATAGCTTGATGTTTCTCTTTCTTTCTCTTTTTGTTCAGTTTTTCAGAGAAAAAGATCATTTCCCCCATTTCAGTCTTAGTCGATTGGATTTTCTCAAACTCATTACGAGATGTTTTGGGGTGAGACTGAACTGTTGACATTTCAGTGATTTGATCTAAGGTACCTGATTTAACAGCCAAACAACAGTTTAATCGTCAAAACGTGGTTATGATTTTACATAGAACTGTTTGGTTATTTTTGTGTATAGTGTCTAACAACCTATAAATAATATTCAAAGATGACTAACATGCTTTTAACCGATCTCATTGCACCTCTTTCACATAGGTGCCTCTGTGTGCGGTGCGAGTGACCTGGCAGTGTGAATAATACAGCAGCAAGTCAGTTATACAGTCAGTCTTTATGCAAATGAGTAACAGTCAAATCAGGTCAACACGCTTTATAAAAAAGCGCATGGTACATTCTGACTGTGAGGGGGGAATGGTTTCAAGCCTAGAAGATCAGCTGGGATATGATGTTTAACGTAGCATTTTAGTAGCAGTAGTAATTAGTATTTCAACATGTAGTATAACAAAATTCGTGAACTAAATAAAATGAAATAACTTGAATTTTTTTTTGTTTTCTCTTTAATTTTCTGAATTTTCCTTTCAGACCTGTAGTGCTGAGATGTCTTCTCACAGATGGACCTAAATGGCAGTAGAAGTTTTTGGTTCTGAAATAAGAGTGGAAGCAAGAGTGATACTACAAGAGTGGTTTATCTGATGTGGAAAGTTTTGGAGGACTCTCAGTGCTGCAGGCGATTGTTAGGAGGTGGCTTTCCCACTTTCCCCGCACCTTTCAACATTTTTTTTATACAATTCCTGTTCTGTCACTCATTTCCCAATTTTATATACATTTTTCTCAGACATATCTCCAGAACAAACAAACAACCTGTACCGGATGGCTGTTTTGGATATAGAGTAAATGAAGGGTGGACACAGTACTATTCCCTCTGCCCCCAAAAGAATCGTAATTAAACTGAACTGCTGGGAAGTCAGAGATTTAAACTAAATGTTATAAGCCCATTCATACAGTCTAGGTTATTCAACATATTCACCAGACTGATTAAGCATGCTACAGGCTGCATCATTTTGGCCCTGCTCCCGCACAGCATGACTACTCAAAGCTTCCAGTTTCCACCAAATTCATAATAAAGCAATAGAGGCAGTCAGTCACTGCAATAGAGACCCATTCACCACACTGAGCTTCTTTGACTTCCTCAGCGTGAAGATGTGCCTGGTGACATTTGTCAAAGCTGCTGCATTCTATTAAGTGGTGCAATGGAGAGACACAGACTTTTATACTGGCCTTAAAAAAACAGGGGTGTTCTGACATCAGTTCCGAAGGAACCAAAGACCGAGCACAAGAATGCATCACTTGTGTTGATTATGAACAAAATCGTGATGGAGTATCTCTCCCAGTAAATCCTGAATAAACACACATACACAGTGACCTATTTTCTGCCGAGCTCTCGGTCCTCGTCTGTCTCTGCAGTGTGTGAGAGCTGCACCACACTGTGCAGTACTGAGGTAGCAGATACACTCAGCCTCAGGGAGAGAACACACCCACGTATACAAACATGCATTGCTGTCTGGACAAAACCTTAAATCTCTAACCTTCCTTTTTAAAATGACTTTTAAAACGTTTACAAACTGAATCATTAATCATCTCATAGAAATGGATAATAAAAATACCAAGTTTATAGTATTGTTAATTTAACACATTTAACACATATGTTTTCCCCCATCTCCTGTAAAGTAATTACAATAAATCAAGTGCCTATTTAAATACCTATGAGCATAATTCTGCTATGGCATAATGTGCTACATTATAGGTACAGCTGTAGCATTTAAACTACTGCATGGGTTTTGGTCACAATGCATGAGTTTTTAAAATTCAATCTTCTGTAATCTTCAATCTTCTCAAATTAAAATTTCTGCAGGTACAGAATTGAATACTTAAACAAAACAGTTCTTATTTCTCTAAAAAGTCCACAATATTTAAGAAATGGACAAAATATAGATATACCAATAGAATTACGTTTTCATTATTTTCCGTGGGTCATCACACAAAACATCAACATATGGCGACTCAATTTGCATACTGTTGTTCAATACAAAAATCTCACAATGGTCTCTTGATGATTTCGTAAAACAAACAGCTTTAGACAGACTTCAAAACTTTATAGTCTTTTTGGACACCAGACTTTAGTATATCTAATCAGAACCACAAGTGCTTTACGGTTTTGGTCAGTAATAAAGAACAGGACTTTAAAACTGGAATTAATGGAAAAATAAAAATATTAAATGACTGAAATTTCAAAACTGGTTCACACCACATGAAACTTTCACTTCTGCAATAAATGAAAAACAGGCAATATACAACATGCACATAGACTTTAATACAGGATTTGGGCACACCTACCTTTTTGACCTGGGCTTCTTTAATTTTCTCCAGAGCCACACGGATTTTCTCAGCCTTTGCTTTGGCAGCCTGTTCTTCCTACATACACATAAGACAATATTAATACAAAAGCATATACAAGACATTTCTGACCATTCTGATAGTAGGACCATTGGTGAAATATTGCTATACTGCTTTTTATAATGCTGATATAGCAAAAACCAATATGCAGAGAAGCTCGAACAAATCATCCACTGTATGAGCGATCTTTTGTTTTGGGTAATCCAAAATAAATGAATAAAGCAGGAGGTGAATGCTTCAAATTGTCATATCAAGAGTCTTAAGTCTGATATATATTTTAAGACAAACTGCAAAATGTAGCTATATAATGGTAGTTATTTTTTATATATATAAGGTGCAGAGATGGCAGACAAACGCTGCTTTCACACCAACAGGAGCATGTATTTTTTCCAGTTAAAAAGCAGATGAGATCATTATCTCTTTTTTACTCTCTCTGGTCACCCTTAATACCCATAACACACCCACAAACACCTACCTGCCCCCTCCAACAAGCGGTCATCATATCCATCTTCTATCCCCACCAGCCTGTGTCTTTGTGTGTGGGCTCAGCTGTTTAAAGGAGTCACCCGTGTTGAGAAACTACTCCGAAATTTCTCGAACCCTTTGACCAATGGCTACTTATTCATGTAATGCAGGTCCAATATACAGAGAGCATCTAAAGAAGAACCCAAACGGCTAGCATGACTGAAAAAGTCAAAGAAAAAAAAACAAGTGCACACTGCTTTGCAGTTCCTTAAATTAAGATGAAATGATCCAGCCAGCAGCTCAATAGCTTCCATTAGAAGTTCCGTATGTCCAACAGCGAGAGATATGAAGGTCCTGAGCCAAGACAACGCACTTACATGACCTGATGGAAAAGATGGGGGGGGGGCAAACCAACGACGAAAAAATGCAAATAAATGGAAAAAAACGGAGGAAAGAAATCCGGTTTCTCCAGCTGCTTGTGTCGTGACACATATGCAGGAGATGATCTCTGACACAACTGGAGACACACCAAGGCGTGAGAACATACAACACTAATCTACAGCTCTAGACTGGATAAGTGGGAGGAGAGAGAGAGAGACAGAGAGAGAGAGACTTCCCCTTCAGCACAACAAGGTCTCTTTCCCTCTCAGTTCCAGACTCTCATCTTTTGTTCCTCTGGTTTCTTGCTCTCTCTTTCCTTCATTCTCCTGATCTGTTGTAGTCTATATTTCACTTGTATTATATTTTTCCTGTTTCCTCCTCCCTTTCTGCTACTTTGCCTTTAACTCTTGGTGACTTGATTTCTCCCACTTTCTTTATTTTTCATCTTTTACCATTTTATTTTTTCCTGTTTCTGTCCCCCTTCTTTTTTCTCATTAGCTTTTTCTTTCTCCCTATCTTTTATTCTGGCTCTCCTCTTTTCTCTCTTGCCATCTTTTACTTGGTCTCTATCTCTCCTTTTCTGTATTTTACTTTCTCTCAGCTTCTGCCTTCCCTTACTCTGTCTTTTTCAGTCTTTTGTGTTTCACCCTCTCCCTCTTTTTCTGCATCTTTCATTTTCTTTCTCTTCATTTTCTTATCTCGCCAATCCAGTTTGTCTCTTTTTCTTTTTCCAAATATTTCTCTCTTGTGGTCTCTCCTTCTCCCTCTGACTCCTGTTTCAGCCTGTCTCTTTTTTTCGTATGTCGAGTATCTCTTGCCCCCTCTCGCTCTCGTACAGCAGTGTGTTTCTGGTTATGCACTTGATCTCAGGGCTTTAATCCTCTTCACAAACACAAGAAACCCCCTCTGCTCCTTCTCTACCAATTGGAAAACTCTCTGCTTTTTCTCCACCAATCAGAACATGCCTATGGACCATTCCAGCCAATCAGGGGGTCTCATGTCCCTGACCTTCTTTCTAGAGGCCAATCACAAAGAGGTGCAGGCCAGACAGTTTTTCTGGCCTTTATCTTACTGTGGAGGGAAAAAAACACACTCTCTGGAATACTGAAGTGATGCGAGGTATCTGGGTCTACTTTTCCTGCTACACCTTTATTTAATTGTTCATTTACAAGAAAGAACCCTCTCGATCATTTATCTCCTGTTTTATGATCTGTATGTCTTACACTTTTTTTTAACAAAGAGAGTGAGAGCACAAAAGAAAGGTTTTATATTCATACAGAAAAAAAAGAAAGATATTGGCACTGCTTGTATCATTCTCTCATTCTCTCTAGGTCAAATGCTTCTGCACTCAGCATATACATGATATATCCATTTGGAGAAGAGAGAGCAAGACACACAGGCAGGAAAAGACAGGGAGAGAGAGAGAGATAGAGAGATTCCTAACAGGCTTTGCAGACCCAGCTATAAAAAGATTCAGATTCTCTTTGAAGTCTCTTCCCTTCCTCTACCCCCCTTCTCTTCCTCTCTCTCTCTCTCTCTCTCTCTCTCTCGCCATTCTGTAATTCACCGTACGGTCTCTGCATGCGGCAGTGTGCTCATTGAGAATGAATGGACGGAGCCTAATTCCATCTTTTTTCCTCATTTCAACCATGTGCCTTGGCCAAAATGGCGCTCAAGCTAACTGCTAGCCAATCCACTGGTTCTCCAGAGTCAGTAGCAGTGGGAAAGCACCTAATCTAAAAGTAGAAAGTGGGTGAAAAAAAAAATCTATATAATTAAATAATAAAAAAAAAAAAAAAAACACAACAAAGCAAATTTAACACTCCAAACTGCCTATAAACTGTGTATTTGGCATTTCTAACTCCATTTCTAGCTCCAAACTACCTTTAAATATTACATTTCTAAGATAAACCAATTCTATCATAAACCAATTCTGAACAAACAGAGGCTCAAATGAAGATATCTGGTTAATTAAAGATCCAGACTTCTCTCTATTCAATTCTCTTTGAGCCTGAAGTGTCGAACAACATTTAGCCTCTGTCTCAGTGGCTGCATATTCAATGAGAGTGCATTCTGAAATATGCATGTGCTACTATAATCTCTGGAAAGCAGAGACTACAACACACAAGCCTGTGGACTTCTGGGATTTCACTATGTAGCACAACATTCAGCAGCCTTTTGGCAAGTACCTTCCCGTAAATTAAACTGCAATCAAACCATTATTTTAACAGAACAGTTGTCAATGTATGCCAATCAATGACTTTGATTCATTGTTAGAACTATAGACAGAACTATAAAGCTGATTACAATGCTTCAATGTTGAATCTTTAATGAGGAAAAAAGGGGGAAAATTCTTGTTACCCACAATTCATTGCTGCAGCTTTAACAAGCATTTGTAAGCAATGCAACAAGGGGATTAAAGTATAGCTACATTCTCAGGCAATAATACTGGCCGTCTTGCGTGAATTGACTAATACAACGATTCTCAACATTGAATTCATGGAATTCTATATTGTTATATTAAAGAGGAATTGTTTCCATGTTAAATGGAGAAACTGCTGCATTTTGCTGCTGTCAGGACCGTCACAGGCTAAAGGTAAAAATAAACACTCAACCAAAATAAAAATAAACAAACAGTTTAAAAACTGAAAATTAAAGATGCCAACTTGATGACACCTGTGTGAGCGAGAGGACAGAGATATTTCACACAGGCAAAAGGATTAGAGGGGCCCATTGTGGAGCTCCTTACACTCTGAGCCAATCACATAGCAAGTTCCGCACAAACTGAAAAATGAACATGACCATGTTTGTGTACGTATATAAACCTTACACTCACAGTAAAGGCAGAGGTACTCCACACACATACAGTAAGCTCGGAAAAGCTAGATTTCCGATTATGTGCCACATCTGGAACAAGCAGCCATCAGTCAAAGGGATACAAGAACAGGGACAGAAGGAAAAAACTTCACTTTACCCAGCGCACAACTCAACACAGGCTGTTTTTCAATAATATATTTTTGGTATAGAGCTTAAGGAAATGGAGGGGCAACTAACTAACTTACTAACCAACTAGTCAATAGACACCCAGAT
>JAMWET010006663.1:305000-367500 GCA_024036415.1 Prochilodus magdalenae
TATTTACCAAAATGCTTTGGGGTTTTTTTTTGCCACATATAAATGTTAGTAAGCATTAAAATAGAACAAAAAATCTTGGCTATTGCTACTACATCGAAAAGTCAAGCTGATTTTAGGCTGTTATTCCAGTAAATACTTTTACTATTGCCCTTTTTACTTTCCTTATTATTTCTGTCCCTCACATTCATTTCACTTTCCGTTTACCATCTTTGCTTACAGGAGAGCAAAGTACAGACTTAAGTCTTAAACCTACACACACATTTTGCAAATCTTGAAAAATACTAAAAAGACTTTTAAGATTTTATTCTTATTGAAACATTTAAAGATCACACTAAGATGTCTTAAATGCCATACTATATTGCATATACACTACATAGTTATCTGATAATAGTTTGGCTTTTAATTTTATGTTATAAAATGAATGTAATTGTTTACTTTCTCAATGAGACTGGGTTTGTGACTATGGAACCAAAAAGAAGCAATCAAAAAAGCACACAATAAATAAATTAAAAAAATAATATGGAATTCAAAAACATGCATTAAAATAACAAGAATGTGTAGCATCAGGAGTATGTGAGACTGTGTGTGTACAGTGCACATGTATAAATGCATTTATGCACGTTTATACTGTATATAAGGATACATGCATGTTACCTCTGTGTTTGCCTGGTTTTGCTGTGTTGAAACCATTCCTGTTCCAGGCCCCTCCCCTTCCTGCCCCCTCATGTCCAGTGAGTCCATGCTGGAGGCAGAGGCAGAATTAACACTGGAGCGAGATGAGCGTGCCTCCTGATCGCTGACTGTTCCCACTGAACCTGTACGCCGGTGGTGTTGTGAGCTGGCTGCCGTGTTCCGCAGTGTGGCAGATGAATATGATGAGGATGAGGAAGGTGAGGAAGACTCGGAGGTTTGCCGGGCGGCCTCGTCCATACTCCGGGACGCCTTCTCCAACTGGGCTGTGATGTCATCCAGTGAGACGTTGGAGGCCATTGGGCGGGACTGGCTGTGGGGCTACAAAACATGAAAGATACAGGTGTTGGGGGCGATACGGCTCAATAATGTCTATATAATCCACTCATTCTGACAGACTGTAATGTACCGCAGGAAGTGTAGGGGGCGATACGGCTCTATAATGTGCATATTATCCAATTAGTCATTCTGACAGATTTTAACACACTACAGGGAGTGTTAGAGTATAGAAGGTGACATGGCTCTATAATTGAACTGTAACAGACATTCTGCGAATAAGCATGGTGGGTGGGAACTATAATGTTTATGTGATACATGCAGTCATGTCACAATATGTATTATTTTACAAAGTTAAAAACATTAAAGTTTCGAAAAGGACAGAGAATTTTATTCCGGCCAAAAAATCTGATTTATTTGATATTAAGGGTTTCAACAAATGCAACATGGTGTTCTACTGATGCAACTGTACCTGGCCATTGCTATGGCCTCGGATGGTGTTCGCAGGGGAAGCGCGGGTACTACTGCAGGCACTGCCTCCACTGCTGCCACCACCACTGCTACCACCTGCCTGCCGGGCACTGGCTGAACGCCCTGGAGCAGGCCTCTGTCTTGTTTTGGGATCCATCGTGCGGCTGGAGGATGAGGAAGGCTTTCCTATGGTGCTGAGCTCCTGCTCAATGGAACACAGGTCAGCCATAAGGGCATCCAGGTCCACAGTTTCTCCTTGATTAATGGCTTCTACAGTAGTAAGACAAATGGAGAGTAAAGGGTAATTATGTAAGCAGGCTTTACAAATCAGTGCTGTATTATGATTAATACCCCCTTAACTGAATAAACAAAAGCGCGGTTTCCATTATATGTCAGCAGTTATCTGAGAGCAATGACCAATGATGTTTAACATGTGCAGTGGTTGTGTAGGTGCCTGTGTTTGCACTGACCATTGATGTTGTACATGGAGAACCGGTAGGAAAAGTTGGCCAGGTTGGTCTCTTCTCTGAGAGGGGCTTTCTGGACCTTCCCGGGACGACCATCGTCTAAACTCTAGAAAAAGAGAAGGGGTATTAAGGGTTCTTCAATGTGTTTTATTAAATTACATGGCGTAATGCTATTTTATGTGGAAGCATGGAAGCAAACTGAATGAATGTCCAAAGTATCCAGACTCTTATAATTAGTGAATTCAGCTACTTTACAAAGGTACAGATGCAGGTGTTCACTTGTGCACAAACTTGTACAGACAGCTTGTATAATTTTCAAAGAAAAGCAAAGGCCAAAATATATGGATGCAGTGGAGCAGCCACACAAGTCCTTAAACCCCTTCCAAATGTCATCATTGCATTGTGGAGCAGCAGAACTAGCACATGTGCAGACTGGGAAACCCGAAAGAAATCAGAGTAAGAGAATACGTGCACCAAGAAGTCAGATTACTCAGTTAAAAATCCAGCTTCATGGAATTTCTAGACCTTAACTTAATGGAAGTAGAAAGAGAAAATAATTCTTAGGGACTTTCTAGACTATAAAGTCATTGAAGTCACAGAAAGGACTTGCTGCCAGTTCAGAACATATTCAGTTAATGAGTTCACTAATCACTGTTATGTTTCATATTGCCACAGGGGGCAAAAACTATAAAAATATTCAATGAAATGCTGATTTTATGTTTTAATAGATCTGTAAAATGTGCTGAGTATGCCTGGCACATGTAAGAAGTTCACAACATCTTCCATTTTTTTTTACTGGTTAGCTCTGCAAACTCATCTGAAGAGGCAGCCTTTGCCAGTGAATCCTTTGGCTGTTTTTGACTAATAAAACATGTCCTGAAACAAGTTTAAATGTCTCTGATGAGTATGGAGGCTGTTTCTTCAGCAAAGAGGAACAAGCTCTCTTTCAAAACCTTGGATAAGAAAGCATCTACAAGCTTTTTGACAGATGGTGTAAATATCAATATAATCTGGTATTTTGTCCATATATTTGGCCTATATGTTACCTGTGTGAGTTTGTCCAGCTCTCCCAGCCAGGCCCCGAACATTTTGTCCAAGTCTTGATCCTCCTTATCGCTGTCCTCCTCGGCAGCGTGGTCCAACTCATCATCTGATACCTGCTCCATCTGTTACACAGATACAAACAAATTAAAAGGCTATCTTATGATGAGCGCATTAATGTCTCACATCTCACAAGTTACAATCTTATCTTCTGTGGCCATGACAACTCCAAAGCGCCACCCCGGTTCTCCCTAATTTCCTACGCATTATCAATCTGTCACAGTCGGCTTGTGAACAGTCTCCAGGGCAACCACTGTCTGCATTTGACTTATATTTATTTCATTCTATGAGCCACAGCCTGAATGATGGGACTCCACTGTCTTACTCAAGATCATTAATTTAATCCATTAGGTTTATTTTAACAGGTATCATTGTTTGTATATCCCAATAGAAAACACAGTTTTAGTTTTTTTTTTTTAATTTTACAATATCTTATTAGTCGAGTTCCAGCATTGGTTATTGTTTGTGAGAACAACTCATACAAAGCACAATCCAGTAGCCTACTTTCTCAATGTCTTATACACTTAATGTTTTATCCCTCTAAAAGGGAATTAAATTGCCTGCTTATGCTGGTACATGTATATACTGATCTCAGTGTAGATACATCAACACTTACAAAATGTAGAAATTAATATTAGATTCAGAAAAATATAAATGAGGATTACAAATACAATAAAATGAAGACATTTTAGTACAGTAATGCCAAAAAAATACAAATATTGAAATACTGATCGAATTTAAACCTCTGTCTGATGCCAACAATATATTTAATCTGCTTGATTCCAAGCATACGAAGTATACAGTATTTAAAAGCACTAATATCATATCAGTACTTGGTTTTGGCTGCTACTCTGAGTTCAGGTATTGGAAACCGTGTCGGTCATTCAGGACATACAGAAAACATGAGAAGTTTCTATCATGGCTTTCTTATTAAACACTGCAGGTTAAACAATATCGCATGCTTCGAGTGTGTACTGGCAGCAGCGCTGAAAGGCTGGACAGAGTTAAGAGGAGCCCCTCCGGACCCTCTCTGCAGTGTCAGTCGCTGTTCTGAGGTTGCCAACTGGAAGGGTGTAACATGGTTGGCATGGTAACCCTCGCGATGTCTCCCAAGACTGGCAAAGTTGCTATGGCAACGGCTGACGGCTCTCCTACAAAGGGTTTTTTTCATGCCATACCGTAACTATAGCAACATGCCCCCCCCAACCCCGAGCATCACCTTCAATATAGCACTTAGATTCAGTCTAATGAAAAGAACACAACCTTAATGCTCATTAGAAAGCACACACAGATTCTGCACCAACATGATTAAACGCTCAACCACAACTCAAACCCAGCCCAGCAACAACTGACTGCAGTAAACAAAACCTTGTTTGCAAACACAATTAAGAAACAGAAAACAGAGGAAAGAAATACAAATGCTACCAATCATGCACCCCTATACTGAGCTGGGCGTTTTCTTGGTTTTGGCCTTGACACAGACGGTATGACGTTTTAATGGTAATAGAGGAGCGCCCTCTACTGTACAATACAAGGACAACAGCTTAGAGAGAGTGAATGCTACCCCCAACCACACCACACTCAATGGGGTGAGTCAGCATGAATAAGTAGGGTGGGTGGGGGAGCCTTTTTAGGCCATCACTCTGAACTGAGTAAGACAGCAGGTCATAAAATGTGTGTCAAAGTACGAGTGTGTGTGTGTGCGCGCTACTGCACTTAGTTATGCAACATCAGGGAAAAAATTGCTGCAGGAGGAACGCTGCAGTGACTTGGCATTCATTCTGAATTTTGGGATGCCACAAAAAATCCATCACATACAATCTACTTAAAGAGGTCTTACAGTTCTGTGCAAGACTGATTAATTAACTGTTTATTTCTTATTTATTTATTAGTTAAAAAGGGCATTACGTACATGTTATTCCTTCATCAAGAACAGGTAATAGAGACAACATGAAGTCTAAAATATCACATCTATCAGTCTATCACTTAATGTGGCCACTCTACTCTCTGTTCCTTCTTTAACTTATCCATCGTTACAATATCAAAACCAACAGATTACAGTTATGCTATTCCAAAGCTTTTGCTGACCTTGTGTTACCTTTCGAAAGGATGCACTCACATCCATACAGGCAACTACACGGACATCTCAACATGTGCATCTAAAGTGGACAAGAGAAATATTTCTGAGGAGGTTAGATATAAGATCCACTTAAGATAACAGTAATCAAAGAAAATGAGTTTCCAAAAATAATTAAAAAGGTAGAGAGAAAATGAGACTCCTACAAGAGCGTAAGATGTACAACCACCTGGCAGACAACTAAAACTGTGGTTAAGATGACATTTCTGAGAAAAAAATAAAATTGTAAATATAAAAAGCTGATGGATGGAACTGAACAATGCACTGACCATCTCAAATACAACTAACTTTTAAGAATAAACTCTGGAGGCGTGGAAAATCTCCCCTCAGATTTTTAAAATGTATTATTTTTTTTTAAATGTGAGAGTTTAAAAGAATGCGTAACTGTCAAAGATATTAAAACCAAATCAATTATTTAGACCATAAGAAGCTTTGGAGGCATTTACAAAAGAACAACATGAATCTATATTTTATATAACCTTTTTAATCTTAAAAGCATCGGCAGGGGTGATATATACAAAGAGTGGACACACTAAACATTGGGGAAAAATGAATTTTATTTATATTTCTTTTAAGTTTTAAGTTTTCTGTCTTGGTAACTATATAGGATCTTGGTTCTTCTTGAGACAGCTCAAGAAATTCAACCTGCCACAGACCCTGATGATCCAGTCCTACACAGCGATCATCGAGTCCATTCTCACAGCCTCCATAACTATCTGGTTTGGTTCCTCCACCTCACAAGAAAGAACCAAACTCCAGCGCATCATCAGGACAGCAGAGAGGATCATTGGATGTAACCTGCCATCACTTCAGCAGATCTACACCAGCAGGGTGAGGAAGCGTGCTGGCAAAATTACATCTGACCCCTCACATCCTGGACACCTCCTCTTCCAGACACTCCCCTCTGGTAGAAGACTGCGGTCCATCAAAACCAGCACAACACGTCATGCTAACAGCTTTTTCCCCCAGAGCTGTAGCGCTCCTCAACCACAGTGGACACCTCCCACTGTAAACCTCAAAACATACAACTGGACTGTACCAAACCGGACTGAACAGCTATTTGCACTCTGCCTATTTGCACTATGACTATTTGCACACCTGTACAGATGTTCTCTTTCTGTAAATATTCAGGTCATCTGTAACTTTCTATTTTTCAACTAAATCTGTTTCACATCTCTCAGCTTCTTCAGCTCTTTATTACCTTTAGTACTTATTACTTTTTTAATTTATCCCCTACCCTATTTATTATTTAGTGTCATTTTCCTTTAGTTTAATGCTGTAAATAATCTGTGTTCTGTGTTTTTGTTACTTGTCATACGTGTTGCTCTTACCAAGACAAATTCCTTGTATGTGTAACATACTTGGTGAAATAAAGAGATTCTGATTCTATAGATCAGCCCTATATTTCCTCTGGGTTTAACACAGTCAGGACTTTTTTGTCCTTTCAATGCATAATAACAAACACACATACACACTAACTAGTTGTAAATAGGGAGGTAATCCCCCAACGTATTGTTTTTCCTTTCTTAATTTCCTACATGTTCCACCCTCTCCTTCCATCCTGTAAGACCATATCAAGTCACACAGTGCCCTGGGGGAACGAGGGTCCTTTTACCTGCGAAAATTAGTCTGTCCTTTGATCCAGAGCAGAGATCTGCAGGAGGTTAGGGACCATACAACCTTTGAAGCTCTAATACTGACATTAAATGATCCAAAGTAGCCCTCATTACTACTGTAACAGCTGCAAGTCTGTCAGAAACATGAAGCATTTTAGCAAGATGTGGTGGCCCTCACAAGCCACAAGAACGGTTACGATGCAACTTCTCTGGAACTGTGCTGGAGGAATGGAGGAACATTTGTCCAACATCATACTCCCTCATTTGGTGTTTTTAATGAGGGTGACAAAAAGTGCAATCCAACACACACGCGCGCACATGTAATGAAAACCCTTGCCCAGTACCACGATCCTCAAAATGCCCTCATCTCATCAGAATAGAAATGACAAAAGGTGATCGGTCAGGTCAACTTTATATTCACTTGCAGTGACCCTTTTTATTTAAAGGTTACACAGAACAGAAAACTGCATATACATGTACACTGGAGAACTTGAATGAGGAGAGTTCGTTACAGAGTACTGACATCCAGTGAACCACAAATACTGCTGTTCCTTCTTCAAATGCAAATCCTGACTTCAGAAAACAGGGCAGTAAAATGGGATGATTCCGAAACACCCAAACTTAGGCTAGGTCTTCTCTTAATATTTACAGCACTTAAATTCACAAAATGAAACTAAAAAGAAATGTTAAATTTTGTGGAGAAATCTACGGTTCCAGGCTGTGAAGTGGATTGTGGGAACTTTCCGCGCCTTTTTCAAGGAACCAAACTGTCAACTGGCATAGGCTGATGTTCATCTTTAAATGAGGCTAATACTTGCTTCCTGATGACCAATAATGAACCCTCTGTCAAAGTTACTTTTCCTTATGTAACCCTGACCAAGAATTGAAGCCAACGGGACCTGCTCACTATTTGCTACAGAACATGAAAGGACGCTCATTTCTCTCCATCATGACACACACCTGTCTGGAAGCATCTGCACTTATGTTTAATGTATTCAGGATTTTGCTTGGTCACCAGTCTGGTTAAAGCAATATGTTAAATCTCCTGTCTGGCATTGATTAAAATGCATAAGAGTCATTTTAATAAGCATGTGGTTCTGAGCATGCCTCTGGCATAGCAAAGCATTAATTCATAAACCAACTCTATACAATATACACAAGCAAGCACAAACACACAGGCCTAACACAAGCTCAACCTGCACTTCTACGATGATTCTCCAAGAAAGCATTATAAAACCCACTCAGGTTCCTCTTCTGCTGTCGTTATCGTTCTCTGTAGTGTGTGGGGTTTATAGAGCCTCAAGTAGTTCTTTCACAACACAACCCTCCTCTTTTCATCACATCACTTTTTTATGTAAATTATCATTTAGAATGGATATAATTCAGTGCTAAACAAATTCATGGCGTAACAGCAGCCGGGAAAAATGTGGGTTAAGTGTGAAGCTGTTTAGATTATAGTTTCTTTACCACACAAGTACACTAACTACACTACCTCAACACTTCTTCTTCTACCTCAACACTACTGCCTTATGCTGTTTGTAAATAATCTGTAAACTGTATATTATTTGTTCATCATTCGTTTATTGCTTGTATATTGTGTATACTGTGTAGAGTGTATATTGTGTGGTGTGTGTATGTATTGTGTATATGTGGAGTCGGTGTGTATATGGTGTATACTGTGTAGAGTGTATATTGTGTGGTGTGTGTATGTATTGTGTATATGTGGAGTCGGTGTGTATATGGTGTATACTGTGTAGAGTGTATACTGTACAGTGTCTGTATGTATTGTGTGTATGTGGAGTCGTGTATATGGTGTATACTGGGTAGAGTGTATATGTGGAGTCGCTGTGTATGTGGTGTATACTGTGTGGAGTGTATATCGTACGTTATCTGTATGTATTGTGTATATGTGGAGTCGGTGTGTATATGGTGTATACTGTGTAGAGTGTATACTGTACAGTGTCTGTATATATTGTGTATATGTGGAGTCGTGTATATTATGTATACTGTGTAGAGTGTATATTGTACAGTGTGTGTGTATTGTGTATATGTGGAGTTGTGTATATGGTGTGTACTGTGTAGAGTGTATATTGTACTGTGTATATGTGGAGTCGTGTATATTGTGTATACTGTGTAGAGTGTATATTGTACAGTGTCTGTATGTATTGTGTATATGTGGAGTCGGTGTGTATATTGTGTATACTGTGTAGAGTGTATATTGTACAGTGTCTGTATGTATTGTGTATATGTGGAGTCGGTGTGTATATTGTGTATACTGTGTAGAGTGTATATTGTACTGTGTATATGTGGAGTCATGTATATTGTGTATACTGTGTAGAGTGTATATTGTACAGTGTCTGTATGTATTGTGTATATGTGGAGTTGTGTATATGGTGTGTACTGTGTAGAGTGTATATTGTACAGTGTCTGTATGTATTGTGTACATGTGGAGTCGGTGTGTATATGGTGTATACTGTGTAGAGTGTATATTGTACTGTGTATATGTGGAGACATGTATATTGTGTATACTGTGTAGAGTGTATATTGTACAGTGTCTGTATATATTGTGTATATGTGGAGTCGGTGTGTATATTGTGTATACTGTGTAGAATGTATATTGTACTGTGTATATGTGGAGTCATGTATATTGTGTATACTGTGTAGAGTGTATATTGTACAGTGTCTGTATGTATTGTGTATATGTGGAGTTGTGTATATGGTGTGTACTGTGTAGAGTGTATATTGTACAGTGTCTGTATGTATTGTGTATATGTGGAGTCGGTGTGTATATTGTGTATACTGTGTAGAGCGTATATTGTACTGTGTATATGTGGAGTCATGTATATTGTGTATACTGTGTAGAGTGTATATTGTACAGTGTCTGTATGTATTGTGTATATGTGGAGTCATGTATATTGTGTATACTGTGTAGAGTGTATATTGTACGGTGTCTGTATGTATTGTGTATATGTGGAGTTGTGTATATGGTGTGTACTGTGTAGAGTGTATATTGTACAGTGTCTGTATGTATTGTGTATATGTGGAGTTGTGTATATGGTGTGTACTGTGTAGAGTGTATATTGTACAGTGTCTGTATGTATTGTGTATATGTGGAGTCGGTGTGTATATGGTGTATACTGTGTAGAGTGTATATTGTACTGTGTATATGTGGAGACATGTATATTGTGTATACTGTGTAGAGTGTATATTGTACAGTGTCTGTATATATTGTGTATATGTGGAGTCGGTGTGTATATTGTGTATACTGTGTAGAGTGTATATTGTACTGTGTATATGTGGAGTCATGTATATTGTGTATACTGTGTAGAGTGTATATTGTACAGTGTCTGTATGTATTGTGTATATGTGGAGTTGTGTATATGGTGTGTACTGTGTAGAGTGTATATTGTACAGTGTCTGTATGTATTGTGTATATGTGGAGTTGTGTATATGGTGTGTACTGTGTAGAGTGTATATTGTACAGTGTCTGTATGTATTGTGTATATGTGGAGTTGTGTATATGGTGTGTACTGTGTAGAGTGTATATTGTACTGTGTATATGTGGAGTCATGTATATTGTGTATACTGTGTAGAGTGTATATTGTACAGTGTCTGTGTGTATTGTGTATATGTGGAGTTGTGTATATGGTGTGTACTGTGTAGAGTGTATATTGTACTGTGTATATGTGGAGACATGTATATTGTGTATACTGTGTAGAGTGTATATTGTACAGTGTCTGTATATATTGTGTATATGTGGAGTCGGTGTGTATATTGTGTATACTGTGTAGAGTGTATATTGTACTGTGTATATGTGGAGTCATGTATATTGTGTATACTGTGTAGAGTGTATATTGTACAGTGTCTGTGTGTATTGTGTATATGTGGAGTTGTGTATATGGTGTGTACTGTGTAGAGTGTATATTGTACAGTGTCTGTATGTATTGTGTATATGTGGAGTTGTGTATATGGTGTGTACTGTGTAGAGTGTATATTGTACAGTGTCTGTATGTATTGTGTATATGTGGAGTTGTGTATATGGTGTGTACTGTGTAGAGTGTATATTGTACAGTGTCTGTATATATTGTGTATATGTGGAGTCGGTGTGTATATGGTCTATACTGTGTAGAGTGTATATTGTACTGTGTATATGTGGAGTCATTGTGTATATTGGTATTGTACTGGAGAAACAAACTGCCGAAACCAAATTCCTTGTGCGTGTCAACAGAACTGGACAATAAACCTGATTCTGATTATTGGCAAAGATTTTCTTACACCCATAGTTGAGGGGTTTTGTGGGGGGCTATACAGAAGACTCATATGTCAGCACAAGCCGCCATGTGTATGTGGACAGGAAATGTCCAGGATGTGCAGAATTCTTCATTTCCCTCATGACCCATTCTGTCAGAGTTCTCCCACCCTCCAGCTGCTCTCTCTCTCTCTCTCCCTTATATTTTGTGTCTTTTGTTCATAAAGACATCTCTTTTTCTCTCATCACTCTTTTTGTCTTTTCTTCTCATGTATCAAGTTCCCTCTACCTATCCTTGCCTCTAACGTCTTCCTCTCTCTTTTTCTTTCACACTCTTGCTCTCCTCAGCACTTTTTCTCCCACCTCAACACTTACTTCCTTCTCTTATTATGTTGGTCTCTTGCTCTCCTAACTTCTTTCCTTTTCTCTTCAAACCTCTTCTGCCCCCCCTTCATGTCTTTGCCTCTTCTCTCTCCTTCTCTCCCTCTTCCCACGCACTACCCTCTTTCTGACATCATGGTTGGCAGAGAGGGAGGAAAAGAATGAAAGAAGGGGAATGACCCGACCCTCCTTTCCGTTTACATGCACTCAAAGTCCCTGTTTAACTGTATTAGAGAGAGAATGAGCACACTGCTGTAAAAGCTCTGCACCAGCTGGTTCATTTAACTCCCCTGACCTCTAAAACACTGACAGCTTCCTTTTTAAATCCAATCAAGCACTTCGCACCACATGCTGCCCCAAATGTAAGTGAATTATCAGAAGCGCAGATGAAGTATGTTTGTGTGAATGCTAGAGCTGAACAATACACCGTTTGTTAACATGGTTTTGTGTTACTGGCCTCGACAACAATGATAATACAGAAGACTGTAATATGAAAATAATCCTCCAACCAGTGTTTTTTTACTGTGTGCCATGAGCGTTCTGACAAATCAACATGTAACAATATGAAATCTGTCCGTGTGATGCAACCCCTCTTCATCTTCTCTATGATTTCAGAGCCTTTTTCCTGTTTTAATCCAAATATTCTGGAAAAACACATGCAAAACCTATACAGTTGATAAACTACAGCCCAAGTGAATGGAAATAAGAATCAGCAATGCTAGTGCCACATGAGAAAATACCGTTTTTGTAAAAACAGCATGTGTATAGACTGTGATGTCTTTTGTATTCAGACAGACTTATTTTCTTGTAAACCAATATTATCACAGTGTACAGAACAAATCAGCTCCCAAATCAGTATAAAACACCAGCCAGAGACTGAAATCCAGCCAGACAGCTGTTCTAAAATGACCCTCCCAGAGGAGCTATATGCTACAGTGTGCAAGCCAAGCTCCCTCAGACACAACGCTGATGACACTGAACTCACGCAGACGGACCTTTCACCCCAAATGACCTCTGAAGTCAGAGGACAGAAGACCTGAGTCTCTGGAGAGCACTACAGTTAACTGCTAGTGAAGTCAGACATGATTCACATACACTGGCGGTGAGCACCATGATAATTGTATATATAACCTTAACATCTAATGAACAATGAATAAACTATGGGGGAAGGAAAAAAATATATACTTTTTTTTTTAAAAGCACCCCAAACGCTGAGGAAAGTACTTTTGAATATACCAAGGCCCTGGCTGTGCATCTTTCTTTCATGTAAATTAAACTACCATCTAATCCGGAAAACATCATGCATGTTTTTTCTTACCATAAGAACACAATAACTTGAAATTGAATTCACAGTCGAAGGGACCTAACAAAGGCGGAATGAGCCCCAGAGATTTTTACCTCCCAGCCTGTGTAGAGTCTGTGAAGTCTGTATTCAGAGACAATTATTTTCTTGTAAATCAAAATTATCATGCTGTACCGAACAATTCTGCTTCCAAATCAGTATAAAAACTAACCAGAGACAGAAAAGCTGCTCCAGGCAGCTGTTTTGCTCTCCAGTGCCCTTAACAAATGATACTGTGATGCTGATGCCTGCAAAATCAGCACTGAAGTTGCTACTGACATCAAATAATCAGAATACATTGTGCAGATGTACAGTATCAAAATCATGTCTACTACTAACCTCAATTATTTATGGGCATGTCATTTGCATCATTTATAACTTTCTACATTACGTCCCGAAGCACCTTACAAATAGTAGCAGTGATCAGCTGACACTGAAGTTCTCCAATCGTTGTTCCTTATTCAGATAAAGTACTCAAAACTGCAATAGAGATGGGTGAATGAGATTAAAGTAAATCTAATCCTGTAACAGATTTATCCTGATGATAGCATTCACACTGTGAGGTGATGTAAGCTGCGTAGTTCTTCCTGGGGGCAGCTAAGTGAAAGAACTTCTAAAGTGAAGAACTCATTGAACAGTTCAGCAAATTTTCTTTGAAAAATCATCAGGTAGGTATCTGTACTGGATGACACTCAAGTACTGTGAAAATATGGTTCTAATGAAAGTGATTTTCTAACGATTTTATCTAATGATAAAAATACTCCGTAAAATTAATTTGACTGTTCTTAACAAGACTAATGCACATCAAATCACTGTTGGTAAAAGACCCACGTGGAACCTCACGTGAGTTTAAAAAGTTAGCAAAACATTGCCTGGGGCGTCTGAGCACGCCTCAGTAAACGGAGCAGGAAATGGAAAGAATACGGTGCTGTAGCACGAACTGACCTTTGAGTAATGCAGTGCTGTATGGCTCTACAAGTGCCCGATTGTGATGCCCTACTGTAAATGGACAATATTGAATGGGTGTTTCATCAAACAGGGGTTAATGTTTGGGCGTGTGGAAAGGGTGTGGTATTTTTAGCAGTGGACCCCCACCCACTTCCCCACCCATACATTATGTTCCTATGGTGCGGGCATCCGGAGTGTTCTGCAGTGTGAAAGACTTCTGTTCTGGTAAGGCCAAATAGCAGCACAAGTGCAGCACCAGCTCTTAAATTATTACACACCAAAAAAATAAAAAATAAAATAAGCTCACAATGAGTGAAAGCCAATGGGAAACAGAGCAACATTGTTATATTGTAAACGGCGACAGCTACAAGATTAAAGAGAGAGGTCAGAACAGCTAGAGTCAACATAACAACCACTGTTAACTACAATAAGTTAACAACAATAACTGCTGGGGAAATATCCACTATGAAACTGTCAGCGTTCAAGTAACTACGCCTAACCTTGTTTTTTCCTTTCTGATTTGAGGCCAGTTTTGGCATTTGTTAGGGTAAGGGTTTGGTCCATAACACCAATTCCAGATCAGGAGAAAGTGGCAAAGTCTTAAAGGGACAATCCGAGCACAGTGAAGAGTATCTATCTTTCATGCTTTCAGCATTCATCATTTTATTTCTGGGGGCTGCTAGAAAACATTTACATACTTTAATTACAAAAAAAAAAAACAAAAAAAAACGCATCCTCTTTTCTCATACTAATCTGTCCCCCCCTTTGTCTGAGCTCCTGTGTCTTTAATCCCTGCCTCCCATTGAGCACGGTTGGTAGACCTGAACCAGCTATGGAACCTAGACTGGAGCAGGAAGTTTGCAGGAGCGGTCATGCTTTACTCTTCTGGCTGTCTGAGTTGTGTTAGGGAGGATGATAAGGACTGTGTTACAAGATGACATCTGACAAGATGGCATCATCTTGTAACAAACAAAAGGCCCGGAATTCTAATGGGGCATTTCAGCTGTAGAACAGTAGCTTTCTGTATGCACTTTGGGCTTTATAACTTGGCAGACCGTTTAGATGCAGGAAAAGCGGCAGGAATATGTCAGCATTCTGAAAGGAATACGTCAGCATTCATCAACCATAAACTCTCTCTGCTACATACAGCATACAGTCCATTTCCAAAGACAGTAATCTTAATGAATTACTTTGTGAGATCAGCAAAAAAGAAAAGGCTTTAGCAAATTACACAGCCAAACCGGTGGTGCATTTAAAGGCTTCTCATTAAATTGTGAAGTGAAGTGAAAATTATAATGCCACGAGGTTGTAACCACCAGTTGTTGGTGCTCAGGTAGTCATTAGGAGCTGCTGAACCCATCACATAAATAATACATATGTCCATTGGGATGGACCAATGACAGTGGTCCACTTCAGTTTACTACTGATTAACTGCTTCCATCCTAAAACCAAAGTTCAGCCGAGTGTTACTCTAGTGTTGCATTTGATGCTTGTGAGTCCAAACCCCCTACATGATATTTCATCCTTGTGATCAGTTCCAAGCATATTGAGGATAACATTAGTACCTGAAGCAGAACTGACCGGCTGCATGTTTAACTGGTTCGTGTGCTATGTTATTTGAAATGCTAAGTAATAATCAATGTAGTCAGAGAATTTGATGTCAGTGTTTAACGTGACACAGTTCGCGGCCCACCTCTATGCTGCACAGAAACAGCTTCTCATTTTATTGCTTAAATGTGGCACTAATCTCTGTTTAATCCAGGCAAACCTATATAATCAGTTATGATATATCATGATACATTTTTAATCATATTTTTATCCACCTCTACATACTATGCTTTGAATGATATAATCTAACAATCTCATTGCACTACAAATAAAAACATACATGTAGTTAGATTATTCAAACTACTTTTAAAATTCTGGTGCCTTTTCTAAAAACGAGGAGCTGTTTAATACAGATCCTGGAAGTATGCCAACTGTTAATGTAATCAGACAAATGCTTAAACAAATCCACCAACATTTATTGGGTGCTGTTCACCAAATGCTTCTTTAACCGCAGACTAAAATAGCAAAGTATTGAGCAAGCCGCAGACATGAGACTTCAAATACCACATTAAGACAGAAACATCTTCAATTAAACCATATAGTGTGAGCAAAGCCATGTGTTCCCTTGGAGAGTAATGTGAGATGGGAGCAGTCGTGGAGCAGGCAGTATGCTTGGCAAGGGAGGATGTTGCGCAGGTGCTGATTTTGAATTTCAGTTTTGTGGTTTATTTGCTTAACAGCTAGGGTTAGCATTGGGTAGGGCAAACTGATCTTGGATCAGTGCAGTAAAGGCATGCTGGAGTTTACTGGGGCAGAATATCTGTAGGGTGGGAGACAGGGACAAATGAAGTGTGCAAAATGAGCAGGATAAGAATAGACCAGACAGAGTGCGATGGCAGGCGGAGATGATGGAGCTAAAAAGGAAGTAGCCCAAAAAAAAAAACAAAAAAAAAAACAAACCTCAAAACAATGTTTAAAAAAATAAAAAATTCTAATCAATGGAGATAAAAATGCCTGTGAACAACTACATAGATAGGGATGTGGATCAACAGAGGAAACGATAATAAAAAACAAACACCACAATATAAATACACCCTACGTTACATTCCCCGAATAAGTACGTATCTCTAAACTTAAGAATTGTTCTTTCCCCCCCCCTCATTAACTCCTTTATTCCTTTTATTACCTTTTATTAAAACTGGTTGAAATTTTAACCAGACCTGAGAGAAAAAGAAAAAAAAAAAAAAAAGCAGGAAATACAAAAAATACAAAAACAATCAGAACCAGGAGAGCGTAGTTTAGATCAGGCAAAAGGCTATTTGCTAATTTGGCCAAATGTGTTTATAGGCTATATGTATTAGGGATGAAGGGCACATGTCTCACTCCTTCCATTTCATCTACATATTCCTAAACTCAGTTCCCTAGCAACATGTCCGCATTGCTCCGAGACACAGATCATCTCTCAGACACTTGCCTACTCCATAAACACAAACCAGTCAAAAACCTTCATTTTATGGGCAGCACCGGTGTTAGAATAATTGCTTATTAATTGTTATGGTGACAAGAGCCTTGGCAATACTCACTTATCGCTGAATGAATGTGTTTACACAACCTCAATAATCTGACAATTGCAGAAATCCTGGTCAGTAATCTGTTCAACGACTTGAGTAGTCAGAATATGGGATAACTCGGGGTCTGAATGGTTGAGGCAACAGCTGGATTTCTGTTTTACAAACAGCCAATAAACACACAGAAGACTACACAAACTTCATGACATGGCTTTTTTAAAACATTAGAAATATGAACATGTATATAGTTGACAGTGAATTTTTAAATCTTATTTCATATGGCTTTTGTGAATTGTAGTAAACAAAATGACATTCAGAACTGGCCCTGACAAACTTTTTTTTTCATTTTTCTAAAATATGTGGATTTTTTTCCACCCGGTACTGTTCGGCCATAATGACACAAATATACGATAATGCAGCCACAGTAGTAGCTGTAATGGTATATTCCTGATAACGCTAGCAGGGCCTGAGGTACCTGCCTGCTGCCTAAAGCTCACACAGCCCTACTTTACGTAAGGATGCTGTGCCTTTGAAGCAGCACATTGCCACTAGTGTCTGCCAATGTCCAAGAGCCAAATATCTAACCCAGAAATCTGTCAGTCTGAGTGCATGTCTCTCTGACATCATGTAGTGGCTTTGTTTGCCTGCCAGCAGTTTCTGCAGTGCCTCCTCAGAATAACAGACCTCATCAAAAAGAAAGACAGAGGGAGGTGAATGTGAGACGGAGGGAAAGAGTAAGAGCAAGCAATAGAGAGAACGAGATACAGGCATGGAGAAAGGTAGAGAAAGAAAAAGAGAGAGAGTAGAGAGGGAGAGAAAAAGGAGAAAGAGCGTGTTAACACTGTCGTCATTTCCTTGGCATGACTGTGCGGAAACAACAGCGCTGGAAAACTGTCTCTCACATGGCTGGAGGTTTCAGTGAAAGAACTCCTTTGATAAAGGAGTGGCACAATTCCAGGGGTCATTTCGGGTGTGTCGTCTTTACAGTGGCAAAGTCCACCCTGCCCTTAAAAAAACCCAACACATTCAGCATTACACACTAGGAAAAGGGTGCGGTTATTCCAATATACAGTGCTGTGAAAAGGGCATTTCCTCTTCTGTTATAGTTTTAAATATTTACAACAATGAATTGTTTCTAAGCGCAAACTAATTTTAACATAAAGGTATAAAATAACCTAGGTAAACATAAATAAATTTTTCGGATGGCCGTTTTAATTATTGAAAAAAAACAAACAAAACAGTCATCAAAAGTTCTCAAACGTGTGAAAAGGCAACCGTCCCCTTAGTTGGGATCGTTTAAACTAAACACATATAGGCTGGGTTACTTGCAGGCCGGTTGAACCTTAAATTGACTTACATAGAACTCTTCCAGTAATCAGAAATAGACTTAAAAGAACAGTATGCCACGATCAAAAGAAATATATAAGATAAAAGAATCTGGAAAAAAGTTACTAATCCATTTCTTAAGGCTATGGGATTCCAGCTAACACTGTCGTTTGCTGGGACCCAAGAGCATTGGAAATGTCTAAAAATTTGATGGACAGTTATGTCCCAGCAACTAGAACAAAGTTAATTTGCCCTTTGGCAAGTTAGACATTTTGGCTGAATGTTTCAAATTACAGTTACAAAAATTCAAATGGGCACATTTTTAATATAAACAAATCTGAATATATTGCATTTTCGTCTTTAATTGTGTTGGTAACTGAAAGCATGTTAGTATGTCCTATTCCACAGTGCCAAACAGTGTTATCTTTCCAGTTAGCACTAGTTATCTAGTTACAGCATTTCTAGGCATTTCATTTAACTTGGGTGCTCATGGCTACATTCCTAAGCTACTGCATAGATGACAGAGCACTGACTGTATTTTGGGAAGGGCTTATTAAAAGGAGTATGATCGAGCTGAGGAACTTCTTGCATCCCATGACTCTATGATGAAGTATAAAAGGGCTCTATGTGGGGCATCTGGCCTCCAGAGATTACTGGCTGCAACAGAGGATAGTGATCTAGCCTCACTGCAGAAATGTACCTCCTACATCCAGTCTACATGTTTATTCACACAGAAAACTTTAAAGTGATAGTGTAGTAAAAATGTACATAATGTATTCTTATACTACATGTATCTATTATACCTATTAACAATTATAAATACAGCTGATAAGCCAAGACATGCTTGGTGTCTGAAGCTCATTTCACAGTTTACCACTGGAGCTACATACAACTATTACAGCTAACAAATAATGGAAGCACATACCCTATAGCACTGCACAGACTACGTGCTTATAGCAGCACCTAATCATTAACACTATGAAATCAGGATAATGGTCAAATACACTATGTAAAATTACCTAAATCTTTAAAGTCTTTTTCAGATTTGCAATGACACAGAGATACTACTCTTACATACAAGTTTTCTCAGGTGGCCTCTGGTCCTGCTGCCTAAACCCACTGCAGCCTCTTACATTTAAACTTCAGCTACACATACACTACAGCAAAGGCAGTAGTTGGGTGCCTGTCCATCACAACAGACACAGTGCACTAGAACTGCTGTCAACATTTTTAAACAATGCTTTAACATCTATTATTGCATAGAACTAAAGTCAATTAACAGGAATTATGAAACATCCAGTTGGCCAGTGTTCTGTAAGTACTGATGAAGTGCTCAGAAAAGCACCCTATTTTCCTGATACAACTTATCATGGTAGTAATCAATTGTTATATTGCCTTCTTCCAGCTGACAATACGCACTATAAGCTCAGAAAAACATACTGTTTAATACAATAAACAGTAATGTAAATGATTTTTTTTATACTGATTAAAATTTCAGCTGCTTACCTGTACCTGAAGACATGTATAATATGATTAGTAAAGCATGTTTGAAAAATGATCAAGATTATTGCTAAAATACTGCACACCTCTAACGTGAAAGTAACCAGACTTCAAGTAATGTAATTTTGGATCCCTACTACTAGTCTGTAAAACATGAACTGTTCTTACAGTGTAAGGAGTGAGACAGTGTAAAAAGAGAGAGCGAGTGAGATATGATTAAGCCATGATCCATGATCCTGTGAGTGCGCACACTTGCTCTGTGTGTATGTGTTAGTATGCTGTTAAACAGTTAACAGTGTGTGTGTGTGACTACGTACTGAGACAAAAGTTGCAGCATGTGTGGTGTCAATATATATGGTCTTGGCGTGTGTCTGCAGCATTGGAAACAGCTGAGAATGCCAAGCTACAAAAAAAAACCCAAATAAAAAAAACAGCCTCCCACCCAACTCAAAAGCTGTGTACGACCAGCAACCAGCACACTCCGGTCCATGACCTCTGACCCATACTGGCAGCTGGCTGAGGACTGTTTACCACACTAAAAATTAAGGAGCTCTTGTCCTGGTTTTGAGCTAGTTAGCAATGTATGCATGATAAAGCAAGAAGCCATGTTAGACTTTAGGAATGACAACAGAGACCTAAACTAGGTGAAATTTTGCATGAACTTGGTCAGATCGTTTACTTAGAGGCAGCAAGGGATATTTCCATGGATAAGGATTATTTTCATGGAAAGGTTCACACATTAACCACTGACTGCAGGGTTATCAATTCCTCCAGTGTTAATTTCACAACAGCTGCAAAAGGCTTGGGTGAAACAGGCAAACTGCTCTACCAACAATACTTATCATGGAGCAGGACCGTGCAAATGACCAAAACATGCATATGCATGTTAATTAAATTTTTTGCATCATCATCAGATCAGCTCAGAAAGACTTTTCTTCAACCATGGTATCTGATTCAGAATCTTAAACTGAAGAAGTCCCTGCTGTGAAAAGATGGAGGATCTATAAACATGCTTTAAAGTAGATCCCAGGGTTTATTAGTAGTACAGCTTGAGGTTGAAGGCTTAAAAACTAGGCTACAGCTTTAGATCCAGGGAAATTTCAGTGCATTCGTTCAAGCTCTGCTCTCTTGGGGTCTGGAGGAACTCATGTGTTTTCACTTAAGCTCAGCGTTATACTGAAAAATGCAGCTCTACATGTCACATACAGAGTACTGCATTTCTCTGACCAGTTTTCAGCCCCGTACAGACTGGTTCAGTTAATCATAAACTTTACGTTTCTAGTGGGTAATATTTTGTTTAAACACTGATGTTTAAGGACCAACAGTATTCCTACTGCTCATTACTTTTAATTTGCTCTTGCTCCAAGACACATGAGAACATGTGTCCTGCCACTAGACATCAAAAAGAGGTCATTAACACCATAGTTCACCAAAATCAACAGTCAGGAGATATTATGCTAATTATTTCACCCCCCTCTTTTATATATACACTCCTCTGAAGAATTTCACAGCTCCTCGGCTCCTACAGCCTGCTGTTACTTTAAGCTATTTTTAACACTCTGCACTGAGGCAGACAAGATCAAATCAATCCTGAGCCAAGACTACATCTTCATCTTGCAGTTGCAGCAGAGTTAAAAGACATAGTCTGCATTCTGCATCTACTAGTAAAAGCTAAAGGCACTGAAGGGATTTCTGGTCCCATAACTGTATAAACAACTAAAGGACAAATTGAGAAAAACTCTTAACAGTAATTCTGTATATGCACCCATTAGTCATAATATTACAACCACCGCTTGTTTTTCTTGACTCATAGTCCATGATAACCCACTTTTACTCTCTTCTTCAATTGTCAGGAGCCCCTCAGGACCACTACACAGCAGGTATTATGTGGTGGATCATTCTCAGCACTGCAGTGTGTTAGTGTGTGCTGGTGTGTTAGTGTGTGTTGTGCTGGGGTGAGTGGATCTGCTGTAGTGTTTAAACAGTGTCCACTCACTGTCCACTCTATTAGACACCTCAATCTTGTTGGTCCACTTTGTAGCTGTAGTCATAGGTGATAGCTGATCTGCTGCTGCACAGTTAGTGTTGGTTATTCTCCTTTCCTAGTCCTTTCTCACTGGTTACAGGATGCTGCTCACAGGAAACTGTTGGCTGGATAGTTTGGCTGGTTGACTATTTTCAGTCCAGCAGCACTGTGGTGTCCGATTCACTCACCCCAGCACAACACAAACTAACAGACCACCACGTCAGTGTCACTGGGCTGAGAATGGTTCACCACCCACATAATACCTGCTCTGTGGTGGTCCTGTGGGGGTCCAGACCATAGAAGGGGACTTGCACAGTGCGAAAAGAAACTAATCAACTACAGTTTGTAAATGTAGAACTAAAAGTACACCTATATAAGTGATAAACTGGACAAAGAGGGTCATTAGAAGGAGGTGGTTAAAAATATTATTATTATGGTGGTTATATATATTATTAAATTTAATCAGTGTATATACAAACAAACTCATCAAACAAAAAATTGTTACATGTGACTGAAGCATACCTAGCATGTGATACTGCCAGAACCAATAACAGCTGTGATTGCATTTGGCATGGACTGAACACGTTTCTGGATGTAGGCCACATCAATGTTTGGCTACTCTTGCATCAAAGAACTGCGCAGTTTGGCCAGATTCAGTTGATGCTGGTTGACCTGTATGACCATATACTTGCAAACTCAGCTGCTTCCTTTGCACTATGGCCTATGGCATGCCCAAATGCAATCACTCCTTTTGCCAATCATTAACACCTGCACAACTCATTTTCCCCATCCTTCACACTGAACCAGCTATGCACTGCGCTGTACCACCTCTTCTCAATCTATGAATGCCATCACACACCCTGCAGGTGCTTATAGCTCCATTGTTCTTGTGGAATGACTAATGTTTTGTCCAGTGAGCTTACAGTACCTAGTCATACAACTTTCTAAAATGCATCTCATCATCTCCTGATTAAATGCAAGTTAGCGCTATTTATGTTAATTTGCTAGCATTAGTAGTAAGATGCTACTCTACACGGTTCCAGACAACCTTGGCTTCCATCTTTACTTAAGTTTTTTCTAATTTAAAGACAAAATAAAATATTTCTTCACCTGAAATACAAACATAGTGTCAAATGAAGGTTTAGAATCTGCACTTTCAACAACAGAATTTCTCTGTTCCTATTGTTTCCTCTAGTAGACTATATTTCTTATGGTCCTGCAAAAGACGATTCTAGAGAAACAAGAGATATGTCCTACCTTTGGTTCAGTTTTCTTCTTGTGTCACCAAGTTAAAAAGATGGTCCGCTAGATAGCACCAGTGTTGAAATCTAGGTAGGAAAACAGAGAAAAGGGTTCATAACCAATGGCATACAAGACAGAGCAGCACACTGAACTGCTTTTACTCTAGATCGATTCAGCTGCGTGAGGCTGAAATGCTGCGTAAGCACACCCTCATACACACACAGCCAAACACACACAAATCACAAGCAGGAGTTGTGGCAGCTGCATGTGCGTGTTTGTATCCTTTGAATTATACACCCACTCCCACACACACACACAGCTCTGACACAGGAGAGCTTCTATAAAGAAAACACATGTCCTCTTACAGGTCAACCCGGAATTTGTCATTTGTGACTAATTTAAGAGTTGAGTCAGTAGATGACTGGCTTTCACAATCAACCTACACGCGTCTGACAGGCACCAAATTGAGTCATATAAAATGTATTTCTTCACCTACATTCATCATAGCTTAATCTCAGCTGGCAAGTGACAAAGCACAATCTGTATGCAAGTGTGTATTTGTTTTTGAGCATTGACACACTCAGTTTCAAGAGGTCATAACTCATAGTCATAGCATGAAAACCAGAAACTAATTAACCTACAATGGCTGGCTTTATGTAAACAATACTGTACTTGCACTTCTGGTTAGATCATAACTGCATTTCATTGACTCTGTACCTGTACTCTGCACAACGACAATAAAGTTGAATCTAATCTAATTGACAGTTTACTACAGAGCTGCCAAGTCCGACCCATGAAACTTTTAGAGTTTCATGAGATTTGAGCAAAATTATGAATAAGCTGTGTACTAGCAGAACCCACACTAACACAACACCACCTTAGTGTTACTGCAGAACGATGCTAAGAATGATCCGGCACCCAGATAACTCCTCTGTTGTGGTCCTGACCACTAAATGATCATGTCGCTGTACTACTTTGGGGGACTTATTGTCAATTTCTTTTTTACATTCTTTCTTTTCTTTTTCTCTGTCCTTCAAACCAGCATAAAAATATAAACAAAATCATTAGACACTGTGTTGGGCTACAGTTCACATATTGTGCATACCCTGTATTCAAACATGTGGCACATTTGTCTGACCAAATGTCCGAACATTGCATAAAAACAAATCACTGTGTGTGTTTTGTGTGTGTGTGTGTGTGTGTGTGTGTGTGTGTGTGTGTGTGTGTGTGTGTGTGTGTTTCAAACAACAAAAACCAGACCACAGCTGCACACTGGGGCACAAATGCGCAAGCCGTCTGTCTGCACGGCAGCCGGAGCGTGTGTATGCGCATGTGTGTCTTGCATGACAAAGAGACTTCTCACCAAGTTGCTCACCATGTGGTCTTTTGTAAACACACTCATTTGATCCCAGTCTTAATTTAGCTTCAGAGCACTACAGCCAGTAAAATGGCTTTTAGTGGGCAAACAATCTTTTCCGTTCTCCAAAATTAGTCACAAAAAAAAAAAAAAAAAAAAAGAATTTGTTGATTCAACAGGGTCTATAAAAGGAGACAGAGATGACAAAATAGCACAGCAGAACGTGCGTGTGGAACAGAGACAGTGAACACAAAAAATCCCCTCACTGAACTAAAACAAAGGGAAAGGAGACCTGATGCCGGTAACCATGGTAACATTTAGGAATAAACTGTAGTGAAGGTCTGCAGGTCACAATGGTGTAATACGTACATTCACATATTTAAAAACCTGCGCCTCAGACTTGTGAGCTCCACAACACAGCTTTATATTTATTTTGCTGAAAACAGCATTAAGCAAAGCAAGGAAAAGGAAAAAAAAAAAGAACAAAAAAACTCCAGCTCCAACAGCTTAAAATACAGCTGTCTGCTTTACTCAAACCCACCACTCCACCCGTAGTCAGACTCATTAACATACAAATCCTTTTAACAACGATCCTAAAACAGCCCAAAATAAACATTTCTTGTCTCAAAGACAGAGTACTAGCAATGCGCTCACAGCATGCATTCCCCGCGACCTGCCCTTAGTATGGCTGTTAAGTATGCCCTTCGTCCCTCAAGTCAGACCACCACTGTGAAGCGCTGGTTAACCTGTTCGTGCACTGTGCTATTACCCCCTAGCTCATAGTTAGGAGAGGGTAGCGGGCTGGTCGATGGATCAGAGCAACATCGTGAATGCCACAGCACTCTGTGAGGAAAGCAACTAGTCTGGGGATTTTACAGAGGATAAAGCCACAGAATGACCCTCTCGAGTAATGTTCATGATACACAATCCTCAACATAGATCACAATACTAAGGTTGATCTAACAGTTACTGTAGCTCAGAACACAAAAATACAGAAATAGTGCCACATTTTAAAAAGTATCATAGAAAATATGAGCACAATGAACACAGTTTTCTACAGCAGTTCACATACCGCACCAAACAATTAAACAAGAAGAACTACGCTCCCAACTGTAATGAGTGGACATTGCTTTTGAAACTGACAATAGCCATGATACATTCTGAACGCATACTTTATCACTATAAAGATAAATACCAAGCTTTTCACCATTCCTTGAGTTATGTACTGTTCCAGACTAAATAATGGAAATAACACTATTAGGCTACTTCTACAGAAATAATATTTTCTAAAACCAACAATTTCAGACTACTGTGAAATCAATTAAATAAAGTGGCGCTGCTTTACATCAATATCTCTCACAATACCTCAGGCTATAGATTCTACAGCACTGTGGTTTCATTTCATTTTGAAACCACACTTCTCTCCTTTTCCCTCTCCCTCTCCTTCTCCTTCACCCACACACACTCCCACACACAAACAATGAAAGTGTGCAATAGATATCCACAGAACCATTGGACTTACACGATGCAGGCACCATGTTTGTCCCCACCTGTCCTCTTATTCTGCCCCGGAGGTATAAAGGACTTCCATGCTACAACATAAAACAAATGACATCACTCCAGGTGTCAGATTACCCAGCAATGCAACCTAGCAGGTGTCCTCTACAAACGTATTGGGAAGCCTAACCAACAAAGAGCCAAACACACCAAACACAAGTGGGAATTAGAACAGCTTTAAAACACTTTAAAAACAAACAAAAACAACAACAAACACAAAGGTAACTAAAGGTATTAAGTAATTGTCAGCCACATAGTACTGTAGTATTAAACTGCAACCTAGAATAAGCTCTCTTACACTGTGTGTCTGTATTATTTATGAAAATACAGATACAGGACTGTACTCAGCATCACTCTGATCATATAATGGAACAAAAAATGGATTGGGGCATCCTTATTTCTCTTTACTAACTCTACTTAAGCTTGCATTGAAAGAAGGCCACAGTACAAAGGCTGGGTAGGAGCGACGGAGCAGGGGCGCATGGCAGGAGCATAAAGAACAGAGAAAAAGAACTGTACTGTAATAGATAAACCAGCTGACAACCACATGTGGGTCACAAAGACCACCTCAAGCACTTTTTCAGAGAACATAAAAGCTACAAAAACCACGTACATCTTACACACATGCTCCCTGCACTCTGCTTGGCAGGGATCTTGGCAGGTGTGTCCGTCAACAAGCCCATTTCCTGCTGAGGCCACACCTGTGGCGGAAGACAAAGACCCAGCTTCCTGTGTAGACAGGAAGTGGGGGTGCCACAGCAGCCTATAAGACATGATGGAGGAGGTGATTTCAAAGGAAACCCCCATCAGTGAAACTTCAACACAGTGTTAAATAGCAGACTGCAGAATTGTTCTGGAGAAGGAGAGGGGGGGGAGACAGACAGAAAAAGAGAGAAAGAAAAAGAGAAAGTGAAATTGTTCCTTTCTTTCTTGTTACAAAATAGACACTAATCTTAAATTTAACACTAGAATGTAAATCATGTTGTGAGTGTCATTGCTTTTGTTATACTATTTAAATGTAATTACACAGTAAGTTATACATTGAGTGGATTTATCCATTTCTATTCTGTATCGACAGCAGGGTGCAACATTTAACTTTCTTTAAATTAAAATGTTGAGTCAGTAGCATGCTATTTAAAATGTGTAAAGCATAATAGGAATAAAACAGAATAAAACAACAAAACTGAATAGAACAGAAAAACGTGAATACTGCCATATCATTTATTCTCAAAAACACAGCACCAATTAAAAACAGTAGTTTACAATCTAAGATTGTCACAGACAGAGGTTTTGTGCTGCAGTTACCTGACCGACTTGCTAAAGTTAGCATTAGTACACTTTTGAATAGGATGGTGGGTTTTTTTTTTGTTAGGAAAAATATTTGTATTAATTTTAAAATCATGGTATATTGCTGTGCTTACAGTATTGCAACATTTTAAAAAAACGTATCAAGTTGTAACTAGGAAAAAATAACATATGGGAAAATTCTTGCCAAGACACAGCCCTAAAGCATGGCATCAAATTTAACCCTCAAAGTAGGAATACATTTTTGCTCTCTGTATGCTACATATCCACATGTACTTTTCCCTGCATATCACCGCCCTGGACCACTCTACACACCACTAGTGGCCACTTCTTTGTCATTAAGAAAATGAACATATCTAGGGCAATAAAAAAAAACCTGATCCACTGATTAAATGGCTTATGATAAAAGCACAGACTCATATTACAGCTTATGCTTATCATTTTCAGGAGGCATCAGGTGTCTATAGAAGTCCATATAAAGTTAGCTCACTGCATCTCACTAGTAACCCTAGCAAGTAACTAACAAGCAATGAACATCTTCCAGATACACGAAACCAGATACAATATTTTCATCATGTTTTACACGGTCATAGATTCAAATAAGAGACAAAGAGCACTGTTAAGCAGCTGTTAGCACTCTCTATGGCAAATATCAAGATCATCATGCAATTCTCTAAAACACAGGTGATAACTGCTACGGGTAAAACTGAAGAGAGAAGAGTAGACCCGAGGAGACAAAAGAAAGGGACAAAGGGGTAAAGAAGAAGAAGAAGAGAACAGACCAAGTGAAGAGGTGGGGCAAAGTGAGAGAGTACAGTGGATTTCTCTCACATTAGCAGTGCCCGCTGCTCTCCAGAGCCTGCAGATGGCTACTTATTGATTTACACAGCCAAAAGAGAAGCTACAATCTCCACAGTGAGTCAGCACAAACTGTAGCAGGAAAGCTAACACGAATCAGAACCCAGTTCTGCAATGAATCCATACTGTTCTCCCTAACACACAAAAACCGCCACTGTTACTAAACTGCACACACATGCAAAAGCTTTTATTCATTGACCTGAAAGCTGTACACATTTATCTGTAAATGTGCGTTTGGATGCTACCGATGGCATAAAAAGAGACTGAGTAGAATGTACACTGGAGTATTCCTTTAACAGTCTTTTTCAAGCCTTGTCACGTACTTGTGCGCAAGTCACTGCACAATGCTTAACACCTGAATGCAAAATGCAGGAGTACCAAGAACAACAAAGCTCTTTTACAGCACAAGAGCTTTGACAAATGCCTATGACATTGTTGTAGGACACCTGAATACTCCCATCAATGCAGATTATCACAGTCATGGAGAGAAGCAGGAGAATGCATTAGTATTGAACACGCATTAGCGGCACGCTTCCAAAAGATGGATACAGCCCAAGGGCAGCGGAACACAGTCTTCACTGCATGACTAGACTGAAAACGACAGGACTGCTTCCCATCAGTGCTGTTTATCTAAAGCAAGTAAGACTTATATTAGGGCTACACAACACAGACAAACACAAGGGTACATTGCTTCCCACTGTAACCTGTAGCAACATGGGTGAATTAATAATGTGATGTGGATAAAGATTTCTTTGACTTATTCAAATGAACCTACGCAAGTGAAACTATAAAGCAGTAAAACATTAAAGCAGTATTTTAAAAGTCAATAGGTGGTAAAGTTAAGGATACTTGAAACATCATGGGCTATAGGACGGAGGAGGCAAATCTGGTGCCATCATGTCAGGTCAACTGTCTTTAATGCTAACACAAGGATGATAACTGGGGATCACCAGAGAAAAACAGAGCATCACTGACAGTTTGAGTGAAAATGTCACCTGGTTGCATAGCCCATGATTAAGAAAGCACAACTCTGTCCAGGACCACAAACATTTGTAGCAGGTGGTCAGGATAGCCTAGGCAATCTTAAGAATGGCCCACTTGCTAGAGGACATGTACCACTCCAGGGTCCCTCTGATGGCCCACTAGATGGTCAATGACAAAAGCCATACTCAGATTACAAAGGTGTGTTGTTGGTTGTGGTTGTGTGAGATTCACACATAAATAACAAAAGCCGCTTTAATCAGTAAAGGCGCAAGTTTATAGGCCGATTCCAAAAATCAGAAAAATGTGGCTCTGACTATCGGTTGGGTCAATAATTGGTTCACCCCTCAAACTGATATTGGTGTTTGGTAGTATCCAAGCTGAAAATCTCTCAGGTTTGAGCTTTGTCTAACTATCATACTAGCCACAAATGAGCACAGACAAAGCAACACAGTTGTTAACGTGAACCCATTTAGCCCAATGGCCAACCCAGGGATGTTTCAGTGATGTTTTAAATAAAAAATAAAAATACAGAAGTACTTTTTGTAGGGATGTAACAAAAACATAAAAAAACACTATTAATAGCAATGTTTTGTGATACTGTATTGATTCTTAAAAACAAAGTATCCATTTTAAACGATTGCAAAAATTGGTGGCAGACAGTGTTTCAGACTACTAAATGGCACTGCTGCATTCAATTTGACTCTTAGAATCATTAGACTCTTACAATCCAACACAAACAAGCAGCATAAGGGTGCACTGTTAACGTTAATCTTAGCAAACCTACGGAATAGCGGTGAAGACAAGTTTTTCCAAATTAGGCGGGAAAATAAAATTAATTTCAATAAAAAAAAATAATAATAAATTTACAGTATATATCCTTGTTTGCGATACCACAACATATTACAATACACTGGATCGTAACTACTGTATCATATTGCTGTATCACAGCCACACAGCTCTATAACCTAGTCGCTCCATATAAGTCTTTTCCCTACACTTTGTTTTTAAGACACCAATAAGAGGAATAGCTTCAGCCCATGTTGTTTATTTGAGAACATAACAGCTGGCTGCTAGAATGTTTATAAACTTCACTAACGCAAACTTAAATATCCTCTAATATCATAAAACTTATTACATACATGTAACTTTTCAGTACTGCCCTGCACTATTTGGTATTTTTTCCTGAGGTCCCTGCAGTGCTCTGGATTCAATTAAGCAGCCAATCCATTTCAAGCTGTAGGATTCTCCATTCTGAGCTGTAGGATTCGCTGCAGCCCAAGTAAAGCCACACGCACACATGCTGGGAATTATAGGGAGTCATGCAGATGGAATTTTCCCACGATGACACAGAATATGGAGAGGTGCCCCTCTCTTTTCTTTGCTTTGCATGCTCTCACTTTCCATGCATCTTTCGTTCTTTCCTCCCCATAGTGCACTATTATTAACCTGTCAAGTAGCCCACAATGAGGTTGAACATTAAATTCATGAAGTGAAAACCCCCCTATAACCACTCTCACATAATCAAAACCAAGAAACTGTGCAAGATTATGATGGAGTTTCTATATGGAAAAGACATCATGCATCAAGCTGAAAAGTGAGGAAAACTGTTCAGAGTCGATGCCAGTAAAAAGTATGCAGCCCAAAAGGCTGAGGTCATACAACTTCAGGCCATCATCTTGGACTGGACCAAGTCAAACATTTTAAAAGAGGTGTCACAATATATATGGTCTTTTTTTAAAAAAATTATTTTTTTAGAATTTACAAAATACAATTATTATTGATCTGGATACTACAACCTAACATACAGCTGACGATGATAACTAATATCTTTAAGAGGCCAGGCTTTAAAATGAGGTAATTTAACCACATTTTACTGAGGGGAATGAATAACTAAAAGAAACATTTACACATTTTCTCTTACTCCCAAGACAGTTCAACAGTTTGTAGTCTGAACAATATATAGATAAGCCAGTTTCAATATAAGCCTGTTTCCAAAACTTATCACACGAGCCTGGCAAAAAAGCATCCAAATCTCAGTTTTCTGTACAAAGAAGGTAGCTTCTTATATGGCAACATCGTTCAAATTCTCCATTCCACCTTGAACTGACCAGCACCTATACATGTAGAATTCCAAATAAACAAAAAAGTTAAAAAGAGATGTTTTCAAATGTGGCTTCAAACATGGCATAGTTCCACATGACATCTCTTGGCTGATGGCTTTGTTTTAGCTCAGTGGCAAAAAAAAATGGCAATTTAAAACTATCATGCTCTTCAAACACTGTACTACACTACTGGAAGACATTTAAAAAATAAAAAGATAAATACTGCAGCTATAATGGACAACAGGGTAACAAAAAACTGTAGAAATTCCTTTTTCCATCTTCAACAGCTGTATCTTTCCCACTCACAGCCAGGCAAGACCACAGTTCATCATGGCTGATCCTGGATGAGTGTGTAACCCACAGATAGCCAGTGTGTGCCAGTAATGAGCCTGACCCGAGTACAGACACGAAACAGTCCTGTGTCGCAAATGGGTGTGTAATTTAGAGCAGCCACACAATAAAAGCAGCTGCCAATGTGGTCCATGGATTAACAGAGAGGTGACTGAGGAGTCTGGCTACTTCTTGGTGTGTGTGTGTTAATATGTATATCTCTCTCTTTGTAAATCACACATACACACACCTCCTAACATCAAACAGACCGCATCCAAGCGAAACAAAATTATTCTTGTATGGCCACGACTGCCACTGCGGTCTGTGACAAACCATGACTCATCAACTATTTCAGCTGGCCTTTGCAAAGCTTCAAAGCTTAGAGTCTGCGAGAGCGTGAGTGTTCAGGCAACATGACTAAACACTACCACAGAACAGGAGGTGGACTTCATAAAGCAGGATTTTTCAGCCATATATTGTAAGCCTAAACATCCAATGTTTACAGAGTTAGGAAATCAAGACTCAGGACAAGTAAAAGTTCCTTAAGGACATAGTGTGGAATCACTGTGATTTGAGAAGAGCAAATAGCCAATATTCTCCTTGAATCTGATTTCCAGATATGGGTTGTACAGATTATACTGTATATAGTTATAAAAAGGCACTGTTGAGGACAGCGCCTAAAATACACTGGTGATAAAAAACTGCACTAAAAAGAATGAAGGAGAGGTCAAATCAGTTCGTGTGAATATGCCACACAGAAAGAAACCAATCCCACTGCAAGCAGTGAAAACTGTACTGAAATGCACGTTCCTTGGCCAGATTGGGAGGGTTGGAGAATTAAACAGTGTCCTTTTAACTGACATTCAAAAAATCCAGAAATCCAGTTTCCGATGATTTAGTAAAAGTGGAGTAAAACTAGAACTTCTTGTTTATTTGCTACCTACAGTTTCAAACAATTCAGGAATAATGTTCTTTAAAAGTCACAAAAGTATTCTTGTTCCAACAACTAAGCTGCTCTCAACCTGAAAAGCTCAGTGATGAGGAAGTACTGCTTGGTACTAGCTTGATAAACAGTTGTTTGTTTCTAATCAGACACTTCCTGGACCAGAACCAGTTCAAATTTGATGTATGGTGCGAGTTTCTTTGGTGGTTTAAGTGAGCAGTTTACATGGACTTACATATGCATGGACTGTGAGCAGAATGCTTGAACCCGAAACTCACTACCATGCTACAAAAATACTTTACAGCAGGACAAATCTCACACCTCAAACTGCAGCATCTGCTGACCCAGCCTTTATTAGCAAAGTAGTAAAAGAACAAAAATAGCTGAACCAACAGCCAGCCGGCTTCAACTACAAGTGTCTTTTGAAAGAACATGCATGCTGTTCTTTTACTAACTACATGGGGAACATTATCCATGATAACTGACTGGAAACTACAGATGTGGTAACTAGAATGTAGGTTGTGGGGGGATGGAGCATTCCTTTATGTTCTCTGGTTTTCTAGGAAATACTGCCAGGTCACCACTTTTTTTTTGGAACAGCACTGCCGCAGTAACCTCAATCCGGCATTGCCTCATCATGCATCCTTGACCTTACCCATCAAAAAGAAATTCTTACATGCCCACTGTCGCTGCTGTAGGTCAGTCCAGTGTGAGGTCACATGGGCAGAGATGGAAAAGTCAACATTAGACAGAAAGACCTTCAACCAGCACCAATCACATGACACTTGTGCCAAAAACTCCACGCCCTGAGATTCACAACACACAAACAGTGAGAGCAATAAACGCAAAGGCTGCTACAGTCAAAACGGCTATTAAGTTTTGTGAAGATTGCTATTAAGTCCGTTTAAAATGGCTGTTCTGGTCAAAACAGCTATTAAGTACAAGTTATTCATTTCACAGGAGATATTTCAGAGAAGATTTTGAGATCAAAAAGAGTCCAGACCTCAACATGATTTAATTTGATTGGGTAGATCTGTTATATAACATACTGAACAATTTACTGATTTTATATTTAGTTTTTAAAGGGTGGTCACTGAATTTTGGAAAAACTAACATGATACTAGTTCACCCCCTCAAAGTTTCATAAAAATAACTTCAGGCCCAGTGACTTTCTCTATTCAAGACGCACAAGCTTGGCTCTCCACAAGTGTAGCCAGGGAGGTCCTGAAAACAACACTGAGATTATCCATCTCATAAAATCAAATGCCAAGTCAGATGATGGATTACACATTTCCTATGACAAACACAAGTCTCTGACACATTTCACCCACTAGGTTACATAGCTACTTTATTTACAACCTTTTCAATCCTCCTGGATCTACTCGAAGCACGACTTCTGATCTACTGTTTGCAGAAGAAAGAGTCTTTGGAGGTTGTAGTTTTAATTGAAAGATTAATTTTCAAACTTGGTTTGGGACCAATCCGGACTCTCAAGTGGGGAAAAAAAACAGAATTCAGTTTAAATGAGTTGCCATTTCGTAGAGCTGCAGCTTTGGGAAAGGAAACAATGTATAATGTCAACTACCTAATTTGTAGTGTCTGTGCCTCACAGTAAATATTAGCCAAGTGCAGAATATGGAGACATACATAACTGCTTAGAGGTACTGTAGTAGGAACATTAGGAAAACATCTGTATAAGTATTTCCCACTAAACAAGAGCTACACATAAAAACATTCCCAAAAATATATATATAAAAAAAAACATGCCCAGGGAAATAGAGACCCTCACAGGAACTAAGGCAGCTTCATCTGAAAGCTCCAGAACCATATGTTCATTCTATACATTCCATAAACTTAAACCTTTCACAACCATAATCACCACAGGACATAAATCTCTCTGCATCCATACTTCAAGAGTATTCTCCTAAGGATGTGAAATGGAAGAAATGGAATGTGAGGCTAGGTCCATGAAGCCAAAGAAAGCAAAGATAAACACGATAAGAAATTACTCAACAATAAAAGAGAAATTCCCCTTAAAATGTAATAGGCTGAATCTTAAAAATGGCAGTTCACTGATTAAAGAATTAAAGGAGGACAGTCGACAGTAAGCAAATTTAACCATGTTACGGAACCAAAAGTCATTTGTAGATTAAAAGTTTTACATTATTTAAAATTCATTTTAAGAAAAAAAAAAGCTAACTGCCACATTAGCACTTCTGAACAATATGTTTTTAAAGGGACAGGAGATCAGAAGCAGTTTCACGAGAACGATCTGGGAGTCACCCTACTTCTTAGTGTACTTGCTTGCTCAAATGTGCACTCAAGCCACTCTGGGCAAACATACTCAAAGCCTTTAAGGATGAACAGTGAGAATGAGTCCTTCTCATCTTCAGCTGTTAGCATCAGTGTTAGCATGAGAACATGCTGAACCCTGAGAACTTTGGGAGGAGAAAAATGATCCTTCGTAATGGCCATCCCAGCTGCCTGCAGGACGATGACGTCGTCATGGTGAGATCAGTGGGGTCAACAGGGGTCAAACATGGCCGGGGAGGAGAAAGCACACTCCAGAAACTAGGCAGGAAGCCACTCCAACAGCTTCAGCCAGAACTTCATTAAGGAACCCCTTACATACTGTCTCCCATTGGACCAGACATCAGCTTTGGAAAAGGAAGCAGCTCCAAGTGGATCCAAGAAAGCTTTCTTCATTTTTGTAGAAGGTTGGAGTTGGAGAAGTTCTTTTAGGTCTAAGAATCAAGATTCACATTTAGCAGAAATCTAGGACCATTTCTTGTCTGTCCATCTTCATTAGCCTATGGAAAGGCCAAAATCTGATTTTGGTGTTCACTTTAGTTACCTAATGTTCATTTATAGAAAAACAGAAATAACTTGACAACAAAAATTGTGCTACATTAGACTTTAGCAAGCTATTAGACAAAAGCGCGGTCTTTATATACCTCCAAAGGCAAAGCTGAAAACGGCCAACGTTCCCCATTTAGTAAGAGAAGACCCATTATCCTTACGTACTCTGTTTGCATTAAAATGAGCTCTTGTCTCTCTCTTCCTATCAGTTTCTACTAGCCTTAGCTGCTGAAACCCTCATCCATCAAAGTCTTCACAGAAGTTAAAACCTTGAGAGTCTTGAGAGATGAGGCCGGAGGTATAAATCTTCTTTTGCTGACCAATCTCCTGTCTATATGAATCACCCTCTCTCCAGAAATGGGATTCTGATGTGAAATTCTCTTCTTAACTTTATCATCTCTTGACCTCTCCCAACAGACAATTATGCAGTCAAGAAGTTGCTCCTTTGAACCATTGTAATTATGTCCAGATTGATCCCTGTGTTCCTATGGTGAACAACTAAACTCAAGCAGAGGCCAGTTAGCAAGCTATTTAGAGTTCACTGCCAACTGACCCCTGCAAATCTTTTAATCTGTTTAGTAATGTCAGCATTTTTGGGAGATATTCACTAATAATAGAGAGCATTTTTGATTAAGCTTTAAATGTGGACTCAGATCACAGTAGAATTGAGTGACTGATGAGTTTTTGTAAACAGCTTTGCTTAAATCTTTTCGGAAAACCAGTGGAAGAGGAAGACAGAGGAAATGATAGAGGAGGATTCACCATTATCTCTACAGCTGCTTAAACAACTGAGAACATAATTTGCAGCAATGTAAAACACATGTCCAAATTCACTGGACTTCTCAGGATTGGTATGTACTGGTGTCACATGTCTTAAAACTGCATTTATCTGGAGGTACAAGGGAAGAGAAAAACCTTATGCTCTTTTAAGAATTTACCAAATATGGGTCATTTCAAATATGGGTCACATATATGAGCAAGGTCAGTTATCCCGAAGCCAAGCACCAGCTACAGGAGTATACAGTCCCCCAGCATTAAGCTGTGAAGCACTGGAACTACATTCCTGTACTGACTGAGCTCCATCCAATGCCTTTGGGATGAGCTGGAACGGCCTTTGTGTTTAAGAACTAACCATCCATCATCAGTACCTGACCTCACTAACATTCTTGAATGTAATCAAATTGTTATAGATTTGAAGAGGAACAAGGTTGTTACTGCAGCAAAGGGTTGGCGATCTCCTTATTACTACTCTTGATTTTAGATGAAGATGAGAAGTCTACAATTGTTTGGACATACAGTTCATACTCCCGTTGCATGACTGGCACATTACCAAAGTGCTTTACTTCAAATGGTTGGCTTACTGTTTAACTTTCACACTACAGCAAGTTCACTTTAAAGTGCTGTTGTGGATTTAGCCTAGGCCTGCACAAAAAGCTCCTCTGGGGTGACAGCTTCCTGTCAGATGACCACAGAGTAGATATGAATTGGCACAGACTCAAGAGAAGCTAATGAGTTGAGCCCACCTGCTGTTGACAGGACGCATGGTGTGGAACAAGCCACCTGCCATTGTATGTGTATAAGCGGCTTAAAATCTCACTTTCAGCACAGAAGCATCCAAAACTTCATTTGTAAGTCAACCACCCGCTTCCCTGTCACTCACACACCCAAGTGCATGTGCTTCAATCCTATTTACAAAATGCTTGTATAAAGTGATAACGTGATTTTCTTACACAGAAACTTTCAATTCAAGGTAGTGGATATAGGAAATATTTGCATAATACATGTATGATCTCATTATGATCTTAAAGAGTCTATATTTTAGGATTGTTCCTTATTCATTGAAAGTAATTTATTATTAATTCAAGAAATGCCCTCCCACTTGCCCTGCCACTCCCTAGTCTATATGGTTCACTTATAGGAATTGCTGGACAAACAGCACATGTACGACTGTTTCTGCAATGTCAGGAAAACAAACTCATACATACACCCACTGGCCACTTCATTAGGTACACCACCTTGTATCTACACACATTATCCATTTCATCAGCTCTACATACCATATAGATGCATTTTGTAACTTACAGACAGTATTCTATCTGTTACTTATACTTTGTTAGCCTCTAACTACAATTTAGCCACACCCATTCATATTAAGTTCTAAAGAGTGTATTTAGCTATTAGTAACAGACTGTTTTATAATAAAAAACAGTCTGTTAAATTCCATGACAAAGAGAACCTGGAGAACGATCATGAGTTATATTTGATCATATAAACTTTTTTGCTACATAAAACAACACAAATGTTGTAACTATAATACAAGTTAAATGTAGGATATGGGCCTTTTTAAAGGTTACAAAACTAATCCAAGACTAACTCTCCTATTCTGAAACATATGATGCAATATGATGCCTAATCTGGCTTCAGTAAAACAATACAACTGGACAGGCTAATCCATTGCAGATTATGTAAGAAGAGATTATCATAATACTTACAACACCATACTGGCTACAGGGAAATAAGGATACAGGTTTTACGCTAATCTGATGACAATGCAGAATTTAAGAGCAAGACTGGCACTTTTATCTTCTTGTCACAATTATAGCTGTTACGCTATTTATAAGAGACATGGGCAAGAGTATTTCAATCAGTCCCTCCCTTCTTTAGTTTTCTGAGCTGGTTGCACTTTCAGAAATCACTCACATTGAAAATCATGAGCAAGATTCAATGTGGATGTAGCTATACATCCGATTAGCATTGCTAGAGCACTGCAGCCAAGTGAACCATTTTTCTCCACCCTCAAATGGATTGTTTATGCAACATAATGACTTTAAGTTTGAGTTTTGAGGTTGCAGTCTCTGCTTAACAGTGGCTCTCCAGCCTAATACTGATGTAGCATCAACCTCAGATGTGCTGCCCACAAAGACATAGAACATCTGATATCTATAATAGGTTTCCGCTCTGACACAACTGTCAGGATTTTGCCCGCTGCGTTCTGATTGGTCATCCACATCTCCAGGTGTGTGCATTTTATTGCAGCAGATATTATAAGGTTACACTCTGTGGGCCATCAGTTGTTCATAGTGAAATATCATCACTACAGAAAACAAATTCTCACCTTCTACATTCCCAAACCTAAACTGCTACTGCAGACTACTTGTTCTTAAACTGACATTGCAATTTACAGCAGCAATGTTTGTTACCCTATATTGCCAACAATGTTGACTTCAGTTTAAAGTAGGGAAACCTAACCTGATAAGACCGAGTTTATGGATTACCTGTAGGTGACGTCAGTAGCAAGATAGTTCAGGAAAACTGCAATTAGATATTGTCAGGCCAAATCGTCAATTCCTTACTCAGTTAACTCTTTTCATGTTTTTGGTAGACATCAGCAGCTGTCTAAGGCACCTTTGCAAGTAGAAGCCTCCAGCAATGGAGGTCCGAGTAGCCACATTGAAAGCCTCTCCAGTTTCGCACTGTCTGCTAAATGCGTTTCATGGTAGACTATGGCGCTCTTTGAACCCCTAAAATCTCAGATCCCCAAGGGGGCTTTGGTAAAACAACACTACCCAAGAGCAGAGTTCTTTTTGTGGTACCCATGTGTGTCAAGCATATCAGATCAAAGCAAGCACTGGCCTAGGGCCCACTGTCTGATCCATACATCTGAGGTCATTAGATAAAGAAACAAAGAAATTAACAAGCAAAAACTTAACCTGGATCAGCACTCTCACTCTAAGAATCCAGAATAACATACCACCATAAGACCCCAGATGCAAACATTTAACGTACTGAGAGTGACCTTGTGCACATACACATGCACACAGCCAAAGCCCTTCTCTCATCTACCCCCACGAGGAGCATTAGTAAGTCCTTAGGCAGCTGATTTTCTCATCAGATCTGCTGGTTCCAGGACAATTCCCATAGACCGCCCTCAGAATCACCACTTCCCCCTCTCAACAAGACAGCAAACAGGGTCTTTGCTTCCGCACATGGAAAAATCATTGACCACGGCGTTCCTTCTGGTCAGCAGTTTACCTACCATTCATACTAGCATTGTTTTTATTTTAATAAGGCATCACGGCTCAAGTGTAACTTGAACAGTTTGGCCCAAAACAATGCACTTTTGTTTACATGAACACCTTAATTGGTTCTAACATCCACATCCAACTGTGCTAGGGCAGGATGTTTAACAATCTGATTGGTTAAATGGAACATCTACATATTTGCCTCTGTGATATCAGTATTGCAAAGGTCAGCATCAAGGTAACAGCCAACAAATGATATACTGCACAGGAGTACTGTTTCCAGACTTATCCCTTCTCTAGCATTCTCTTCTGAAAAGACCAGAACAGAAAGTCTGCTATGCAAATGATGCTCTAAGACTACATTTGGTAAAACTAGTCTATCACACCCCATCTTTCTCTCTCCTTCTCTGAAGTCAGCCCACCAATTCTGCATACCGGATGATGATACCACTTGAAGTTTTATCACAGTTGAACTTTTTGAATTGAAGCTAACGATTAGTGATACAGCAAAAAGTATAATTTATATATATTTACAATATTTACTTTCATGATTCACAAGGTTGCAATAAACTGTGCTGTTCTGTTGTTGGAAAGGACGAACATAGAAAATCATGAAAATGGTTTTATTGAACATTTTACATATTGCAGTGAACTAAACCCAATGAATCTGAACCAATTATTCACACTTTGTAAAGAATTAGTCATTACTGTTCTAGATACACCGACAATATCCACAACATGCTCAATCATAATAACAAGAACATCACACTGCCCAGCTCCTCTAAAAATTACCTTTATAAACACAAATTATTCAAATTAGGAACTATCAATGCAACAAGCGATTTCTTTTACAGTGCTACAAAACAGAAGCCACCCTAAGATACCGGTAGTGTACTGTAATCTGCCAAAATGGCTGTGTGTGACATATCATGGTACAGAGCAGAGATAGCTTCTATTATAGTGAACTTTGTTGGCCTACTTGGAATATTGCTAACTGTCACAGTCACTCTGTGCTGAAAGTGGCCGGGTCAGAATGTGGTGAAAACGGAGGATTCTTCAGAAATCTACGTATGATGAAACCAAATGAATATTCAGAAGAATCATCTTATTTCTGTCCAGCTCTGCACTGCAATCAGTGAGTATTTCCTGAGGGGAACACGACTTGTCGTCTCTTCTTCCGCTTGGGTTGATGCTGCGGTCGGGACGAGGAGGGAATACGAAGGAAAGGAGGGGTCTCTGAAGATGATACAGGCATTGTTTCCTTACCATGGGACTCCACCAAGGCAAAGAGTGATTCAGCTTTCCATTACAGTGAACAGTTCTTTCACAGAAGCTTTCTAACCAAACAACATGAGAGGCCTGTACTGTTGTTAAGCGTTGTGGCCTCTTTTTCCAGGCACACGTGGGCAAACACTGTACCTCAAGCTCATGTTTGCTCTTAGGAGAGAGACAGCTGACGCACACTGGCCCAGACGGAGTCCAAACATCATGGCTTTATGCCTGCCTGGTGACAAGCTGTGGTATGACCCTTACGGCCAAAGAAAGCATCTCACTGCCAGTATGGGACAAACTACAGCATTATTTCTTGTGCTCTACTGTGGAACTGGATTGAGAAATAAGAAAATAAGTCAAAGATAATCTGCAAAAATGCAATTTTAGGGCTTGAATGGAAAAGCTTCTGTATAATTCTGTTATCTTAAATAAAACAACAGAAAATGCAAAGAAATCAAGAGGCTTATGTAGAGTGCAGTATAGCTGACAACAGGTTATCGCATCATTTACAATATTTACCTGTGATATTTTACAGCTGCATTTTAGAGACAATGAGCATTATTTCCAAGACATGATGACATAACATCATAACATCTACGGCATTTAGCTGACGCTCTTATCCAGAGCGACTAACAAGGTTAATCATATTACAGGTGGGCCAATGTAGTGTTAGGAGTCCTGCCCAAGGACTCTTATTGGTGTAGCACAGCATAGTCACCCAGACTGGGATTCGAAGCCCAGTCTCCCACATGCGGTGGTGGCTCCCTGGCAGACAGTGGTGTTATCCGCTGAGCTACACCAACCACGTAGTTGTTTTCAAATGTTTTAACTCTTTTTTTGTTATTAATTTCAACATGACATTTGAAGCTAATGTGGGTTTTAGTGAGTTGGAGATGCTTCTAGTGGAAATTTGTAATCTCACGCAACATGTACAAGAACGTCTGATATTGTTGGCTGTGCTTCAAACTTCTTCTTAAAAAAAGGTATTACGAAAACTCTCAAAATTTGGTGAAGGATGTGTCTTGCTGTCATCATATATTCATCCATGTAATGCTGATAGTGTTGCCTTTAAGGACCTAAACATTGAGCCAGATCTAACTTCTGAGCTTGTGTGTTTGACATCAACACAAAGGCATACGACATGGTCTGAAACCACTCCTGTGAAATCTGACTCTAACTTGCATATTACTATTTCAGGCTTAACAGGGTGACTCACTGTATAGACACCATCTTTTTTCATTTAAAAAAAAAAAATCTTATGTAGTGCACCTTTAACTGCAAGTCATGCAATTGGCTGGAAAGCTTAAATTACAAAATTACTAAGTAGTGTTCCATCTTTCTTAATGTAGTCCGTGTCTAGTTACAGAAGAAAGCTGAACTAAACAGTCCAAGCCAAACAAGCTGTATTAGGTCTGAAAAAGACATGTGTCTCAAATGAGTGACTCTGAAGAATGGCAACGTCTGTTTTTTCCCCACTCTGGTGTGATGTGTGTTGAGGCTTTGTCTACATCTGTGGTCAACAAAGTGTGTCCCTTGACAGCTGCTTCGCCCCCCCTCCCCTTGACCCCCCCAAACCCCAAACACAAACCAAGAGAGGCTAATTACCCCTAAGACTTTGAGCAGCGGTCTAACCAGATCAGACTACGATGCTCATGCAGAATAAACACCAATTAGCTGACCAGCAGCTTCTGGACCGAGATGTCTCTGAATCCAAGGAAAAGGATGGAGCTGTATTTTTTCTCTTGACAACTGATTTCCTTCCCATTTTCCTAATCTGCCAGTGTACTATCACAGTGTACGTTAACTGCACAGTCACCTCCCTCTGTTATTGACCATATCTAGTGGACAGTAAGATAGAAGCAGCTCCTGTTTAGCATGCAAATGTATAACCAAAGCGTTAGATGGACATGAGACATTTTGCATGCTTCTTCCTTTTTTCTTTTTTCATTGCAGAGCACAATCATCCACGTTTATGTGAGCTTAGGTGTTCCCTCTTTGGTCTGATGGACACCCAGTAGGACAACAGGCGAGCAAGCTGCATAGGGTGGAGACCCATGCTCTCATTTCACAAGCATTTAAAACTCCTCTAAACCTCTGAACCCAGACAATCAGAAATAACGTTTACAGCTCTGAATTAAGGGGGGGAAAGATGAGAACATCAACTAAGTAGCCTACAGCGAGTAATGCGATAAGATACAGACGCTATGCTGCGTTTGAACACACCCAACCCACAATAGCTGAACACATGACACTAGGTTATGTCCCGAAATTGATGCCAGCCCCGATGAAATGCAGCATGGCTGAACATTTGTAAACCAGATTCGCCTCTTTAGCAGGAGAGTCAACACAGGTGAACAGGCTATTCTTTGGCTCAACAGAGCACGCTGTGTAGCCGAAGGTGGCTAATTGTGTGAGCTAATTACATATCCACTTGCTAGCCAACTGCACTGCCAGAAACCCGGTCATTTAAAAAGGGAGAGGTCTGGGATATTATCGTGGCACTAACATACATATTTAACCAGCAGGGTCTCTGTAAACAAGCCGTTTAGTACTATGCTAGCCAGCTAACGTGCTCTTGTTCTCTCCGGCAGTTTTCATCACTGAGGGCTAGACAATAACAGGGCGTGAGATGCCTGTTCGCTTCCTCGGGGTTTGTTTTCCCACTTTTTATATTCTTTACATACAAAACCTCACCGACCAAACACGGCCAGCCAACAAAACATTCCCAACCGGGTTCAGTTTAGGTTGAATGAGCAGACTTACCCGTCGGCGAAAAGAGAAAAACTGGTTTGTTTCCAAATGCCCCCGAGTCTCTCCCTCGCGCTCCTGTGGCTTCTAACGGTGGAAACGTTTAACCGTCAGTGAGTTCAAAATCCCAGCCGCTCCTGGCACTTGAAGCTCGTCAGCTTGTATCCTGGGAAAGCTTTAGTTTCTCTCGTTTTCACTGTTCAAACAGTCAAAAACTGTTCATCTCTTTCCATGCGGAGACATATCTCTCCACGCTCCCTCATTCTCTGTCCTCTCTATTCTTTCCTCCCTCTCTCCGTCTCTCCCGCTGTAGCGTGCTCTCCTGGCGTCTAGTTTCCAGCCCCGCCCACTTCGCAGAATCCACCAATCAGAGGGAGTCCAAGGAATGACGCTGGTGTCTCGCGCTCACTTTGCTATTTAACTCCAGCAGACAGAAGCTATGCATGTCTTTAGTCATTATGTCCAGACATATTCCTCTTCGCATACTCCTTTTCTTTCATCCCCTCTATTATTTTTCTCTCTCTTTCTCGTCGTTCGCTTTAGCCTGATCTCCCGGCGTTCTTCTTTCATTCTCCGCCCACTTCGCAGAATCGACCAATCAGACTGCGCCGAAGGAGTGCCCACGCAGTCAACTGCAATACACTCAAACTGGAGACACTGCACATCCTTGTTGCTTGCATGCATACTTCCTGTCGCTCTCCCTCATTCTATCTATTCTCTCCTCTCTTGTTTTATCTGTTATTCCTTACCCATGTCTATCAGTTCAATTCCAGGTAGCTTTATTGGAATAGCTCTCAAGTACACAGTTGCCAAAGCATATAAACCCGAACATAGACTTACTATGAAGAGTTAACGACAATAATAATACAGTACAAATAGTAACTATAAAAATAACATGTATTTAATAAAACAAATAAAGAAAGAAATATTTAACTCTCTATCTGGCTGCTATAGCACGATCATCTGGCGTCCGGTTTCCGGCCCTGCCCACTCTTCAGAACCCACCAATCAGGCGGCAGCGATGGAGTGACGTTGTAGGTCGTTCTGTATGATAGTATGATGATAGATAGTGAAAACTAAAATACCACAAAACCATGAACAAATCTTTTTTAGAAACAACTATGGAAATGTGATGTTGTGAATCCCAAACCTTCCTATATTTATCAAGAGCTATGTTACCCATTATGTAAAACAGACTTTGGATATCCTAAAAAAAGTTTCAGAATGATTCACAACCCACAGATTTTGTTTTTCTTCAGACTGATGAAGGTGGATGATAGATGTTGGTTCTGCAGATTGACTTACAATGTATATGGTTCTATACAGCACCCAAAGGGGTTCTGCTATGTTATGAGGTCAAGCTTGAAACAATAAACCATTTTTGGTGCTCATTGGTGTATATAACACATTCTCCATCAATCGAATCTAATGGTCTACAACCATTTCACCACACAAAGAACTATCCCAGCATGCAGTTGGTCCTTTTAGTGTTCATGGTTCTATATAAAACCACTGTCTTTGATAAAGAAATTTTATAGAACCATCTTTTTTAGATTGTAGTTACTGTTTACCTCTGAGGTAAGACTAGGATTTGGAAAAAAAGAAAACCTATCCAGAGCCATAACTTAAGCAGCATAACTTAATTTAGAACCTGGGCCTGGATGATGGGCAGCTATACACATTCTCATAATCTTAGTAGTTTCACGATGGGGGGAGTATCCTTTTATTAATAAAACTATTCAGGGAAATATGCAAACACATTCAGCTGAATAAAACAGAGTATCTAAGCCTATGAGAAAGACAGTGTCATATAGAAGCATTCTGTTAAACAATAACTACCTTTTTCTAATATTTACTGCTTATATGCTGCTTTTATTTCTCAGGCACACAAAAATTACTTTATGGATGCGGCTGTGTTTATGATATGGTTGTATTTTATAAGCCAAATGCAAAAGTAATGTATACAAGTGGGAGTTTGTTTGATGGCTTGTTGAATTTCGCCACCTAGTGGTCATAAAGGTAGACTACTTATTCTGAGGTTGTTGTATGATGGGGAGAACACAAAAATTTAAATTCTGCTAAAAAATAGTTCAGACTGCTGCTGTATATTAGTCAGTGGTGGTTTACCAGCAAAACTGAACCTAATACAACAAATGGCCAGCATCATGTTGATCGTTTGTTGTGTTTTAAACGAGTTTGTTAGCAAGGAAGTAAAAATGTCATGTCTAGTTATACTAGTAAAATTAAAACTGATGTGTGCAATTCAAATTCATAATAACATAGATATTATTTACTAATAAGAGTTATTATAGCATGCAAGAATTCTGTGCTCACTAGTACGGACTTATAGTGGTTGGTGTAGCTCAGCGGATAACACCCCTACCCTCCAGGGAACCACCATCACCACATGTGGGGGGCTAGGGTTCGATTCCCGGTCTAGGTGACTATGCTGTGCTACACCAATAAGAGTCCTTGGGCAAGACTCCTAACACTGCATTGGGCTACCTGTAATATGATTGCCCTTGTAAGTCGCTCTGGATAAGAGTGTCAGATAAATGTATAGATTGGGCTTTTCCTAATCTATTTTAGAGAAAGGAACAAGTTTGTCCTGAATTAAAACTGAGCCTTGTAGTGATTTAAATTAAAATGGTCTATTCTTACATAAAAGGACAGGCATACAATATTGCACGGTGAAATATGCTATACTGCTGTGATGTTGTTAGCTCAAACACAACAAATATACTACAGCCAGTCTGTTCTAAGAGTGATAAAGCCCAGACATACAAAACAAAGTCTTTAAAATAAATGAGATAATGAATTAATATTCACATGTTATCTGTATTATGCTTCACACCAGCAGACACGCTCTGTGGAGCATATACAACATAGACTATATGGACTATTAATCATTGCAACCAGTCATGCAGTTTACAAATGTTTACAAACACGTCTGAAAGAATGGGTCATTCTAAAGAGCAGTGTGGTACTGTTGCATCAAGTCAGTTGTGTGAAATTTCTGCCCTCCTAGATATTCCAAACTCAGCTGTGAGTGGTATTATTGAAAAGTAGAAGTGTTCAGGATCCGCACCAACTCAGCCACGGAGTGGCAGACCATGTAACGTTACAGACCAGGGGTTGCCGAGTGCTGAGGTGCATAGTGAGTAAAAGTCTCCAGTGCTCTGCTGACTCAGTAACTCTCCAAACCTCCTCTATCATTAACATCAGCACAAAAACTGTTCACTGGGAGCTCCATGGAATCCATGGCCAAACAGCTGTACGCACGCTGTACATCACCAAGCACAATGCCAACAGTCGGATGAAGTGTTGTAAAGTGTGGCACTGGACAATGGAGCAGTGGAATGGTTGGGTGAGTTTGGTATGAAAGAATTTGAGAAATTTTTGTCCATGTAGTGTCTCATGGGATGCCCAGTACTGATTTTGGAGCGCCACCACCCTGCAGAGTTCAGCTCCAATTATAATCTATTACACCGGAGCCAGGTAATGAAGGTCTTCAGGGGCATATGAATTATAGATCAGGTGTGTTGGATTTGGACTAGGATACCTGCACCCTGTCACTATATGGCTAAAAGTATGTATACACCTGTGCATTGCCACATTACCCTATCCCAAAATCATGGACGATATAGAGCTGTCCCTATTTAGGGACAAACTGCTGGCACAAGGGATTCTGATAGGTAGCATTTTCCTGCCAGGACATCTATTTTACTGATAGCATGGCATAATTCATCACTCCTAACGTGCACAAAGGTGCACCACTCCTGCCGACCCCTGGAACTGCACACAGTGATCTTGTTCAGCCATGGAAACTCATCTCAAAGTTCCTGATGCAGAACCCTTGTGCTGACACTGCTTGCATGGACCATTTGGAACTCTGTAGTGCGTGGTACAACATAGGATAGATTAATTTGACATGCTTTCATTTTTTAAAAATTAACATTCAATAAAAATGCATTTTTCGTTCTTATATACAGGGGTTGGACAATGAAACTGGAACACCTGTCATTTTAGTGTGGGAGGTCTCATGGCTAAATTGGACCAGCCTGGTGGCCATTCTTCATAATTACACATTGCACCAGTAAGAGCAGAGTGTGAGGTTCAGTTAGCAGGTAAGAGCACAGTTCTGCTCAAAATACTGCAATGCACACAACATTATGGGGGACATACCAGAGTTCAAAAGAGGACACATTGTTGGTGCACGTCTTGCTGGCGCATCTGTGACCAAGACAGCAAGTCATTGTGATGTATCAAGAGCCACGGTATCCAGGGTAATGTCAGCATACCACCAAGAAGGACGAACCTCCACCAGCATCACGTAGTGACCTGGCCACTATCCTGCAAGAAGAATGGCTTAAAATCCCTCTGACCACTGTGCAGGACTTCTATATGTCATTCCCAAGACCAACTGACGCTGTATTGGCCGCAAAAGGAGGCCCTACACCATACTAATAAATGATAGTGGTCTAAAACCAGGTGTTTCAGTTTCATTGTCCAACCCCTGTATATATTACTGTATATCTCTTTACAAGTATGCATTAAAGGTAAGTTGGACATGACATAGTGTATTGGGGGGGGGTTAGGGTTAGGGTTAGGGTTAGGGGTTAGGGTTAGGGTTAGTGTTAGGGTTAGGGGGGGCAGTTATGTAGGACAGTGTGGAATGGTAGTTTGTGCATATGTGCATGATACACTCATACCACCACCACTGATACTACCATGTCTGTATCACTGTTACGCTAAGAATGGTCCACTACCTAAATAATGCTTGGTCAATGGTGGGCAAACGGTGGTCTATTTGCATTAGCAGGTTAGGTGAAGACAGGTTAGAGGTTACAGGTGGGTTTATTAACTGTGCAGCAACAGTCTGTAATTGTACACTTAGACCTGAGTGCACCCGCATGGTAAATGCAGTCAGAATTTTTTCAAAATTTGAACACAGTATACACCCCACAGACTGTACTGCTGCATGAACTTGAGTACAATAGTATGCTTTCCTTCATTTTCACAGCAGCGATATACCTCCCAGTGATCTCAAACTGGGGTGTAAAGGAAACTAACTGAAATTAAATTTCAAGAAAAGAAGTAACTATTTCTCGATCATTCATCATGTCAGGGCTTTCAGTGGAGAAGACCTGGAGCTCCACTGAGCGCCAAGATGATCCTGATTAATTATTGGGAAGTATGTGTCTATGGTCTATAGATGAGCCCTTAGAAGAGTCTCTCATCCAGTATCTCCCTCAGTTCACTCTCCTTTTAGAAGCTCTCCATCTACACTGACACAGATCCAAACACATCGTCTGCTCTCTCACTGACACTCACCAACATCATTACCAAATAAAGCACTAACATTCCACCTCTCTCTCATCCTCTCTCTCTCTCTCTCTCTCTCTCTCTCTCTCTCTCTCTCTCTCTCTCTCTCTCTCTCTTTCTCTCTCTCTCTCTCTCTCTCTCTCTCTCTCTCTCTCTGTCTCTCTCTCTCTCTCTCTCTCTCTCTCTCTGTCTCTCTCTCTCTCTCTCTCGCTCTGTCTCTCTCTCTCTCTACTCTCTCTCTCTCTCTCTCTCTCTCTGTCTCTTTCTCTCTCTCTCTCTCTCTCTCTCTCTTTCTCTCTCTCTCTCTCTCTCTCTCTCCTCTCTCTCTCTCTCTCCTCTCTCTCTCTCTCTCTCTCTCTCTCTCTCTCTCTCTCTCTCTCTCCTCTCTCTCCTCTCTCTCTCTCTCTCTCTCTCTCTCTCTCTCTCTCTCTCTCTTTCTCTCTCTCTCTGTCTCTCTTTCTCTCTCTCTCTCTCTCTCTCTCTCTCTCTCTCTCTCTCTCTCTCTCTCTCTCTCTCTCTCTCTCTCTCTCTCTCTCTCTCTCTCTGTACAGTTACAATGACATACTGGTTTTCATCAGTCCATCATCTGTCCCATTAACTTATAAGTTACTTGGTGCCATGTGAGTGTCTTCACCTACTGCACATTTAAGTGGGTGTGGGAGGAAAACACATGTATGTGAATATTCAAGGTGCATAGTTTGCTGCTGGGTGTTGGACTGCCCAGTTTACATAGAGAGGAGAGAAATATATTGGTCATTTATTATACTTGTAATATAATATAATATAATATAATGTAATGTAATGTAAGGTAATATAATGTAATGTAATGTAAGGTAATATAATATAATATAATATAATATAATATAATATAATATAATATAATATAATATAATGTAATGTAAGGTAATATAATATAATATAATATAATATAATATAATATAATACAATATAATATAATATAATATAATATAATATAATATAATATATAATATTTATATGACATACATTGTACATTTATGTTGTGGCTCAAAAGAAGATCTCGTTCTATCTTTTGTCTACGTTTTATCATCATTAGAGGTAAAACACAGATTTAGGTTCACTGGCTGCTTTAACAACACAATAGTAAAAGCAAGTAAAGAGAGTAAATAGCAGGGCAATTAAAATGCAACCATGATTCTGTGGTCAGTTAACTACTGAAGAGGTTCTGTAGTTTAGAATCGGTTTCTAATATCTCAATAACTTATCCAGTAAACAAAACAAGACAAAAAGACTTTTAACACTCCAGTGCCTGAAGCCTAATAACCAATCAGTGAAAGAAAGGATAAAACGAAGAGGAAGTGAAAGCAAACTATAGCCACTGCAACTGCAATGAGGGTTCTTCTGTAAATGAGTTCATCATCAGTTTCTAAATCGTGTGCAGTCAAACTAATTCCACATTCATTACAGCACTAACAGAGTGTCTTCTTTCTGATTGGCCAAACCATCCAGGCCCCAGCCAATCAGAAGCAGGGTGGGTATGCCAGCCAGAGGGCGGTGGGTTTTAAAAGAGTGAGTGGACAGGAGGTTTCCACTGCTGAGCTTCAGCTCCAGAGGGAAAGGTGACTACAGGAGTGACCGCGTTGTCCAACTCTGCAGCAGACACCATGAGCACTCAGTTTAGCAAAGGACCCACCTTCGGGCTGTCCGCTGACGTCAGGAATAAGGTAGGAGATGTGTGTGTGTGAGCGTGTGAATAAATAAAGGGAATGAAAGGTAGTTTGTATCTTCAGACTCTCTACGTCCTGAAGTTTGTAGACTCCTATTCATCCTGGGCTGTTTATGAGCTGTAAGCTTGGCTGCAGAAGGTTGGACATAAGGTGTTGGAACATTGCTATGAAGATTTGATTGTATTCAGCCACACAAACATGAATGTTGAATGTTTAGGCCCTGATTTGAGTTCTAGAGTACCACTGTTCCACGGCCTGGTGCTCCAGGGGTTCATACACTTCCAGCCATTAGATATGGCATTAGATGTGGTTACCCTTGTGAAGCCACTCCAGAACGTCCCATTTTGCTGGCAATGCTTTTCGGGGGGCGATGGAGATTAAATGCCTGTGTTAAATGCCTGGAGGTCGTTGAGGACTGGACTGGTTTAGTGCACTTAAAAATCAACAAGATTCCTTTAAAATAAGCCCAATTTTATGTCTGGCATGAAACTGACGATTTATGTGCTACATTTTACTGTGAGCCAAACAGACATACTTACAAGTTCTTACTCAGTGTACTCACAATATTTAGACGTAGCAATGGTTCTTAGTAGTGGTTTCACAACCATGAGCGGACCACATGTCCTTTTAAAAGTGACAAATGGATCTTTGCTCTGAGAGCTTCATCACCTAGCACCACCAATGCAGCCTTTGGAACTTGATAGTAATATTGTCCTTGTCCTAATACACCTGGCCAGAACTCTCGCGACAACTGATCATTATACACATTATCTAATAAAAGAATTTGGCTACTTTAAGGTGCACCTATTGCTGACAAAGGGGCCTAACTGTGCATACACCACTTGTACAGTATAATCTATATAGGAAAGCATTGACCTATAGGATAGGACACTCTGCAGCAGCTCTGCAGAAACCATAGATTACAATGACCAGTGTTCGGCAACATGTGGTTCCGAAGCATGCAACTACTTATCGGCTTCACAGCAAAGTCAGAATTTTAGGTAAATATAAAATAACCCTCATTTGGTTATTATAAAACACAGAAATGGCCATATACGTCAAAATGAATGTAAAACATATGCCTGTGTTTTTGTTTATATGATATCATAGCTTTAGCCTATACCGAAATATGAGCACATGCTGAGATGTTGAAACATTAAAACCTTAAAAACACCAAAATGTTATGGCTTCAAAGGTGGTTTGGTTTTTGTTCAAATTGCCACGCCCCCCGGCCATTGGGCAGTGGACTGAAGTAGCTCTGTCCAAAATCTCTAAAACTGAAAGACGGAGTAATCCAAAGCTGAACATCCAACATCAATACATGACCTCATTAACGCTCTTCTGTCAGAATGCAATCAGTTCCTCACCCCAATGTTTCAGGATGTAGTTTAAAGCCTTCCCAAATAAGCAGAGACAGTTACTGCCACAAACGATGACTTGCTATTCATCAAACATCTTCCTACTCCCCTTGACTGAGGAGAACTGTAGGATGAAGGTGTCCAGAAATGTAGTGTATGTTTTGAAAAACGTTAAATGTGCCTTATTGCAAATGACCTCAGATCATTTGGCCCATTATTGTGCCCAGATTGGTTCTTCACCACTTCTCTTTTCATCTTCTCCATTTCTTCTGTATGAATTATGACCCATTGACTATAGCTGGTGCAGAAGTATGACCCACAGATGGAGGATGCCCTGCGCCAGTGGATCCAGGAGGTCACTGGCAGGACCATCCCTGCCAACTTCATGGATGGACTCAAGGATGGGGTCATCCTATGCGAGTAAGTGACCACCGAGTCCCAGTTTGTGCTTCATGTAGTGCCCAGCACTTCTGTCTGTACTTAGTTCCCTAACTTTATTTGCAGTATACAACCAGAAGAGTGCTACTGTCTCAGTAGACATTGCCCCATGTTAATATAGCACTGGTTGCCACTATTGACCATTAGCTGACATACTAAAAAAGCAGACTGATGCATTATGGGTGCATTAGTTCAATGCTAACTGATGAGTTAGGCCTCCTTATTCAGTGGCTGCATTAGCTTTGTAGATCCAGTGCAAAGTCACCAAACGTGTTAGCTTATATTTGGGGTAAAGGCTAATGCTATTTATTCATCAGAACCATTGATATGAATACTACACTGTTTCTGGCATGGCCTTTAGCAAGTTCCTCTTCAGAATTAGAATCAGAATTGCCTTTATTGTCACAAGTACCAGCAGAATTGGATATCAACCCATCCATACACACAATAACATACAAGGGGGAAACAGGACAGGACAGGAAGGCAGGGTAAGCCGCAGCGTGGTTGCACATGCCGCCATCATTTCTTTAGTGCTATTAAAACTCTATTGAAGATGTTTACCAATGAACCTGTAATACGAGTGCATTTGCAGGCCAGCCGGTCCATCCTTTCCTTTTTACTAGTGCATGAACCTCATTTCTGCTTTTATGGTCCTGTCTCTGCTAGGCTGATCAACAAACTTCAGCCCGGTTCAGTACCGAGGATCAATCAGCCGGCCCTCAACTGGCATAAGGTACACGATTCAGCCTGCAGGCTAATTTATTACACCTGTATATCTCTCAGGACTGGTGTATTCATTATATAGATGGATCTGTCTCGGCCAAGTATAGGTAAAGAATGGTCGTGTCCAAGTCTGTCCCTTTAGCCAATAAAGGAAAGCCCTCATGGCCATCTCCCCGACAAACGCATGCCAACCCTTTAGCTTAAAACATGGTAACGTAAAACATGGATGACATTTCCAGAGAAGCATGTGTTGTCCTTGCTGCCCAGACGATAAAATGTAATGAATGTGGACAAAATTGAGAATTGGCCAGATTATGTCCCTTTGCCAGGCACATTCACCTTGATTGATTTCTCTGTTTGGACTCTACAGGGCTTATTTCAGCCCGAACGTCAACACATTTACATTCCATGTCACTGTCTGACTTATACCTTTATGTATATATGTGAGCCCGGGGAAGAAATTAGCTGATTTACTGCGCAAATAGTTACACAAGTGAACAGAAACATCCAGTCCTAGTCTGCTAAATGATTATATTACCTCATTTGCTCTTGGACTGTTTAAATTGCTGCTCTGCAAGGTTAGCTGAACTGGTAATGTTGCTGATTAGCAGCCAAATTCTTAAAACCATACGAAGCTTTTGCGAGAGAAGCAGAATCCAGGCTATTTGAAGCATCTAACAGTGCAGTACTTATTTATACAAGCCTTTTCTGAACTAAGTAACTGACCCTAAGTTTGTCCTTCCCATCTGTCTCCATCTCTCTCTTCAAATACCTACACATCGTCATCCCAACTTCCTGTGCACTGTTGCCTTTCAGTTGGAGAACATCACAAGCTTTATCCGAGCCATCAGCGATTACGGCCTGAAGCCTCATGACATCTTTGAGGCCAATGATCTGTTTGAGGATATGAACCACACCCAGGTGCAGAGTACGCTCATTGCACTTGTTGGAATGGTGAGTCTGACCTTTTAGAATGGTTCTTGTTCTGACGTCAACATTAAATCTGCAGCAGCTGCTTGAATAATCTGCTTGGAACAGTAATGACTGTGAATGTTGATATGTTGGTCAGATGGCAGGACTGACAATTAAATTAGCCCATCATAGCACAGGATGGAAATTTTAACTACTTAGTTCAGGAAAAAGAATTCAACTACCCGGTCACAATCAGGCATGACCAGTTGATTTGGCCCCCCAGGTGTTGGGAATGATTATTTTACTAGCCAGTCAGAGCTTATTAAGGAATACTCAACCATGTAGTCACAACATGGGGATGAAATTGGAATTACCCATTCACAGCTTAGATCTGATCATTGCTTTGAGCCAAACAGAGCGCAGCACTAATAATTCCTCCATCCAACCAGATTTTAGGATAGATCATTTTACTAGTGAGCCAGAACTCAGCGTGAAATATCACGCAACTGATGATTTAAAAAAATAAAAATTACATTTAGCCAACCTGACTGCATGAATGGTAATTGAACTTATCAAACTCCCAAACCAAACAGCAGGATTGGTCATTTTACTAGCCAGAGCTCAAAAAAGTTCAAAGTTCAAACAACTCAATCACAGCACAGAATGGAAAAATTAACTACTTAATCATAACTGATCAGAGTTCAGAACTGACTGGGGCCAGATGGCAGGGATAATAATTTCACTAGCCATTTACAGTCCAGGACGGAAAATTCACCTGCTTAATCCTAGTTCATGTGTGATAATTGAATTAGCCAATCAGAAATCTTGGTTTGCTAACAATCCTCCAAATAAGGGACATCATGACTGTTTTTCAAATTACAGAAGTGATTATTCTACAAGCCAGTCGGACCTCAGGAAGGAAAAAGTTACTACCCAATCACAGCTCAGGTCTAAAAACTGAATTAGCCTATCATGGAGCAGGACTAATAATTCCTTTCTCCAACAACAACACAAGACTGATCAGTTGACTACCCAGTCAGAGCTCAGCAAAAACAATCTAACCACTCAGATTTCTTGGATTGCTATCAATCCTCCATCTGAGGGGACACCTTGTGACCTGCTGTCCACTACTGTTTTCAATTCACAGGCAAAGACCAATGGCTTCCATACTAAATATGACATTGGGGTGAAGTACACCTCCAAGAAGCAAAGGAAGTTCACTCCTGAGAAACTGAAAGAGGGAAACAGCATCATCTGTCAACAGGTAAGGGGTCAGGGGTCAACCTGTATGACCCAGAGTATCCACAAAGCTATACAGCATGCAGATTGCTGAGAAAATGCTTTAGGCACTATTATAATGTGTGTACTTCTGCATGTTCAGTTCTGAACTACTTAATGCAATAATGCTGTAATTATTACCACATTTATGAATATCTTGTCAACAACAGGACTGCTCACAGTTCTATTTAACTTGTTGCTGTTTAAAGAATTCACTTAAAGTCTTGAGGTAGAGTAGAATTACAAATATATCATCACTGTCCAAGAAAAACTATTTCAATTCATTCCATTAATGTTAAAAATGAATGATAAATGGACCAGGAAATCAGAAAAATCCCAAAATCGCTTGGAAAAAGTTAGGGTGACTTTAGTTCCATGTTTGTCCTATGGCTCCACTGACGTATGTTAGGTTTAGACCCTGTCCTGTAAAGCTGCCATTTTGGCGATACTTGGGAGATGGTGTTATCATTACCAGCAGTACAAGATCAAAGACATGATATTAACCATCTTCTACTTCATGTTCAGATGGGCTCCAACAAGTATGCCAGTCAGAAGGGCATGACCTCCTACGGCACAAGACGACACATTTACGACCCCAAGATGGGCATGGAGAAGCCTGTGGACCGTAGCAGCATCCATCTCCAGATGGGCACCAACAAGTGTGCCAGCATGGTGAGTACACAGAACCACCTAAGCCAGCTGAAAACAGGTCTGTTGGCTTATTAAGCCCAGCTGGTCATATTTCTTGGATTCTCTGTTAAGCTTCATGACATTTCCATACAATGGAAAAGACAACTTGTCTGAAAATTGGTAAATGTGTTAAATATTATAAAGCAATGACAGCGATATTATATAGGACAGTATTGTAATAACTATATGTTTAACTCTATATATACATTATGATTTAAACTAATACTTATATTTTTGACATGTCTATTCACAATGCTCTGTATGCAGCCCAAACAGACTTCAGACCTTTCCTAATAATATTTTTAGTTTATCTGTTTTAAGAGTTTGTCAGATTCATGGATTCAATTTTGTTCATTCATGAGTTTAGCAAAGCGTATGCTTTGGATATGTTTAGCACCAAGCATCAAAATTATGATAATGATTTGAATTTGAAAAATTCTAATAACCATATACCAGTGCTGTCTTTGTGTTTAAGTGCCAGCTGAAGTAAATAGTCTCCTGCTACAGACTCCCTGGAGATGCCTGGAAAACAAAGTTATAATTAAAAATGAATAAAACAAATCAGACAGTAAACAATAGAAGAGTTAGAGATTTTATATTCAACAGCTGATTTTTTAAACATTTCTTTGCTGAAAAGCAATACGTTTATTAAGCCTATTGATCTGAAGTGCTTCCAGGGTGTAGACAGGCTGTGGTACAGTAGAATTCTGCATTTTCACAGTACAATTGAAAATATTCTCTCTTCCTCTCATCAGGCTGGAATGCCAGCCCTGGGCACGGTGAGGCAGGTAACTGAGAAGAACATGAGCGTGGAGCCAATAGACACCACAACTGTGTCCCTGCAAATGGGCACCAATAAAGTCCCCTCCCAGAGCGGTCTGACCCCAATCGGTGGCTCCCGCCTAGTCTACGACCGCAAATACTGCAACCAGCGCAGCGAAGAAGAGGCCTACGACGGATTCAATTAGAGCCTTACCTTAAAACTCCTAAAGTACACAGGCTATAACTGCTTTTGGGTAGAGCTGACCTTTCACCCTAATCTTGGACCAGTCACCCTTTGCTTAGAGTAGATCAAGATTTACTTTAAGGTTTACTTAACCCTAAACGTAGATTACAATCCAAGACACGTTTGATGTTAGCCTTTTAATGTCGTACTAATGCTATGAGGCTAATGGAGCTAACAAGCCATGGAAGCAGTCACTGTTTTTGAATTGTGCTCACTGCATGCCATGTTCATACAGCGCCAGAAACCAGTTTTAGGGACGCGTGTGATTTGGGTGTGTAGTTTGCTTACTGTTGAACTATAGGCTAAGCTTTTATCACTTGTTAGGTGCAGTAGCCTCGTAGCTTCAGGGCAAAGCCAAAGAAACAAACCTCAGATACACCAACAACATTGGTTTAATGACAGAGGCCAACCCATTACTTTAATGAATACAGAATCGGGGGCCGGACTCACAAAAGTGCCTTAAGAAGTTCTTCTATATGGTGTGTTATTCTTAACATTGGTCTTCAAATACCAATTCTATTCTTCAAATACCAATTCTTCCTGAGAATTTCTTAACTCTCAACTCTTGTTAAGAATAATTCTTGTGTAGAATTCTTTAAACATTATGTTGCTAAATGTTTTCTCAACCCTTCGATAGCCTCACACTTCTCCTACGCTGTAAGACAAGCTTAATATCTGAATGATCAAACTACATAATACTACATAAATACTACATGCAATACTATACTACATAAATACTACATGCAATACTATACTACAGAGGTTGGACAATGAAACTGAAACACCTGGTTTTAGACCACAATCATTTATTAGTATGGTGTAGGGCCTCCTTTTGCGGCCAATACAGCGTCATTTGGGCAGCCGTGGTTTTATGTTTTTTGGGTACAATCCGGGTTAGCACCCGAACATCCCTTTCAGACAGCTTCCTCTTGCGTCCACAGTTAATCCTGTTGGATGTGGTTCGTCCTTCTTGGTGGTATGCTGACATTACCCTGGATACCGTGGCTCTTGATACATCACAAAGACTTGCTGTCTTGGTCACAGATGCGCCAGCAAGACGTGCACCAACAGTTTGTCCTCTTTTGAACTCTGGTATGTCACCCATAATGTTGTGTGCATTGCAGTATTTTGAGCAGAACTGTGCTCTTACCTGCTAACTGAACCTTCACACTCTGCTCTTACTGGTGCAATGTGCAACTAATGAAGATTGGCCACCAGGCTGGTCCAATTTAGCCATGAGACCTCCCACACTAAAATGACAGGTGTTTCAGTTTCATTGTCCAACCCCTGTACATAAATACCACATGAAATACTATACTAGATAAATACTACATGCAATACTACACTACATAAATACTACATGAAATACTATGTTACATAAATACTACGTGAAATACTATGTTACATAAATACTACATGAAATACTATGTTACATAAATACTACATGAAATACTACATGCAATACTACACTACATAAATACCACATGAAATACTATGCTACATAAATACTACATGAAATACTATGCTACATAAATACTACATGAAATACTATACTACATAAATACCACATGAAATGCTATACGTTGTCTACATACAGAAAGGATATGGCGAAGCTGTTGCTTTCATCTGTGTTTAACACGGACAAGTTTGTGGGTTTTGAAGAGAGAGTGGAAAATCACCAAAGGTCTCCCAAAGACAGGGCAGATCCTATCACCCTGATCATATCAGTTACCTATACCATATATATCATATACATGTACAATACCGACTTACATATCTATCAGACATTTCCTCACATATATAGTCACATATCTATTAAACTAAGGGTCTGCCAAAACAAGCCTCACCCTTCAGTGTAAAGTGGCAAACAGGGTGGGTCGTGTTTTCTTGCATCTGTATAGCCATTGTTAAAAGTGTTTTGTTGGTCCAACCTAAAACAATAACTCTGATTTGTTACTAGAAAATTAATTAGGTTTATTCCATCCAGAAATAGGTCTTTGAACAAACAATTCTTTCAATTAAAGTCACTTTTTAAGTTGAGTAAAGCTTATTCCATTGCAACAAACTGAAGTATGAAGATGGTTTTTAGGTTGCACTTATTACCATGTGGTAAGCTGTAAAATGCAGCATGATAGCCTACAAAATCAGAAAATACAATTTTCTTAATGTGTAGACATTTTTTGGAGAAGTGCATTGAAGAACATTCCTCATGGAACTTGAACTTCTTAGAGTTTGTCCTATGAACCTGTATGGGTCTTTAAGAATGCTTTTGTGGATCCGGCTCCTTTAGCAGAAGAGTGCTTCTTCTTCTGTCTTGTCCAATTAAAGGTGTTGTCTTATAGTGATGTAGGACTAACTCAATCTGTTTAACCCCCTATGTCAAGCAGTAATGAGAGGCAAAATCCAACCCCAGTCTTATTAGATCAGTGTGAAAAGCCAGCTTCTACCAACACCAGGCTTTGAGCTCTAGCAGAATTAGGAATATGGAAAACGATGAGTGGATTTGCTGTTTGATGGAAAAGTCGCTATTGGCATTTTCTGGTTTGCATGAGCTGTTCACATAAACATGTGCTATCGGTTTTGGTGAATTGGTCCGTTATTTCTCACAGGTAAACTGATGATGGCGATGAAAGCCGAGGCCTCTTATGATGCAAATATGCAGCAGCAGGTGGCTAACACAAACAAACAATTTCAGAGTATCTGAAACAGGAATTAACATCAGGAATTAACATCTATACAGGTGAATGGGGGTCGGGGGGTTCCAGCTCAGAATGGAAGTACAAATTCAGTACACTGGATTATCACTAAAGGGAAGTCCACCAATCCAAATAAAGAAATCAGAATAGTTCAGTCCCTCTGATGTACACAGGTTCATTCAGAGGGGTTCATTCAGAGGGGTTCATTTAGAGGGGTTTGACATGAAATGGTTCATAGTGGAGAAACTCTTTACAATGGTGGTGATGGTAACCAGGGGTCTCCATGTCTACAGCACAAATGTAGCCAGTTTACTTACATAAGAGCCACCAGCCAACCTGCGTGTGAGTTACGTAGACTTTTTATACAGTATAATGCTGATAATAGTAAAATAGCCATAAACCTAAATGTCATAGATCAATCTATCTTGGTGGGCTTCCTTCTTTGCCCTGCATGTAGCTCTTTGCCATGAATGGCTTCAAATAAATAGATTCAAAACATCATAATCCAAAACTTTATCATAAAACAGTGTCTCAAACATCAGGCAGTGTATTCTACCTGTGTGGTACATTTCTATCAGGAATCTTTAGGAACCATTCAATTTTTTGGACGTCTGGTTACCATCACCACCACTGTGGACAATTCTCCCCAGCAAATTCCCTTTTCCCTTGTTTACATCCTAGCTGTTTAAATATATGGAATTTCTGAATAAATGGTGGAGTTTCCCTTTAAGTTTCAGACGGCTTGCTTGTTTAGGAAAGCTGATGCTCCTCTACTGCCATCTAGTGTTTAATACCTTCCAGCAGGATGAAGGTTAGAAGTGATCTTGATCTGTTTCAGAGCAGAAAGTTCCACAAATCAATTTCTTTCTTGTTATGTGGCATTAAAATGTCATTTTACACCAGTCAAGAATAATAAACAGATTATAAACTCTGTGTTTGGTCTGTTATTCAGCTGCACTGAGCTGGACAATGAAACTGAAACACCTGGTTTTAGACCACAATCATTTATTAGTATGGTGTAGGGCCTCCTTTTGCGGCCAATACAGCGTCAGTTGGTCTTGGGAATGACATATACTGCGTCCTGCACAGTGGTCAGAGGGAGTTTAAGCCATTCTTCTTGCAGGATAGTGTCCAGGTCACTACGTGATGCTGGTGGAGGTTCGTCCTTCTTGGTGGTATGCTGACATTACCCTGAATACCGTGGCTCTTGATACATCACAAAGACTTGCTGTCTTGGTCACAGATGTGCCAGCAAGACGTGCACCAACAGTTTGTCCTCTTTTGAACTCTGGTATGTCCCCCATAATGTTGTGTGCATTGCAGTATTTTGAGCAGAACTGTGCTCTTACCTGCTAACTGAACCTTCACACTCTGCTCTTACTGGTGCAATGTGCAGTTAATGAAGATTGGCCACCAGGCTGGTCCAATTTAGCCATGAGACCTCCCACACTAAAATGACAGGTGTTTCAGTTTCATTGTCCAACCCCTGTATATAGATATGCTTATATATGTATATATTTATTATTACGGCTCTTTATGCAAATAATACTGTACTTGCACTTCTGGTTAGATGCTAACTGCATGTCATTGGCTCTGTACCTGTACTCTGCACAATGACAATAAAGTTAAATCTAATCTAATCTAATATATATATATATATATATATATATATATATATATATATATATATATAATAAAAATAATCCTAGTTTGTGTGTGTTTATGTGCTTCTGTATACATTCAGCTGCATGTCTCATAGTATTTCATCATCTACACCTGATCTTTATTATATACACTATTAGAATTCAGGGTAGAATCATTTTAAGGCATTGTTGATTAAACACCTGATTACATAAACATGACATGCATATCTAATTCACTGAATACCTTAAAAGTGATTGGGGCTCGTCGTGCGTATGCTATAGCTATCTTGGTGCTGGCCAGTCCTAACTACTTCCTAATGATGAAACACAACAGGCCATACCTAATCAGTCCAGCAGTAGTTTCTAATCACTATGTCCAATCGCTGTCCACTCTGTTAGACATGTTTAACTTGCAAATGTAAAGTCAGAGAGAATTGCTCATCTGTTACAGCGTAGTTAGTGTTAGTCATCCTCTAGCCCTCCACAGTCCTCCACCATTCAGGTAGTTTAAATAGTTTATCTGACACCTACATCTTCTGCATGGCGAATTGAACTGGACGGCGATGTTCTGGGCCCATCCAGCAGATGGCGCAGTTCTGCGCTTCGCCTCCCCGAGGTCTCAGTGTGGCTTCTTCCTACTCCCGGTAGAGGGCGCCACTTAGCTTCTCCGTTAGTGTTGTCAGGGGATCAGTGGTACGGGAGGGATGTTTGCCATGCAGGTGCGGCTGTTTGTGTGTGTGACTGGATTTGACCTGTAAGTTCTTATGACCTAAAGGGTGGCACTGTTTCAGGCCTTGCTCGCTGGAGCTGGTCACGGGGTTAGGAAGACATCTCGTGCGTGGCGCTTCCGCGAGGCTAAGTTTACATTCCACCTTAAATAGATGAACCACAAAGTGGCGGCGCCAAAATTTAAGGTGGAGAGGAAAATTCGAGCAACTGATACGTCGCCTGGCTGTTTATGTCTGTATTAAGTTCAGCATTAGCCTGAAACTCTGATTAGCCAAATAAGAGCTTTCTCCTTCAGACCTAGCATTCATTTGGGATTTGGTCAGGTGCTGGCTTGCTAGCTAGCCAAGAGGCTCCTGTCCAGTTCAGTTTGCACTTAGAAGTCAAAGCTGAGGTCAGTTTCTTATTCAGATTTTCCTGTTCCACCTTAAATGGTGCAGCGGTGACATTGTGCTTCATCTATTTAAGGTGGGACGGGAAATTCGAATAAGTGGCCACCTACAAGCCTCACGTGCAGTGACTCAGGCTCTAGCGTCTCTCCCTCTGCTCTGTGTTGTGCTGTGTCAGATGACTCTGGGGGAGCTGGTGAAGCTGCTGGGACTTGGAGCTGTGGCTCTAACATTGGGAGTTGAGTGGTTGGATTGGCTGGCCCGTCGCCTGTGGCTCCGGAGAGGCCCCCAGGGGCCCCTGAAAGAAGTGCTGTTCTTCCCATCCCCCATAACATGTGTGGAGCACCTCTTCAGCCCTGCCAGGGCTTTTCCATGGTAACGTTGT
>JAMWET010006663.1:375000-490011 GCA_024036415.1 Prochilodus magdalenae
GTGGAAGGCCAATGTACAGTTGAATGCTAAGGTTTGAACATTGCCATGTTTTGTTGGTTAACTAAGTGAAAAGCTAGCCCAGTACACAAGGGGAATTCCATTGGTCTTACTTTTACCAGTTAGGTAGACATGATTGAAAGAAGGTTTTTCAAAGCAGTTTGATGAAATTTGTTAACAGTGGTAGCGATTGGAACCAGACGTCTAAAAAGGTTAAAGTCCCCAAAAGCTCCCTAACAGAAGTTGTTACATGAAGTGGTTATGAGTACACTGCTTGGTTTCAGAGGCTTTGTTTTATGGCACGAAACAAATCATACAGAATCCCACATCCAGAATCTAAAATAAATCTGAAATATTGTAGATTCTGCATGTGGGATTCCTTTTTGGGGCACGTGGCCTTGAGGCAACTTTGTCAGACAGTGGAAAGAAATGATGCACAGTCCCAGGATCTTTTGATCCAGTTGTTTGGTTGACTTGTCTAATGACTCAATCAGTTATGATGCTCTGTTCCATATGAGGAAGATCTACAAAACATGTACAAGCCCAATACCACACACGTTGAGATGCTGTGTAAAATGTAAATAAAAGCAGAATGCAATAACCTACAAATCTCATAGACCCATAGTCACATGACTGGGTATAAGAAGAACATTTTAGAGAGGGAGAGTTTCTCAGAAGCAGAGATCGGCAGAAATTCTAATCCAAAGGTTTGGATCACAAACACTTTGGATGTCCCACCCTCTACAGCACATCTTATCATCAGAAGAGCATCTGGAAAAATCCCTGTGTGCAAAGGAACAAGACCAGTAGTCAAAACTGGATGCTCCTGATCTTCAGGACCTCAGGCAGCATTGCATTAATGTTCTACTGTGAATAAAATATGGGTCCATGAGATTTGTAAATCATTGCATTCTGTTTTTGTTTACATTTATTTACACCTTCCCTGGAATACCCATCTTCTTTGGAATCGGGGGTTGTAATATCTAACAAGTAATGGAATCTCTTGTATACCGATTACCATTAAACACTTCCTATATCAATAATTCCATACATTTATCTGCAACCAACTTCTTTAAAACATGCCTTGTGAATAAAAGGATGGATCATAGGATCACAGCCCTCTACCCGTCAGGATCATATGGAGTTCATAAAGTGGCAAAAAATTTTGGATGCTCTGTCAGCTGATTCATGAAGCCAGCCAGCTGTTATGCTCTTCAGCCCTGTCCTCTTTGATCTGTCCACACTATACGATTTGCTTAATAATACGTTATCAAAATCCTCACACGCCTCAAACCAATCTGGAACATGCTTACTGGTGTGGTTCCTGACATCTACAAACACCTACAAAAGAACATCACTGCGCTAAAACAGTGGTACCAGCCTCAGTTAATCCTGTAGCTCCAGAAAGCCAAAGACAACCAACAAATCTCCTTAGGCTTACAGATGTGTCAGACAGTCTTAACTGCTCCAGACAGGCGCAGTGGAGCACATAGCTTTGATTACAACACTGGGAGCCGCAGCATGTGCCGTCTTGTACCGCATTTATTATTACAGTAAACAGTGTCAGCATTTCTGCAAGCTGCACCAGGAGCTGGAGGGCTGGATGATTACTCTCCATAAGCTCTTTCAAACAAGCTTGTTTCTGAGTGACATAAGTGTAGATAATCGGAAGAGTTACACACGTTTTCAGTCTCCGGAATTTTGTTTTTGCGGAGAACAGATTTGATTTACATGCTTCAGTTTTCCCAAGACACAGTATTTTCCTCATACTGTACATCTGTATTCACAATCTGCCTGAAACGCTCAGTTAGCACTCCTGTGTCTTTAAGTCCCGCCTCCCGATGAGCGCAGTCTACTCTGATTGGATAGCTCATCCACTCTCTTCTGAATGATCAGCCACCACGGTGGCATCCTGCTACAGTTTCTTCTCCATGTTGCTGGAGGTGTTGTTTTAGATCCACGTTTCCAAGCCTGACTGGAGCAGGTGCGACGTTTCGGAGTGCCAGGTTTCTGCAGTTTTAGCTGGCTTTGTGGTGTGTGAGAGCATGGTTGGTGTAGCTCAGCGGATAACACCACTAAACGCCAAGTAGCCACCACCACATGTGGGAGATTGGGGTTCGAATCCTGGTCTGGGTGACTATGCTGTGCTACAACAGTAAGAGTCCTTGGGCAAGACTCCTAACACTGCACTGGCCTACCTGTAACATGATTAACCTTGTAAGTCGCTCTGGATAAGAGCGTCAGCTAAATGCCAGAAATGAAATGAGAGCGTGCTAAGTCTGCTGATGGGCGGGCAGTAAGGGTTGTGTTACGAGATGATGTCACCTTGTAACAGAGAAAACTGCTGGATTGCCAACAAGGCGTATCAGGCAGCTGAGAAAAGTGGTTTCTGTGGGAGAGGGTTTCTCCCTCTGGCATGTACCTTAGATTTTAGAGCTTTGCAGACCGTTTGCCTGCATGAAGAGCTACAACGCACTAAGGGAATGAGGGACAAAAAAAACAGAAGAGCATAGTAGGTCCTGTTTTGTCTTATTTATGATATTTAATCACTGCTATTGAAATATGAAGCCTTTTGGATATTAATATCACCCCTGAAGCTCTACACTGTAACTTCATCTACACAGTCAATTGCAGCTCATCATCATTCTAGACACAGCTAGCATTCCTTCATATAATATTGGGGTGAATTTAAAATTGAGCGTATGGTAATGTATGTTTGGAATACTCCGTGAGAGTCTTACTGTAGCTCTGTTTGTTTCAGGTGTCTGTGTGAGGCATGAGCTGAGCGAAGTGGTACACATGCACCACAAGTTTGCGCTGCTGGACGGAACCAAGCTGATCACTGGCTCCCTCAACTGGACGGCCACCGGCATCCAAAGCAACAAGGAGAACTTGATCGTGACGGAGGACCTGGAACTGGTGGGCCCTTTTCAGGACGAGTTCCGCAGACTGTGGGAGGCCAATGATCCAGCCCATCACAAACACCAGACACCCTTCCACACAGCGACCAAGGGACTGGTGACTCACGGGAAAGCCCTGTAGCTGGTTAGTTATCGGTTTTAGACAGGAGGAGTTTGTTGATTTTTACTTTTAGGCCTCGTTTGAATGCAGCAGCTGCCTTTTACACCCTGTGAGTAGTTTAGAAATGGCCCAGAATTGCTTGGGGAAAAAGTCTGCTTACGTTATGATTTAATTAGGTTTTTGCGCTCTCCTGTAAGGTTGCCATTTTGGAGACACTTGTTTTTCTTTGAAGTTCCTTTTTTTGAAGGATTTAAAAATACTTTCTTCCAGTATAAGCTTGATTGGCCAGTTTAATTGTGTTTTCCTTTTTCTATTTAATGTTTTATTTACTTATTTTTTTGCTATAAATATACAAGCTTCTGTATCCTTATATTTGTTATTTAAGATACATTTAAAATATGTTTTTTACATCTTTAAAAAAAACTGATTTCTTAAACTGTACCAGCCAGCTGCGGATAATTTTTGTTTTTGTTAATTGTTGTTAATAATTACTGAATAAGTGAATAATTTTTTTTATTATTCACTTTTTTTGTAGTCTAGGTTGGCTAGTGTTTTCAGCACCTGTGATGTTTAGATAATATTGTGTTTATGATGTTTAATGTTGTGTTATCTGTAGGTATGTAATACCTTGAAGAGGTGTTAATGGAATTAGTTTTTTCAGACTTTCTATAGAATTAAACGGTTAAAATCTCTACAAAGTAAGGTTAGATGTGAAATGTTCCCTTCTAGATACATAAGAGTCAGAATGGCTCACAGTTTAATGCCTTTGACTGCATGAAGTTGTTACTGGTAGCTGGACATTCTAAGGCAAAAATCACAATTTTTTATTTTTATTTTTATTTAAAAAACGAAAAACTCAGAAGATGTGTTTGGTGACTGGTCAGTATAATAGAAATAGTCATGTTGTAGACAACACATTCTCTGGTGCCCATCATCACCACTGTAAAGAAATTCAGGTTGGTAAGTTTTTCTAGGAACACATCACCTTTAAACTCTGTGCATGTCTGTTTGTGTCTCAAAGACTGAACTATGCACAAATTCCCATTTATCTGGTTTGTTAGGCAACAGTCGTGCCTAACAGGGACCAGGATGCTTATTTACTTCATACAGAGTCTGAATATAAAGAGGGAGAAGGACAAAATGTTGCGTTGGACTAAACAGCAGTGACTCAGACGTAGTGACAAAACCCCTGCAGCTTTAAAGTACCATATCTGGCTTAGACACAGAAATCCCTCTTCTGCTTCTTTATCGATTTTCAGACTGGTGTGTGCTAGAGCCAAGCCTTGGTTGGAGCTCTGACAGCTCTTTGGTCGTAGTTTTACAGTTTTAAAGCTTCATGTATCCAGTAGCAAGAGGAAAGCCTATTGTAGTGTCGTTTCCAACCTGACATTGTTTAATTTGTCTTATTGAAATTAAAATGTTCATTAAATGACATATTTGATTAATAATACTGACATCATACTGTCTCATTGCTGTACTGCTTTCTCTGTCTCTCAGGAGTCAAGTACAGCTCAGTTTAGCACCAGTATTGAACACCAATCTTCTCCTGATTCCAAATTTTGGAATGGGTGTGTGATTCTGATAACAGTGTTCAAAGATCTCCAGCTAATCCACATTACTTCCATCTCACCTGAAGTAATAACTAGTAAGTAGTAACTAACAGCAGAGTGCAGATCAATGGTGGGCTACACCGAGCATTTATAGCCTCAAAGCATTTGTCTGTGTGTGGCCTGTTGGTCCTGGAATCTCCAAATCAGAAGCTATAATAATGAGATGCTGGTCATTTGGTGCATGTTTAATAGGTCTTCAGCAGCCCAGCAGTATATAAGTGTTGGCCGTTTGTGGTGACAGGGTTATTCAGCTCTAGCCCTGGGTGTAGTACAATTTGCTGGATGCCCTACTCAAAGAACACATACTGAACTTGTCAGCTAGTATGTTTGAGCAAGGAGATCACTGAACTGTCCTGGAAGTACCAATATCAAAGACCCCTGCACTAGGAGATAGATAAAGAGAAGAAGAAAAAGAAGGACTCTAATAATAAAAATAATAATTAAATATAGCCGCAAGCGGCAATTGAGGGTCCTAGCACGTCATAAGTCCACTGAGGCCTTTTGGACCAGCAAGGCCTCACAAGGCCTAAAGCAGTTCGGACCTTGTTTCTAAAACTATAAAGGTAATACAGGTTTAACAGCTCAGGTAGTTTTCATGTCATCCAGTGGTGGGTATTTATCAAAAAAGGAACATCTCACTTTCAGCTCAGTGTTGTAGAGGCCACGAGTTCAGTTGGTTTTAAACCCTTGAGCCTCAAAGCATTTGGACCTTGTTTACAGACAGAGAGGTAAAACTTATAGGAAGTGGGAGTTTATCTTCAGGTCTTCATTCGCCATAAATAATCAGCAGTGGTCTATTAACATTATAGTGGCTGAGGCTTATGTGTACAGGCCCTTATAGCATTAGGGACTATTGTGGCACACAGAAGTGAGACTAATGACCTTAGATTAATTCAGAAAGCCCCTGAACAAATAGGTCAAAATAGCAGAGCAGTAGTCCATTTTCTGACATGTCTATAAAATACTGAGTTGATCTGAGTAAAGACTGAGGAGTTATAGCAATATAGGCTGTAAATTCCAAGGCCAAAGTGATTTGTTGATTTATAGAAGCCATATTAAGTAAAAAAGTCAACTTTTTTTTGATAATTATTTACCTAGAGACTCCAAAGAGTATTTTAAGACCAGTTTGGAATGGCTATGATGAAAATCCAGGGACTAGTTCGAAAAGTAGCATTTTTAAACCGTTAAAGATTAAAAAATAACTATACATTTTTTAAGCACAATTGTATATACAAAATTGTTTGGAATAGTCCAGTGCCTGAACAAAATGCATTTATTTGAGATTTGCGTGAAATTTATATGAGATATACTTGATTTTCCAAAATAGCGCCAACTTGTGGCAGAATCTTTCGAAATTTTATTGGCTGTTACAAAGTGCCTCCAAACACACACCATTCAGGTTTCATGCTGATTGGTTAATGTTAAGCCTGTCAAATGCCTACTGAAAGCTGATTGGCTAATGGCATCCATAAATTTTGATGTATCAAATCGTCCTTAAAAGATTCACTTATAGACTGTGTCAAAAATGAAGCCTACAAAATTGCAGTTACGGTTGCCCAGTTATGTAGCCTTTATAGCGCCCCCTACAATAACTGCACCAAATTCGATAGGCCACCTCAATCTATCCTGCATTCCCAAAGTTTCAAATTTTTTGGATGAAGCATTTCTGAGTTACAGATTAAAAGTATTTTTCTCGAAAGGGTTAATTTCATATGTCGGCCATCTTGTTTACAAAATCGACATGTTTTAATAATTAATAATGTCTGGAGAATTTTTTTGAGATTTTTTTAATAACCCTAAGACTAGTTCGCAAAAGTAGGTTTTGCATATTATGCTAATTAGAAAAAGATCTAAGTAGGCGGAGCTTAATGGTCCAAATGTCAAAGTGATTTTGGGTTTTGACCCAAGGAACCTGGGAAAAATGTCATTTTGTCTGGCAAAATTTTTGTTTAGGAGTTATAAGCCAAAACGTATTTTGGTTTGCTATAGCGCCACCTTGAGGCCAATCAGGGCCATTCTTTGTGGCTAAGTCATTTCACGCCTACTGTACCTTCCTACCAAGTTTGGTGTCTCTAGGCCCTACGGTCTTTGCTCTACAATGCGTTTCAGCCGAGAAAAAGAAGAAGAAGAAGAAAAATCCTAACAAATACAATAGGGTCCCTGCACTACGTGCTAGGACCCTAATTAAGAATTCTGATGCCACAGCTTGTTGCGTTAGTGGCAGTTGGATAGAAAAATAGAAAAGGAGGGCTAGCCTTCACCCTCCTACTCCTACTATATTCCTTGTACTGTTTTATTACAGTTTGCCAAAAAAAAAAACCCGGACACGGTAAGTACTCTTCAGCTTATATGTTTCACATGTGCTACTGATCTTTTCGTTCTGCTACAGCGCTACAGGCTCTATCAGTCGGCCTTCATATTACTAGCCTAGCTGAGTCCTGCTTTTGTCTTGGTGGAGACGACCAATGGTTCCATGTGTGGAGGCACCATAGTCAGCACCCAGATAAACGGTTTGTTGTCACACGTCCCAAAGGCCTGGTGTCGCTCCACCTTCACCTCTACCGCAAAGTCTGCAGGAGAGTGCCATTGGAGTTACCTGAGTTGAGATGGTGGATCTACCTACCGTGTGCAGCTCTCTGTGCAGCTTAGTTTCAGATTCCTAAAATCATTTAGAGTGGAGAAATATGAATAATAATGAACACAACTCCAGAAAGGTTCAAACATCTTTCTGCTGGAACTTCCTAATACATTATACAAACTTTTGGGCCCCTGTGTTGTTCGGGGGTCTTACGTGACTGCTATATCGCCTCAAGGTAAGCAGCACACTGCCAACCCAATGCCTTTAGTATCTGTATTGCAAACTGTAGAAGCTAAATACAGTGTTTGATATATTTAATAAAGGAGTGGGTGCAGTAATATTTCAATTGTAAACTTGAATACTGATTCTAAGTCAGCTTATGGAAATACATGCAGACTATATCAGATGGATATTGCATTAATCTATTCACGAGCAATATGCAAAGCATGTGCAAGAACTGATATTAAACACGCAGCCCCAATATCCAAATGTCAGCTCCTGGGCACACGCCTGTCCGGTATGGTTCAGGCTGGGTTGGTTGGGATATAGCTGGCCTATTTGGGGAGGCCGATAGAGGACTTGAGTTTACCTTTGTTTATCATAGCCTGATTAAACTTAATATAGGCCTAGGCTTGGCCTGGCTGAGCGCTAGTGTGTTCAGATATTGGTATATGCCTTTGATATAGGGGCTAGAGTAACAAATGGGGAGGCCTGGTGCTTCAGACCTGTGTGTTTTGCTGCTATGTGCAAATATAAATGTATCGATCTGTCAGACGTCGAGTTGGCAGTGTACCAATAGCTTACCTGGGTATGGGCATTGTTGTTTCTGAAAAAAAAAACAACTGCCTGTCAGTACCCTTTCTGTGTGAGCTGGAAGTCGAGGCAAAGCTATACAGTTTAGCACTTTTGAATGGATGTTGGGCTGGACATACACATGGAGCCCAGGAGCAGTTTCCTACAGATATAGGAAAAATGTAGGCTGTCAGCATCACCTTGGCTGGGGCATTCTATTCTATTCTATTCTATTCTATCTGTTCTATTCTATTCTATTCTATTCTATTCTATTCTATTCTATTCTATTCTATTCTATCTGTTCTATTCTATTCTATTCTATTCTATTCTATTCTATCTGTTCTATTCTATTCTATTCTATTCTGTTCTATTCTATCTGTTCTGTTCTGTTCTATTCTATTCTATTCTATTCTATTCTATTCTATTCTATTCTATTCTATTCTGTTCTGTTCTGTCTTGTCTGTTCTGTTCTGTTCTGTTCTGTACTGTTCTATTCTGTCTGTTCTATTCTATTCTATTCTATTCTGTTCTGTCCTATTTATTCTGTTCTGTTCTGTTCTGTTCCATTCTATTCTATTCTGTACTGTTCTATTCTGTCTGGTCTGTTCTATTCTATTCTATTCTATTTTATTCTGTTCTGTTCTGTTCTGTTCTGTTCCATTCTATTCTATTCTGTACTGTTCTATTCTGTCTGGTCTGTTCTATTCTATTCTATTCTATTCTATTCTATTCTATTCTATTCTATTTTATTCTGTTCTGTTCTGTTCTGTTCCATTCTATTCTATTCTGTACTGTTCTATTCTGTCTGGTCTGTTCTATTCTATTCTATTTTATTCTGTTCTGTTCTGTTCTGTTCTATTCTATTCTATTCTATTCTATTCTGTTCTGTCCTGTCCTGTCCTGTCCTGTCCTGTCCTGTCTGGTCTATTCTATTCTATTCTGTTCTATTCTGTTCTATTCTGTTCGGTCTGGTCTGTTCTGTTCTGTTCTGTCTGGTCTGTTCTATTCTATTCTATTCTGTTCTGTTCTGTTCTGTCTGGTCTATTCTATTCTATTCTATTCTATTCTGTTCTGTTCTGTTCTGTTCTGTTCTGTCCTGTCCTGTCCTGTCCTGTCCTGTCCTGTCCTGTCTGGTCTATTCTATTCTATTCTATTCTATTCTATTCTATTCTGTCTGGTCTGTTCTATTCTATTCTATTCTATTCTATTCTGTTCTGTTCTGTTCTGTCTGGTCTATTTTATTCTATTCTGTTCTGGTCTGTTCTGTTCTGTTCTGTTCTGTCTGGTCTGTTCTGTTCTATTCTATTCTATTCTATTCTATTCTATTCTGTTCTGTTCTGTTCTGTTCTATTCTCTCACTTGCTCATCTTCTAACCTGGTTTATTCTTCTCGGTCGTGGGGGGAGCCCGGGGTCTGTCCCGGCATTCATTGGGTGAAGGGCAGGAAACACATTTGACAGGCCACCGATCTATTACATATTCTATTCTATTCTATTCTATTCTATTCTGTTTTCCCTGTTCAATTAAATAATGTAGTACTCTGTATTGTATTCTATTCTGTTCTGTTTTATTCTGCTGCACTCTGTTCCACTGTAGACTGTCCTGCTCTATTTGAGTCTGTTTGTCTATTTGTTAGCTCTATTGTCTTTTGTTCAATTACATTCAATTACATTGTATTGTACATTGTTCTTTTTCAATGTACACTGTTCCTATCTTCTGTACTCTACTCTGTGGTTTTGTACACTATCCTCTTCTCTGCTCTTCTATTTGATTGGCCTCTATTCAATTAAATGATATTGTATTCTGTTGTGTTGTACTCTGATTCATTCTATTATGCTGTACATGGTTCCCAAATATCATACTGCTCTATTGACCCTGTTCTGTTCTAATCAGCCATGGTTGGAGATTAGGAAAGGTCACCAGTTCGAGCATGTGAGCACCCAGCACCAGCCTAACCACTATAGGAGGCTATAAAGCTCACCAGCATTGGAGCAGCTAAGCAGTGATACAGCAGTGTTCTCTGGAGTGACAGAGCTCCATCCTCAACCGAAAGGCAGTGTGTGGATGCGATGATTTGATTGCATTCAGCCACAAGGACGTTAGTGAGAACTGATGTTGGATGGTCTGGAGTGATCCAGAACGGACCATCCAACATCAGTCCTCACTAACGTCCTTGTGGCTGAATGCCATCAAATCCTCGCAGCAGTTTTTCAACATCTAGTATTCAGCCTTCCCAGAAGAGTAGAGGCTGTTACTGCAGCAAAAACTGGGGGGGACAAATGAAACTCCATTGATGGATTGACTTCTGGTCTGAGCGCCAGAAGGGCGGGTCTGGGGGAGGGGCTGATACCATGGCCCCGCCTATCATTTCCATCAGCGCGTCGAGGAGAGTGCTGCTCGCCAGTGGAGGTGGAAACTGCTGCGAAGTGAAATAGAGGCGCTCAGCTTCTGCTGCTTTAATGCTTCCTGCTTAGACTCAGTCAGTAGGCATATTTCCTGTGCTCCTTTAAGGAGGCTCGCGGGGAGGAGCGAGCAGGAGGACATAAGAAAAACGTCGATTTGGGGAACTTTTGGGAGCAAAGCGAGCGAGGAAGGTGAGTAGGAGCAAACACGACCCGTCTGTTTGATGTGAGTGAAAGGGATCCTCCGCTCCAGGGCGGAAAGCCGACGCGGCAGGTGACCATATGGAAGCGAACTGCGCTCTGCCGTACAGCCTGTTGAGCAGCAGCCTGTCAGCCCGGCAGGCTAAACAGAGAAACGCGCTCCCATATTCCCCATAGCACAGTGTGCAGGCCGGTTCATCCTGCAGCCTGGAGCTCTGCCGGGGTGTTTTCACTTGGCCAGTGCTGATGTGGTGCTCTGGCTGCTTACATTAGCCTGATCCCTTGCAGGGTGTGGACACTTGAGCAATGTCTGTTCTACCTCCTGCCAGGCTTTTATCGCCTGCAGGGCAGGAAAAACAAGCCTACTGTACCAGATACAACTTAACAGCAGCCATGGAAAGTGACTGTAAGTCAGTCAGGATGGGGAACCTGCTGGAAATGCTATTGGATGACAGTATAAGCATTAAAGGGTGCTTGGACTGATGCGTTTCTGCTGGGTCAGTCATTTGGTCTTCTCACGTGCTCAGTAAAGCCCTGGAAGTGGTTTAACAGACTGACACCTAGTTCTTTCCTGTTTCTCACTCTACATCTCTCAAAACAGTGAAGTGGAGGACCGTCTCTATCTTCCTTTGATATCCGCTCTATCAGCTGTTTTAGCCCTCTTAAAGAAATCTCCTCAAGGGTCCCTTAGTACAACTAAAGAACCTGCAGAGAACCCTAGAACCTTTATTTCAATCCTCAAGGGTTCTTTACATGGTGAAACGGTTCTTCCGTTTGAAGGACAGTGTGGTCTGTTTGGTTCTGTTTAGCATCAAAACGTCATCTACAGTTGCTGCAGGCTTCATATCATGTGGTTCTATATAGAACCCTAGTGAGAATGGTTCTATATAGCATCACAAAGAGTCCTTTTAATGTTAGAAGCTTGGTGTCATCACAATAACAGAACCCTTGTGGTGCTATATAGAACCTTAATGGTTCTTTATAGCACAGGCATTGTTGCAAACTTGACATGGTAGGAGTTCTATGTAAAATATTAAAATATGGTTCTAGATAGCACAAACAACATTGGTCAGTATTTATATGACTATATACACAGGATCTTTTGGTGCTGTATAGAACCATTTAAAAAAGGTTCTATATAGAACCATATTTAACACATTCTTCATCAAACTGAGGGTCCATTTAACCAAACAAAGAACCCGTTAAGCAGAACCATCTTTTTAAAGACTGTCTTCTGTGTTCTATTGTTATGGCTTCAGTACATCCCGAAGATGTGCCTTGAACCGATGCATACTGCTAGAACCTTTTATAGATTCGGTATGAACAACTTCTCAACTCCGTCTTTACATGGAAAGGGATCCGGCCTGATTTCTGCACAACTGAATAGTCAGGATGCAAGCACAGTTGTTCGCCTTGGCTTAACACGAAATGTTCAGGTACATGGTGAGTCAGAACTGTTCCATCTGGTCCTGGCTCCTATCACCACCACTTGATTCCCAACCGCCTCAATTCCCTTTAAGCAGTTGATTCTTTACTGCACAGTCATCCAGTGGAATGCCAACTGGAGTTATTTCATGACTGTGCTCTCACTGAAAGGCGGCGTAAGGCGTGTCACATCCTGCTGAGACCATCATCAGGTGTGCTATGTGGAGCCTAAGGTTCCTGACCCTGGTCATTATGGTTGTAGCCTAGCCCCTTAAACTCCAACAGATCTGTGATTCCTGCATGTCTCACATATACCGTGGTGCTCTGGATCTAAACAGCTCATCAAACATCCCGACAGTGGAAGCTAATGTAGCTGTAATCTATAACCATTATTTATGTATAATCAATCATTACACTGCTCACTCTACACACACGGACAACGTAAAGCACCTGCTGCCTGGATTCTATTATACGTCTGTGTCGGGTAAAGGACTTGCTGTTCTTCCACAGTTACCGTCTGTGGCAACTGACCATGTAGAGTAGATGTGATTAGGTTGAGAAACTGTACAGTGTTGCTTAGCATAAAGGCTTTGAGGTGTATGCAGGGCTGGTGTTTTTGCTGAATCAGTTGTTGAATAGGATGTGACGGCTTTGATGAGAATCAGGGTCTCTAGTTGACTGAAATGTATTACCTTCTTAACCCCTTAATATCTCAGACTTATACATACTAAGACTTATAGATTAGTAACTACAAGCACTACAAAGCAAACTGGTTGGGTTACTCCTAGGTTATAGCAGTGTGTAGTAACACTACGGGCCTGCTGTTGGGCCCTGGCCATTTATGGGTTTAAACTACCGGATTATTTATTCAGCTACTGCTCCCGATACTCATTATTCTGTAGCTGCTGTGTTTTATTATGTAATATAATGAACTGTGCAGTAAGAACACTCACTGGGTTTGCAGGGTTAATAACACATGGCATGGTATCGCATTTACATTTAAGGTATTTAGCTGACGCTCTTCTCCAGAGCAACTTACAAGGTTAATCATTTTACAAGTAGGCCAATGTAGTGTTAAGAGTCTTGCTGTGGTGGCAGACTGTCATGGAGTCTCTCAGAATGGCTGTGGGTCATTTTCATTGAGTCCAGCTTTTATGTTGGTGGAGACAACCATCAAATCCGTGTGTGGAGGCACTATGGTCAGCACCAAGATGAACGGTTTGTTGCCTGTTGAGTCATCATACATCCCTGGTGTCACTACACCTCCACCCCTACCGCACAATCTGCAGGAACTGTGTAAGAATATTGAAGCTGCATGGGATGGATTATCACAGGACACCATCAGGAACGTCTACAACTCCATGCCGAGATGTCTAGCACGGAGCATTAACAAACATGGCGGCTCGAAGCCACACTGAGAGACACTACTTCTGTTTGTGTAGCTCAGTAAATATATATTGCCCATATCAGTCTAAATGTTATTGTTCCTGGTAATCTTTATTTTCCTTTGGAATATCATTGCAATCCCACACTTCCTTCAGGGTGTAGTTTGCATGATGCTGATTACCAAGTATATGCTTCCATCACTTGTCACATCATGCTACATCAGCCTAATACCTCAAATACCAAACCTAAGGATCAAACTTCAGATACCAGACACGTATTGGCGGATTGACAACGTTCTAAACTGGACTTCCGGCCAAACCAGAAAACTTTAATAAGCTCGTCCTCAGTAGAAGCGGCTGTGTCAGGATACGGAAAGCATTACAATGCTCAGGACAGGGAAACACCAGGACCAGGCTGAGTAACGCCTCATTAACACTGCTGAATGGACAGTACACGCATACATATCCCTCATTTTCCTTTCTCTTTAATTATGTCACCTAGTCTCCTCCACGTTTCTCTCCGCCCCTCTTTGACTTTCACTTTATCTCCCCTTCCTCCACTGTTATCTCTGTCACCATCACTCTGTCTTTCTCTTCCTCCACCTCCCCCCTCCTCTCTATCTCTCCCTCTCTCTCCCTCTCTCTATATATAAAGTCTGTAAATCAGAGACGCTGAGTGAGGCTTTTCCCTTGATTAGGGCTCGTTTCCGTGGAGACAAACTCAGCACAAAGCATAAGGCCATAAAGGCGGAAGCCAGCGCATGGTCAGCAAACACACAGCACCCCCCGCCTCCCCACCTCTTCTCTACAAAACAACACTGGATGCCAAAATTAAACATTTTCTCCAAAATACAGCTTATCGTAGGAAAGGCCTGGCTGATCGCTGATCAAAGACACAACCAGTTAATCAGTGTTAATCACTCCAAAAGATATTACAGGATACTGTATACCCGACTGTATTAGCATTCCAGCCACTGTTAGGCCACCCTTAAACTCCTTTGTGTAGTCACATATACACTCATCATCAAAAGAATAGTTGCACCCAGACGGAAGAGTCGGATGGCAATGCTACAACAATAAATGATGCTACATTTAGACTCATATGGGCATAAGTAGTGTGCCTCAGTATGGCGCCTTCACCCACGGATTTGTTGAACGTCTCCACCACGACAAACACACGACTTGTACCTGAAGATGACCCGCTGCCATTCAGAGTCACTCCATGACAGTCTGGCACGACACCATCACAGTCTTTGGCGACGTTGACGTGGTGCTAAGGACAAACATTGTAACTGTCTGTGTGCATGTAGTCCTGCGTCCTCTGCCAATGGTGCTGGCACTGACAGAATGACTCATGGAGGGTCAAGCACATTGATAGAGTCTGTCCTTGCTCATGTCACACGTGCAGCTGAGCATGAAACTTGAATCATTAGCATGTCTCACAGTATCAAATCTACCCACCAAGTTTCATTCCTGTCGTTTGACTCCTTCTATTCGTGCTAAAATGATTTATTGATTATTAGTGTATTTAGAGTCCCTACCTTAATAATAACTCACTGTAGTCACTGAATAATGTATAGTAGGCACTAAATAATTCATATTAGCTACCAAATCATTAATATTAGATACTTAATACATATTAGTTAATAATATTAGACACTTAATAGTTCATAATACAGTGTAAACAATCCATAGCAGCAACAGAAATAAGTCATATTCATTACTGGATTAACTAATTATAGTAGTTACTGGTTGATCCAAAGTATTTACATGATGTTTGCTATTTCATACGAGTTACATATGGTCACATGTTGAAACAACCAGTTAATGAGTTTAAATCAAGAGAAATAATGAAAGAAATTCAACTGAAGTTACAACATATTTATAAATGGTTGGTGTAGCTCAACGGATAACACCACTCCCCGCTAAGTAGCCACCACCACACGTGGGAGACTGGGGTACTATGCTATGCTGTGCTACTCCAATAAGAGTCTGTGGGCAAGTGACATGGTATTAAGGGCAGTCGTCGTCATGGTCTGCATTCATATATAAACTATTTGATAATAATGAGTTTTCCTTCCAAGCTCCGCCCCTAAATTCATTGCTGAGCCTTATAAAACTCAAAACCCTTCATCTGCTGTATGGATTAATACCATGATAGAGTGAACAATGCCAGTGAGTAATGTAACACTATCAGGTTGTGGGTTAGCGACCTGTTGCTGCAATTGCTGCTGTGATGCTGACTAGTTGATATCACAAACATTAGCGAATAGGACAAAACAAAACTGACCTATTCATTTGTGACATAGCAAAAAGAAGGTAATGTGACCCACCTGTCCAGCAGAAACAGGGCAGCCACCTCAAACTCTCAACAAAGGTGAAGCATGCCACCCTACATGTTGCAGGAGTACCATGCTGGTGCCTCAGGCTACCTGTCCAGTTCGATGTTCAAGCTTCTCAGTTCCACCTTAAAGCAGTTATATCCGAGTGTGTAACTGCTGTACAAACTCTGAAAAGTCTCTCCACCTCTGACGATAACACGACTCTCCACCTTGTACCTGATTTAGTATCTTCTTTCTTAGTCTCTGCTCTTCAAATATTCTATTTTGCTGGTTCTCAGCCATCTCTCCTTCTTGACAGTGTAGGTTCAGTACATGGCACCTCCCATTCCCTCTGTCATGTGCACCAGATTATATTCCAGCATGAACACAGAAGGAACGGCTAGTAAACCGTGAGGAGACTTACCGAACTTGACAAAAAGCATTGTATTGAAACATATACTGCACTTTTAAGTTCAGCTCCTGAAATCATAACCAATGGAAGAGCTTGGTTGGCTATATCTACTTACATATCACAAGGGGGAAATTCCTAGAATTTAACCTTTGACCAAACATTAAAATAACAAAAAAAAAAAAAACCAAAAATTTATATTTAATAAATGTAATCAGATTTAATATTGTTTAACAATCTTATTTTATTTCACAGATCTAATTAGGCCTTTTCTGAAGGCCGTAAGTGTAAACATAGCTAGTAGTAGAAATAGGAAGAGTCATCATTAAGCCTGCCTATGCGTCTTGAATGGGTATAAAAATATATGTGTGGAGAAAACACCTATATAGATCTACCCCACTGTCCTAACGTCCGATCCTCTCACTTTTGAATCATATAGATGGCGTCAGTGACCGACCCCCGCCAGCAGACGCAGGCGCAGAAGGATGCAGCGGATCAGAATTTTGACTACATGTTTAAACTTCTCATCATTGGCAACAGCAGCGTGGGCAAGACCAGCTTCCTGTTCCGATACGCAGATGACTCCTTCACCTCAGCGTTTGTCAGCACAGTGGGCATCGACTTCAAAGTCAAAACCGTCTATCGCAACGAGAAACGCGTCAAGCTCCAGATCTGGGTAAGTAGGAGCAGTGATGATTCTACCGTGACCTCTCAGCAGAATTGATGGGAGTTGTAGTTTTTGTGATTTTATGCCAGTTAATGAAGTTCACACTTCAGATGTGGATGGGAAGAATGATGGGAGTTGTAGTCCACACATTCTGTGTTTTGTTGCTGTTATTTATAGGAAAAATCTATTTTCATGGTCAAAACATCAATAAAAATGAAACGAATAAGGAAAAAAAGCATTTAGCAAGATGTCACCAACAACAAACGGAGTTTGACTCATGCCGAGCTAAAAGGCAGGGTGTTTATTCAACATCAGGACAATCAGATTCGGCAGCAACAAGAAGACACACTTTACCATAGGATGAGGCTGAGGCAAAACAGATAGAGTCAGGCAGGAGTCGAGAACCGGTCAGTCAGAATTAACCAGCAAACAAAACTAGAGGAGAATCCAAAAGAGTAAACCAATAAACGAAAAGGAAGCCAAAACCAGAGAGAACAAACAAACCAGCGAACAAATCCAAAAGAGAGAGAGTCAAATAACAAAGAGTAGTCAAAACCAGAGAGAACAAGCATAAGCATACAGGCGAGAACCGCTCGGTACGCAAACAGAGTTTGGCTATACTTCGCCGAGGCTGAGTGTCTGTAAGGGGTTTAAAGGCAGTGAGGGGAATGAGCAGCTGGTGTGTGTAATTTAGAATTCCAGAGAGCTGGACCAAGGAAGTGGGCTGTGATCGGAGGATTTGGGACATGTGACTGTGATGCCATTGAAAAGTGAGCTCTGGGAGACGGAGTCCGGGAGATCAGAGGTAGCAGGGACACCCGGAAGCGTGACACAGAATGAGAGAGTTCAAGAGTTACAGCCATTTTGTGGGTTGTGGGAGTTCTTGAAGTCTCAAAACATCCAGACCACGAAAACAACGTTCTTCACCCAACTCTTGAGTAAAATCCAACCATAATCAAAATCCCTGTCCTCATGAAAAGGTTGCCAGTTACCTTCACTCAAAAACATGAAACATATGGCAGTTTTTATATGGGTAAAGTCGGACCATTCACCACTTAATCCATGCAGCACATTTATGGAAACTAAGCTGTAAAAATCAGTTTTAAATTCCTTTGTGTGATGTTGTACAGGCACCTGCTCAGCCTATAGTAGTTTACTTGCTCTCACTGAAGTTCACACTGATGGTATAAAGCGTATTTCAGACTGGACTGCTTTTGTGAAGGATGCACAATAGAAGGCAGGCCAATTGGACACACATGTCAGTCTTAAAGGTACAGTATCAGAAGTACCGGCTTATTTCTAAGGCATAAAGACATGTTGTTCAGTAGCTGTGAAAACATTAATTAACACAAAAAAAACCACAAAACTGCTGCAATGCAAATAAATATGCAAATAAAATGTATGACATGGGCCCTTTAAAACTGTGCAGCTGTGCACAGGACTTATTATTACGTTACCATTAACACAGCTTTATGGTGCTTTACAGTAGGTAATAATATGATAGCAGTGCTAGTACTTGGTCCATATTGTGCAGCCCTGGTTCACTGATGTATTGTATTTTCGTACCAGAGTTGGGGTCAATCAGATTTCTGTGCAAAGCTATTAAGGAAATGAGTCCCAATTCATTTGTTGGCTAATGGAGCACTGGCACGGTAGTGCAGTCTATTCTGGCACAGCCTCTTCTGATGATGACTTACACACTCTCACGAGCCCATACGTTAGCCAGGCCCAGGCCGGATACATTAGGAAAATAACAAACCTCCATTTGGAATAATGTCTGTTATTATGAGAATGAGAGTCCAGTTATCAGTGAATCAAATCTACAACATCGAAAGAGGAGGCAGAACCAGACAGACCTGAAATAAAACTCCTTGTTTGAGATGAATATTGAATATTGATTTAAGGAATTACCGTCAGCCATTTACAGTAATGTCTGTTTGTGTGTGCATGTTGGATGGTGTAGCTCAGCGGGTAACAACAAATACTCATGTGTGTGCTACTCCTACATAGATCCAGTGTCGCGAGGCCATAGGTGGATCGAATCCCAGTATGGGTGAACTATGCTGAGCTACACCAATAAGAGTCCTTGGGCAAGACTCCTAACACTACACTGGCCTCCCTGTAGTCATTAACCTTGTAAGTCGCTCTGGATAAGAGCGTCAGCTAAATGCCATAAATGTAAATGTGTGTGCATGAAAGGAGGAATGTGTATGTGAAAGAGTGGAACAGGCTACATGTGCCTTTGCTACAGGCAGGGCTTCCACTATTTGATTATATGAATCAGCTGCACCCAGAAGGAAAGAAGAACTCAACCCACAGGAATGAAACTTGGTGGGTACATGAGACATGTGAATGATTCAAGTTTCACAGGCCATGCATGTGACATGAGCAAGAATGGGCCTTATTGCTGTACCTGACAGACCCAACAGCCATAATTTTCGACATTCAGTGGCACAGCAATGGTGTGGTGTCAGACTGTCATGCAGTGACTCAGAATGGTACCAGATCATTGTCAGTGAAGAGTTCCGCTTCTTCTTGGTGGAGACGACCAACGGTTCCATGTGTGGAGGCTCTATGGTCACTATACGCTAAGCTAAACAGTTTGTTGTCACTCATCACACGTGCAGAGGGCCTGGTGTCACTCTGCTTCCACCCCATCTGCACAATCTGCAGGAACTGTGTGAGAATATTCAAGCTGCATGGGATGGATTATCACAGGACACCATTAGGAACCTCCACCACATTACGCCAAGTTTTGCATGTTTGGCATGTTGGGTTAGCAAACATGGTGGCCTGATTTGTGTACTTCGTCCACCACTGATTATGACTTTAAAACAAAGCTGCAGGGTCTTTGGCTCTCTGTTCTGGAGATCTCATCATCTGGTGCCATCAATAGTCCTCATATCCAATCAGTAATGTAATCGATATGGAGATGGAAATGTTAAAAACCACAAACACACAGAAGTAGCAGTGAAAGCCCTGAGTGGGAGTCTTTTATTCCTACACTGGGTTGGGTTACAAGTGGTGCTTGGGTACTTGGTGAACTGATTGAGAAGTCAGTATTCAGGGTATGTGTAAACCATACAGGCCAGCAGTTCAGCAATGATGAGTTTCTTATAATTACAAGTGAGTTTATGTTTTACTTGCTACTCTGACACACGAGTGCCTCAATGTGAACATGTTGCCCAAGACAACAATACATGGCTGATGTTGGGTAGATGCAACAATAAAACTACTCTGAGCGGAAAAAGCCTAGTGTAAAAGATGACAAGTTCTCAGTAGCAGTCAATAGGATATATATATACAGGGGTTGGACAATGAAACTGAAACACCTGTCATTTTAGTGTGGGAGGTCTCATGGCTAAATTGGACCAGCCTGGTGGCCAATCTTCATTAATTGCACATTGCACCAGTAAGAGCAGAGTGTGAAGGTTCAGTTAGCAGGTAAGAGCACAGTTCTGCTCAAAATAACTGCATGCACACAACATTATGGGTTGAAAACATACATACAAGTTCAAAAGAGGACAAACTGGTTTTGGTGCACGGTCTTGCTGGCGCATATGTTACTGTGGCCAAGACAGCAAGTCTTTGGTGATGTATCAAGAGCCACGGGAGCCAGGGTAAATGTCAGGCATTACACCAAGAAGGACGATGCCTCACACCAGCATCACGTAGTGGACCTGGCCACTATCCTGCAAAGAAGAATGGCTTAAACTCCCTCTGACCACTGTGCAGGACGCAGTATATGTCATTCCCAAGACCAACTGACGCTGTATTGGCCGCAAAAGGAGGCCCTACACCATACTAATAAATGATTGTGGTCTAAAACCAGGTGTTTCAGTTTCATTGTCCAACCCCTGTATGTGTCAGCTTGGTTAGCTCATTAGCTCAACGGATATTTTACCTAGTAGGAAGTGTTGCATTTCAGTGATGAAAATACAGGTTACCAGGAACAGTGAATGTAGGCTAACATGGGCAAATAATCATGGGAAACATTCAGTAGTAGAGTCTCTCAGTATGGGTTTCGGGATGGCATGTTTACTGATGTGACATGCCAGATGTCTGACCTGAAGTCTAAGAGGTTTGGTTGATTTGGATTACTGTGAGCATTTTGAAAAAGAATTCAAAGAGCATCCAGTCAAAACTGCTGTCAGAATGACATCCGACATCACTATGGTGTTGATTTTGCATTCAAGACCTAAACATGAAGCCAGATCTCTTTATAAGCCTGTGTATGTGAAGGTAGTAAATTAAGAAGTCCTAAGGTAACGAATGTAGTGTGAACTCAACCCAGCACATTTGAAATAATCCAAAATGTCCCTAGTCCCAATTCTAACACTAACCCGGCATGGGGGCTCTGAAAACCACACCATACTGAAACTGCATAGTGCTTTCCTGCTCTGCGTTTGATGGGGAGGTCTGATAAGGAAACAGAAGCAGTTGGGCTGATCTTAGATCAGCATAAAAAGCCTCTTTCTGTGCAACAGAAAGTAAAGACAGCGTTACTAACAAGGAAATGATGATGCAGCAGAAAGACAGTGTGGTAACATTGAGTAAATGGCCTGATCTATACCAAGACATAGTGTGAACATACAACAGTATGACCTTGCAACTAATATAAAAAAGTAAAACAGACTAAAATCCATCAGATCTTAAATAAAATCCTGAGAGACGCTCATTAATGTGGACTTGTGATGCTTTTTTATCTAATTAAAATATTGTATATAACACAACAATACATAGTACTAGTACAAGTATTGGATATATTAAAAGGTAATATTAAAATTCACCTGTGTACTTACTATTACACATTTAGCTGATGCTCTTATCCAAAGTGACTTACAAGGTTAATCATATTACAGGTGGGCCAATGTAGTGTTAGGAGTCTTGCCCAAGGACTCTTATTGGTGTAGCACAGCATAGTCACTTAGCCCGGGAATCGAACCCCACGTTTCCCACGTGTGGTGGGGGCTACTTGGCGGGTAGTGGCGTTATCCACTGAGCTACACCAACACATTTTGCCATCTCAGCCTTGCTCAAAGTTAACTCTCATATTTTTAGTTTAAGTAATATTTTTAATAGTGTATTTTTAATAACATTTTGTGATGTTTAAAATTAATATTGTTGAAAAATATTAATGCTTTGTTGAAGGATCATGGTTGCTGTGCCTAAATGAATGGTAATTCAGACCAGTTGATTCATTAACTTCCTGTTGCTGACCAGTCTCTTACTAGCCTTTATTCACTGTCAACAATGTTAAAACAGATATGAGTGAAACACATTCCCTTTAGCCATATACCATTGTGAATCCGTCAATTGCCTGTTGCTAATTAGTTTTCATTCATAATTAGCAATGCTAGCTAAAAAGTCAACGTCATGAATGAAACATAATCCAAACAAACACAGATTTGCTCCATTCTGGGGAAACTTGCTGAATCAGAATTGTTCACAGTGATGATGACGATGATGATGATGATGACCGGACGTCAGAAGAGTTCAGTCTTTCTAAAGGCTCCCTAAAAGTACGTTTAATGGTTACATGTACCCTGCCTGATTTCTGACATATCGGTTTACAATAGCTTTGGGATAACATGTCTGTTTTTTTTAACCTATTTTAATCTAATTGCTTTAATCTATTCATGATTGAGGGGTACATATACAGTAGGCAATGTAAGGCAAAGTAGTCGCCCAAGAAAAGCTGTTTATTGACCATTTTACCATCATCAACATTACATTTAAACACTCAGAAGACATGCAGGTTTACTGGTGGTTTTGGTTAGCAAACAAAATGGCTGCATTAGTATCACAGAAAACAAAAAAAACGACGTCTTATATAGTGCTTTTCTAGTGACCTCTGGTTTCTATTACCACCACTTGTGAGGAAATCGGAGTCTGTGCAAATCTCTACAGTTAACCATTTGACACCAAACCACTCAGCATGGTGGAATTCCCCGTACTTGGTGCCTCTTGCTAGCTTTCATTCATCATTAGCAATGCTAGCAATGCTATCATTCCTTCGAGAGGTGGACTGTGGTCAGTGCCTGACCCTGCCTCGCTTTGTATGTGTGTTTTAGAGGCGTGTTTCCAGGGTGTGGAGGATTCAGAGACTTAACCTGAGGTTTTGCCTTTACTGACTGACTGTCTTTTCAGACTTGCTTAATGATAAGCTTAAGTGTGACTGGAGTGCTGTTCCAATATAACACACTCCTCTCAGGGTTTCTCTCTCTCCACCTGCTCACACAACACACAAACCCGACATGTGAACAGCAGTGTGTGTCTGTGAGCGTATGCAGGTTTACTTAAGGGAGGAGTCACTGAAAATGAGGCATGAATTTAGTTTGACTTAATGTTGACTCAGTGCTGTATTATGGGGAGAGTAAACATTACTCATCGCACATCCAGTCCTACATGAGTAATAAGAAGCACACAGTTGTAGTAGGGATTTCTCAAAGGTGTGGTGTTGGTCTTAAATATCTATTGGATGGAGAGCTTAGAGCAGTTTGTGTCCCCCCATCCTCCCATAATGATGTTAGATGTAATAGGGCTAACTAAGCTCGATTAATCAGTGACATCAGTGATTCAACTGAAATCATTAAACTGAGTAATGCAGTTGGAGCAGTGCTTCGTCTTCATCTTCTAATGTCGAATTGATGGAAAACAATGCTTACAGTGACTCCCTACTGTCTCTCTCTTTTTTTTATCTGATCAATCAATTTATTTTCACTCAGAAGTGCACTGAGCACCCCCAACCTCAGTGTAGCTGAACAGTTACAGACAGGATAACCTCAAACAAGATAAACGGTCAAAGAACGATTATCATTAAATTAATAAAACCAGAATAATAAACTAATAATATTACCCCTAACATAAAAGGATAAACAGACCAACTAAAACAACACAGACTAATAAAGGATTATAAAAAGTGAGAGAAAATAAAGTCCAACTACAAATTTTGGTAAAATAAAAATAACAACAATAAGAAATAATTAAATTATTATTATTATTGTTATTATTGTTATTATTATTATTATTATTATTAATTATTTAACTATTATAATTATTATAATAATAATATTATTATTATTATTATTATTAATCTGTCTATTATTATTATCATCATTATTAATATTGTTATTGCATCTATTTACCTTCAGTTATTCTACGACTGTATTGTATTCACTCTCTTTCATGTTAATCTGGCCATTTGAGGGTGTGGTGCCATGGGGACAGGAATGGGAGGGAGAGGTCGTGGGGTGGGATTGTGGGGACGGGGTTGCAGGGTGGTATATTGATTGATTGTTTTCTCTTTCTGTCCCTTTAAATGACAATAAATATTTGATCAAAAATAATAATAATAATAATAATGAAAATATAATAAATAAACAGATAAAAAAATTAAATAAGATTAAAGTATAAAGGAAGTAAACAGCTGCACACAGAGTGGAGGTGCTTCTGATTGAACAGTTCTGATTGAGTGACACCAGAGAGCTGGGTTTTAGTGTTTCCTGTGTCGGGGTCCCGCTCGTGGTGATCACTACTGTCTCTTAAAGTATAAAGTAATATCACGAGGCAGGGTGCACCAGGGTTAGCTGGTTAGCATGCTAGCTTCATAGATATCTTTGCAACACGATAATAGACGGCTTTGAAATACCATCACAACTGTGACTTCTTTACATCCAGTAGTTCATTTTGGAATGTTATAAACTAAAAATCGTACATACTGCTCCTTTAAAAACTCTGTTGCCAATGTTTTATTGTTCTTTGAGCATAAAAAAGAAAAGAAAATTGGCTGATTTTGAACGTTTCTGCAGTGCAGATTGTTTTTAACCACCATTAACATTATATATGATGTTTTTGATGGTAAATTAAAAAGCTCTATTTGTGTCGTAGACATCACGACCTCTGGTTCCCATCACCACCACAGTAAAAACTTTCCTATGTACGTTCTGATAACAATTAACCAATTTCAGTTCAACCTTTTTGACTCATTTTGTTTACATCTCAGCAATTAAATTACGCATAAAATAAGTGTGAAATTTTCCTTTATAGGGAAGCCTGGTGGTTAAGACTCAGTACGCCTTAAAGCTGTGTACACATGCATTGCTATTAAAATGTGGCATATAAACCAAATTCAGCAGTTTTGCTTATTACTGTATAAAAACATGACATGCAGGCAGCAGCCCTCTACCAGCAGGCCGCCATTGTCGTAGTATGATAATGTCATAGGGCTGCAGCGGAGTCAGTCCTACAGAAAATAAGACAACCCAGAAAGGTGTTCTCTTTAGTGATGTCACGCTCTAGCTAAAGCTGGAAAGTCTGAATGATATATTTGACTTAAATGAGATATATAGCTCCCTGATCCTTGCACAGTGAATGAAAGAGAGAGAGCGAAAGAGAAAGAGAAAGAGAAAGAGAGAGCTGCCATCTGTTGCTGCAGCAAAAACAGCAGCCTATGACTGAAACAGATTTAGTTTATTTTGAATAATAATAGAGGACCCTGTTTGGGCCTGTATGTATTAACAGCCAGGGTTTCCTTTAATGGTCGAGATAAGGACTGTACTAGTTCTCTATAATCATTATCATATCACAGTTTCAACGGTCACAGTGAAAATCATTTTTCCATAGTAGACTTAATTATAGGGGGATTAGACCTAGTGTGTTAGTGCCAAAGCTCACTCACTCACTCACTCACTCACTCACTCACTCACTCACTCACTCACTCACTCACTCAATCAATCACTCACTCACTCAATCGGTTTCAACCATTTAACCATTTAATCACTCACCCACTCACTCACTCACTCACCCACTCACCCACCCACTCACTCACTCACTCACTCACTCACTCACTTACCCACTCACTCACTCACTCACTTACCCACTCACTCACTCACTCACTCACTCACTCACTCACTCACTCACTCACTCACTCACTCACTTACCCACTCACTCACTCACTCACTCACTTACCCACTCACTCACTCACTCACTCACTCACTCACTCACTCACTCACTCACTCACTCACTCACTCACTCACTCACTTACCCACTCACTCACTCACTCACTCACTCACTCACTCACTCACTCACTCACTCACTCACTCACTTACCCACTCACTCACTCACTCACTCACACTCTCACTCACTCACTCACTCACTCACTCACTCACCCACTCACTCACTCACTCACTCACTCACTCACTCACTTACCCACTCACTCACTCACTCACTCACTCACTTACCCACTCACTCACTCACTCACTCACTTACCCACTCACTCACTCACTCACTCACTCACTCACTCACTCACTCACTCACTCACTCACTCACTCACTCACTCACTCACTCACCCACTCACCCACTCACTCACTCACTCACCCACTCACCCACTCAGCCTTAAATACATTCAGTGATGTTAAGATCTGGACTCTAGGGAGGTCAGTCTATTGTTCCGAGAACACCAGCCGCTTCTTTCCTTGATTTGACAGCCAGCTACATATTTTCCAGACAGCTACATATTCTTTTGGACCCATAGCGCTGAGGTGTCTTCTCACAGTGGAGGGATGGACAGAAACACCTGTGGATGTTCTTCTGAAGCGAGAGTGAAGCATGATGTTCTCCTGGGTTTATCTGATGGGGTCCGTTTTGGTGGTCTACCAGTTTTTTTCAGAATTCCCCATAATTAGTTGGACATAACTGCTGTACTGAATAGAGATGCTTATTGAGAGCTGGCAGCAGAAATGACAAAGCTGAAGTCAGTTTATTCTCCACCAGCTTCGTGATCAGATTTTCCTGTTCCACCTTAAATGGTGTAGGAGTTACATGCTGAGTTACATCTGTATAATAATTACTGCAGCATTGTTTAAGGTGTAACAGGGAGAGATGACCACGGCCTTTTCATTTTAAACATTTTCACATCTTTCATATCATGTCTTTGAGGTTGGCACTGCATCATGAAGACGTAAGAGTCAATCAGCAGCATTGGCTTATCAAGTATATCAGCGTCAGTTAAATCATTACTGTATAATTTGTTAAATGGAAACGTGACTCACACTTCCACAGTGCTGTATATGTGGGCTGAGAACAAACAGCAGCCCTTTTCCCTCAGCCTCCTTGCCATTATGGGGTGTGTGTGTGTGTGTGTGTGTGTGTGTTTGTAATGGGCAGCTGCTGGAGCTTATCTCCGCTGAAAGGAGGGGGGTGGGGAGGTTTTTCTCTGTAGCCGCCCATTAACCCTTTTCAATTAGACATGCACCGTCACCAGGGTAACCTCCACATGACAGGTCACAGCATTGTACGTAAAAGTCAAAACCTTGCAGTGTCACGGAAACCTATTAGCGGTTGCCAAGTCACCGCAGCCCTAATAAAGCTGGAGCTGTAGTTTCTGTTTACAGCCCGGCTATCAGTGTTTTGTGCAGTAGGCCAGTAAGATGCTGTCTCAGCTGGGCTGTCTGTCCAGTCTCGCTCAGCGGGCTCTATGCATTATAGAACAGCTGCATTACACTGTAAAGATAGTCATCCTGTTTGATCTGGCCATCATGTGATGTCTGCAGCGTTGTTGATAAAGAGGAGGAGGCAGTAAACACGAAGGGAAGAGCAAACATAGCATGAGGAGGGAAGAACTGGCAGCCTGAGCAGCCACTGGGTTGCAGTTAAACCATACAGTATATGTTATTAATGTGTAGCAGATTTATTAAGCCAACCATTTGGGAAGAACAGATGAGCCTGACTGTTTACACATCGGAAATTTCTGAAGTTGGACCCTCAGAACTGGCCTGAAAAAACGTCTGGTTTTGACAACCGTTCAAATTAATATGTGGATTGACCACACCTGTGTGATTGGCATTTAATCTAATTGATTATACAATGTTTTGAATATATTGAATATACAAATGTAATATAATAACGTTTCCATCACTCTGTATCGTTCATGTCACCATTGCCAAGCACATTTTTTTCATTGCGACAGAATGGTTTAAAAAAAAAGTCCTTATATTGAATATACATATGGTATATAAAAGTTTCATCATGGCATTATTTTTTAGAATAGATGAAGATGGTAAAAAAAAACAGTTTTATTGAAACGTCTAAGTTTAAAAAATCTCTTAGTATAAAAACCACACCACCATTAGCATATGGTGGCTAATGCTGGTGTTAGCAGTACATCCATATGCTAGTGATTGGTAGTTGATTTAAAAAACAAACAAACTTGGGGTCATCTCTTGCCAATTGACTCTAAGAGTCAAAATCCAGTGACTTGACTCTTTGACTTTTTTTGCAACTTTCTTATTCTTTCCGTTCCACCCTATATAGCATCATAATTGGTGCTGGTGCACCTTTAAGGTAACTCTTGCCTCACTTAAGGCGGAGTGGAAAAGTCAAATAAGAAGCTGGCAAGTATGAAGCCATAGATATTACAGCTGGCTTTTCAAGGAACTAAAGGAGAATTTGAAATGTGTTCCTTTTCTGTTTATTATTTATTATATTTATTTTTTCTTTCTAGGGAGGGTATTGCATATATTTGTGTTTAGATGTGCTCATTGTTTACAATACATTGTAATATAATTGTATTTTCTTAAAAATAATAAAGGTTATGAGAAAAAAAGTGTTCCTTTTCAGAAAATACAGGGATGATATTCTCAGTATACCATTTTTTCCGGCCCTTAGTATGTGAAATAAGATGATCCTTATGTCATATCATTATAATCAATAGCTACTCAAAACTAGGTTTTAGTCTCTGCTGTATCCCATTACCATTGGCTCAAGGTCTGTCTTGGTGAAGACAATAGGAGTAAAGGAGTCGGTTTCAACGATTTAAGCATAAGGAGTCGAGGGTCGAGGTTTTGTTGCATCACTACCTTATGCTACTTGTTTATGTTGGAGTTGAAGAGTCTAATGGCTGTAGATGGATTACAACACTCCCTTTTAGGGGTTTAGGCACAGCACTAAATGAACCACAGGCTGCCACCAATTAAAACCATTAATTAAAAATCCTTACCGTTTTTGAGGATCAGTTTAGAATCACAAAATGTAATATTACAATACCCAAGTGTATTGATATTTTATAATAAGCCACAGTAAGGCACTAGGAGGCTTGCCCAGGGACTCTTATTGGGGTTGTAATGGTGTTCATAGTCCTCAAACAGCTGTATGTTCTTAATGTATACACCATCTAGAAAGTCTAAGATCAATAACTCCACAGCATCTTATGGATTTACAGATTAAGATAGAAATGCATTTTTAGTACACACCAATGAGGGCCAAGAGAGGTTTTGAGAAGCCAGGGCCTGAGCGTTATATGCAAACATCCGGCATGAGAGACAGAGGAAAGATGACAAGAGCTGAGAGCTGCATGCTTCACCAAAGTCCTCTCCTGTTATGCCGTTTCTCATGATTGAGGGCCTCCTGCCACCTCTGACAGCCTCCATCGGGCGTCACCTTCTCACTGTGACAGGCGCCTGACACGTTGATCTATTAGTCTACCAAAGCATGCTAAAAATATGAATCATTAAATGTGTATCTACACCAGGTTTCCACCCAAATACTGCCGTATTATACTGCACTGATTTATTTCCACTCGCAAATCAGATATTGATATTAATGCAGCTGCAGACTTATTTGTGTTTATTTCTTGTTATGCCTAATGTGGCTAGTGTAACTCTTGTCTGTGTGTTGCTTGGCCTGCTGTAGGACACCGCCGGTCAGGAGAGATATCGCACCATCACTACAGCCTATTACAGAGGTGCCATGGGCTTTCTACTGATGTACGACATCACCAATCAGGAGTCATTCTACGCTGTACAAGACTGGTGAGCCCATTTTGTAAGCCCGTTAATGACATTCAGCTTATTTTGAAGTGTTGTGAAAAGTATTTTTGACTCTGAACTCTGATTGGCTGAGCTGTTCTAAAATATTTTGCATACATAACACTACATTTACGGTATTTAGCTGACGCTCTTATCCAGAGCGACTTACCAGGTTAGTCATATTACAGGTAGGCTAATGTAGTGTTAGGAGTCTTGCCCACAGACTCTTATTGGTGTAGCACAGCATAGTCACTCAGCCCGGGATTCGAACCCAAGTCTCCCACGTGTTGTGGTGGCTACTTGGCGGGTAGTGGTGTTATCCGATGAGCTACACCAACCACGTAAATTGAATACTGTATTATTGGTGCAGCACCATAGTGCTGTTTATGGGATAGTCTGTGATTGATTTTATTCCCCTCTTGGACCTAATACCCTCCCAACACATGGCTTGTTGTTAATATTTTTATTAATTGCTATAATAATACATTAATATATGTCTAGCATTTTCAGTGCATGCTCGTGCAGGCTTTCTCCAGTAATGCTTGTACAGGGTTGATCAAAGGCACATCAGCAGCATGTAGATGCTATAGATTTTTTATTATCTAGAAACATGTACGTGTCTTTCTTTGGAGTTTCATGTTGATTCCACCGCAAATTCGTTTGTATGCGTGTGCATGTGTGAATGTGTCTCAGGGCGACTCAGATTAAGACGTACTCGTGGGACAACGCTCAAGTCATCCTAGTGGGGAATAAGTGTGACCTGGAGGATGACAGACTGGTGGCCACAGAAGACGGACAGAGGCTAGCTAACGAGTTAGGTGAGTTGGAAATATACATATTCCATATCTCTTAAAGGCACAGTAACAAAAATAGCCTCCCTCACACTCTCTTTTCTTCTCTCTACCTCCCTTTCCCCCTCTTTTTTACTTCACTGCATTGCAGAGCCAAATTTGGCATGCAGGCACAGGATATGATTCATTCCCTGGCAAATAACATACTACTAATGAGGCAACTGCTAGTACCAAGAGGAGACATGATCCACTACCATCACACAGATATTTCGCATCATGATCCATAGCCCAGATTTATGTGCATTAGAATGTCCATACATTTAATATCCGACATGAATATATTTCCCTTAATCCAGCCACAGAAACATTAATCAATGATATGCCTCAAAATCCCACTGTAATACAATCATGGTAGAACTAGACTATTACATAAACGGTACAGTGGCTGTATCTGTTTCAGGTAATTGGACTTTGACATAATACAGATGCCTGAACATGCACATAGATAGTTATACAGTAACAAAAGTCAGAGACCATTTATTTAAATTATTAGTTATAATGACCATTAATGACCATATTATTCATTTCCCAGACTGTATATTTCTGTAATAGAAAATCAGCCAGTTGAAGAGTTTCTGGTAACCCACTAAAACTGTCCCCGTCAGATAAACAGTGCTTTCATCTTTGGACAGTTGTCATCCTTACGAGAAATGAATCTCCACTGCACAAGGCCTTTGGGTCTGCATACAGCTATAGGTATTTCCTTCCACACATTAGGGGAAGCGCTGTGGGTGTTTTTTTGGTTTTTTTTTTGTTTTTTTGGGTTGTTTTGTATTTTACCAGTTTTTTTGTGTTTTTTTTTTTTTTGTTTTTTTTTTTGTTTGTTTTTTTTTTTTTTTTTTTTTTTTTTTTTTGTTTTTTTTTTTTTTTTTTTTTTTTTTTTTTTTTTTTGTTCGTTTTTTTTAATTTTTATTTTTTTTTTGTTTTTTTTAACTTAATTTTTTTTTTGTATTTTTTTTTTTTTGTTTTGTTTTTTTTTTTTTTTTTTTTTTTTTGTTTTAAATTTTTTTTTTGTTTTTTTTTTTTTTTTTTTTTTTTTGATTTTTTTTTTTTTTTTTTTTTTTTTTTTTTTTTTTTTTTTTTTTTTTTGTTTTTTTTTTTTTTTTGGATTACATTTTTTTTTTTTTTTGTTGTTTTTTTTTTTTTTTTTTTTTTTTTTTTTTTTTTTTATTTTTTTATTTTTTTTTTTTTTTTTTTTTTTTTTTTTTTGATTTTTTTTTTTTTTTTTTTTTTTTTTTTTTTTTTTTTTTTTTTTTTTTTTTTTTTTTTGTTTTTTTTTTTTTTTTTTTTTTTTTTTTTTTTTTTTTTTTTTTTTTTTGTTTTTTTTTTTTTTGATTTTTTTTTTTTTTTTTTTTTTTTTTTTTTTTTTTTTTTTTTTTTTTTTTTTTTTTTTTTTTTTTTTTTTTTTTTTTTTTTTTTTTTTTTTTTTTTTTTTTTTTTTTTTTTTTTTTTTTTTGTTTTTTTTTTTTTTTTTTTTTTTTTTTTTTTTTTTTTTTTTTTTTTTTTTTTTTTTTTTTTTGTTTTTTTTTTTTGTTTTTTTTTTTTTTTTTGTTTTTTTTTTTTTTTTTTTTTTTTTTTTTTTTTTTTTTTTTTGATTTTTTTTTTTTTTTTTTTTTTTTTTTTTTTTTTTTTTTTTTTTTTTTTTTTTTTTTTTTTTTTTTTTTTTTTTTTTTTTTTTTTTTTTTTTTTTTTTTTTTTTTTTTTTTTTTTTTTTTTTTTTTTTTTTTTGATTTTTTTTTTTTTTTTTTTTTTTTGAATTCTTTTTTAAATTGTGAGTTTTGTTCTTTTTTTGTTTTGAAAGATACATCCTTTTTTTTGGACAGCGACAAAATATTAAAATGTTAGTTAAATTAGTTTCTTATTGTTAAGTTCACTGCTTCTTGCTTACTGGACAAGAGAGAGAGAGCAACCTTTTGATGTGATAAGAGAAATGTAAGAACAGAAGAACGGGATAAGGATGTGTCTTCCTATATATCCGTCTCTTTCTATGTATCTGTCTAATTGTCTATCAGTCTGCCTGCCTGTTATATCTGCACCTTGTCCAAGAAAAACACCTGCTCCAGTAAAAGTTGGTGGTGGTTCCATCATGCTGTGGGGCTGTGTGGCCAGTACAGGGACTGAGAATCTTGTTAAAGTTGAGGGACGCATGGATTCCAATCAATATCAGCAGATTCTGGAGACTAATGTCCAGGAATCAGTGACAAAGCTGAAGCTGCGCCGGGGCTGGATCTTCCAACAAGACAACGACCCTAAACACTGCTCAAAATCTACTAATGCATTCATGCAGAGGAACAAGTACAACGTTCTGGAATCTCAGTCCCCAGACCTGAATATTATTGAAAATCTGTGGTGTCACTTAAAGAGAGCTGTCCATGCTCGGAAACCATCAAACCTGAATGAACTAGAGATGTTTTGTAAAGAAGAATGGTCTAAAATACCTTCAGCCACAATCCAGACTCTCATTAGAAGCTATAGGAAGCGTTTAGAGGCTGTTATTTCTGCGAAAGGAGGATCTACTAAAGGGTTTTTTTTGGGTGCCCAACTTTATGCATGTCTACTTTTGTTTAGACAATTATTGCACACTTTCTGTAAATCATATAAACTTAATTTCACTTCTCAAATATCCTTGTGTTTGTCCCCTATATGTCTTCCTATATATCCGTCTCTTTCTATGTATCTGTCTGTCTAATTGTCTATCAGTCTGCCTGCCTGTTACATCTGCACCTTGTCATTTCACCAGGGTTCCAGTTTTTCGAGGCGAGTGCCAAAGACAACATAAACGTGAAGCAGGTGTTTGAGCGGCTGGTGGACGTCATCTGCGACAAAATGAACGAGAGCATGGATGGCGAGCCCAGCCAACTGGCCAATCACAAAGGCCCCAACCTACAGGACACGCCCCCTGCTGGGCAAAGTGGCTGCTCGTGTTAATGATCACCCACTCAACACACACATACACCGGACGACATGCACACAAGCATAGGCCAATGCACAGCCACATGCACTGTTACTGGACCACTCACTAACAATCCCTCAAAGACACAGCACTGTTCAGAAGTTTAGAATTAGCCTTTTTAACAAATGTAGATTTTACTTTGTCTAGCAGATCATGTATAAACTGTGGCTAATGCTCCACAGATTCACAGGTTTCAGATAATAAGTAGACGGCTGATAACTAATAAGAAATATGGAATGTGTTCAGAATGATGAACAGAGCTGGAGATGATTCTTAATAGGAGTTATTGAAGGGCCTGTGGGAGTTGGATCTCACAGTAATGTTAGTCTGGGGAACCTTTTATTCAACATCTGGTGCTGGATTGTCCCAAACTCTCTCTCTCTCTCTCTATATATATATATATATATGTATCTCTCTCTCTCTATATATATATATATATATATTTATATATATGTCTCTCTCTCTCTCTCTCTGTCTCTCTCTCTCTGTCTTTCTGTATATATATATATATTTCTCAGTGCTGGGCTATTTATGCATACATGTATATCTATATCTATCTATCTATCTATCTATCTATCTATCTATATATATATATATATATATATATATATATATATATATATATATATATATATATATATATATATATATGTATGTATGTATCTCTCTCTCTCTCTGGAAAACCTCAAAATAAATGAGAAGACAGATGCCACAGTTTAATAAGCAGTTAATAACTTCTTTAAATATTAAAAATAACCCCCAAATAATCAAATATCTTGAATAAATAAAATGCCTCGAGTGGTATCCAGGCGATAACAGTGTACATTGTTGGGTTGCTATTGTATGTAACAATGATTATTAATATGGAAGGTGACTCTAAACGTCTGAACGGTAGACTGTGTACACATGCAACCTTTGTCTAACACACACAGGCAAACACACACACTCACAAAACACACACGCAAAACACACACATGGACAGATGAATACAAACTGTGCTTAAACTATCTGAGATCAGTCAGTTTCACTATCACGCACCTACCCAGTTAGCAAGCAAATATCGGTCTGCTGACTTTGGAAGGTTGGCACCCCGCTGACTACTGCCACTGCTAGTTCAACAGTGGGCGGCTGTCCTCTTGCTATCGGGGTCCTCCAGAATGAGCTGTTAGTTTCTCTATCAGCATCCTGTTTTGCTTGCTCAGTGCTAATTTCCACACAGGTTCACCATCATGGCCAGCCCTGTTTCAGTACTGTTTTTAGTGTAAGCCTGCTGACGTCACCTCACTCAGACTCAAAATTGCTTAGAACTTACATCACACAAGCATCCACTATCAGGACAAGGTCAGGAGGGGTCAGCAAGGAGCCTTAGTTTCATGAGTTTCAAGGAACGCAAGGCTAGCCCCAGTGTGCTGATAAGCTAGCTTAGCAAACTGTAATTCAGAATGTTGTCTTTAGACGTTTACATACGTTGACTTCACACCTGATTGCTTTATCTGGCTTCATGAGCTAGCAGAGTACAGTAACAGATGGACAGGAGATGGGCTAGTTTGCTGCAAGGAGCCCAAGCCCAAGGTTCCTAAGTTTGACATGCTAGCATGCATGGTTCTAGAAAAACCTTTTATACTATGAGGAAGGGTTCTTTATTTTTGTGCATCCCACCACCTTTTTTTTGATTCCCTAGTTAACTATGCATTGGCAGGTTCTTTATGGAAACAGAGATGGTTTTCTATGGTCTCCCACCAAATGATTTGTTTTCTGGGGCAGGTTCTGCAGCTGAATCTACATTGTTGATCCATTGCCTCTGCATTGAGTCATCTATCTACAGTAATACACTGCCCTTAAGATTATAAGGTATTAGGGATACTCCAAAGGGAAAGCAGTGAGGATAAGTCAATGGGGCTAGGTTAAAAACAGTATTGAAGCAGAGTTTTTGCTCCTTGTCCCTCTAAAGTGATGCACATTGATGGACCTGACTGACCGATTCTGACCTACAGCAGCTCAAAAGAAGCTGATTAGTAAGAACAAGAGACAAGAAGCTTAAGGTTGCTCACTGAACAGGTTTTCATTGTGTTGATGCCAAAGATTGACTGCACGGATGTTACAATTTAGCATAGGGTACAGTGATCCAAGTGTCAAGCCACATGCCACAGACACTAGATACAGGAAATGAATGAGGCATGTTTCTTTTATGGTGGGATCTCTAAATGTAGAGACTGCTAGATATTTATTGGCTCAAAGTTTTAGATCCCAGGTTTATGACCTTTCCCAAATCCTGCCGTTTCCATAGGTCAAGTGTCTGATTATGCTGCATACTCGACACTGTTATGCCCCCTTGTGGACACTGAATGTAACTGCTGAACATTTGTCTGCACTGGAGCCACTTGCTACGTAACCAATGAGCGCAGCTAGGGCTGTTGGACCTGGGCCTGTGATGGAGAATGTCCTGTATCTGCTTTACGGGTTGTCGGTATGTTATCTCTGGATGCCATTATAAATGCCATTTAATCACGTATACTCCTCTTTTCTAATCTGTGCCATCGGCAAAGGGCTTCTTAGGTCATTCATACTACTCAGCAGTTTCATCTGAAGTCAGATGACCAGTTACTTTAACCTTGTACTGTAGACTGTTCTTATCATTTATGCTCTGCGTTTAGCTCCTTTCAAACGATTCTCTATTTTTATACCCGCTGACGTCAAAGCAGACATCATAAACGAATGAAGTAGATTGCACCTGGTCAATTACGGAGTGCCATTACAGCCGAGATACGTGCAGCAGCTGAAATCACATGCTGTCGCGTATGCACCACCGAGATAATGTGAGGTAATGTAACCACTAAGGTGCTGTATTACAAACAAAGGGCATGGTGGTCCTCAGCAGTGTTTGGTTGGGGACTGCAGTAACAATCTAGGCTTTAGACTAGACGTTGAACTAGACATTGCTGTGAAGATTTCATTGCATTCAGCCACAAAAGCGTTAGTGAGCTCAGGCACTGATGTTGGATGATCAGTTCACTCCAGCTCATCCCAAAGACACTGAGATGAGCTCTATCACTCCGCAGTACACAGTTCATAGCTCAAACCATATGCAGTTGTTTATGTACCAACAAAGACAGTGCAGGTCCTCACTACTGCTATGCAGTGTTGGTGTAGGGGCTTCAGTGAAAGTGCCAGTGCTAGCTTAAAGCAGAAATCACCCAGATCTCCAGCTTCAGGTTCTCAAGAGTTCTCTGCTATTTTCTCATACAGCCTTTTCTCAAACTATGGTGAAATGTTGAAGGCATGGTCTGAACTGGTGAGAATCACTTGTGCTAGGAGCCCTTGAGGCAACTGCCCAATGGCTTTGATTCAACAGGCTCTCTGTTCTGTTCTATGTGCGGTGAAGTAATTGTCTAGGGTAATCAGAGATACAGTAAATGTAATGAAGATTAGAGGGAGCTTTCTTCTTCTTCTTTTTAATTCCGGATCAGCATTTTCTCCTGTTTTATGCCTTTCACTGTGCTGGCGGAAGCCTTCATGGCCAAGTTCTGTGTTGAGAAGCAGTGTATCAGCAGTGAGATATACTTCTACATGGAAGGTGTTTATTTGTTTATGTATTTACATTGTAAACATTTATGTACTTTATCACGTCTCGGTGTTACAGTATGTGTATCCTGCCATGTTGAGGGCTTCTAATAGATCTATTTACTATGAAACGTACGCGGAAACGCATTACATTTCAGATAAACTTGGGTGTAACTGATGATAAATGTCCTGTGTGTTGACTCTACTCATGACTCATTACTCAACGTCATAATGCTGGACTGATAAAACTCCCGACCCATGTCAAATGCTCTGTACACTAAACGGACGGTAAATCCAAAGACACAGATACAGATGACTTCAGTGGGAATCTGTGGACGAACCAAATAAAATGAGAAAGCAACTTACTGAGTTACGGTGTCATTCATTTTTTTTTCTTACAGCCCTTTAAAATACACCCTCAAGATCACCTTGCATCTTTTCTGTAAGGGGAATGGCAGGAAGCTTGGAAACTGAGGTGGTGGCGATTTTTAGAATCCATGGCTACACCAGGTCTATATGTCTAAAGTTTCTAGACACCTGCTTATCCAGCATTGCTTCTGTAATCAAGAGTAGTAATACAGAGCTTCGGTAACAGCCTCCTCTTTCCTGAGAAGCTTTACACTAGATGTTGGAAACATTGCTGTGATAATCTGATTGAGCACTAGTGAGGTCAGGATGATTAGTCATGGATCACGCCACCTCATTTCAAAAGTACTGATTGGAGCTCCCTCGCTCCATTGAGGCCTCCAGTGACGCTTTGCATTAGGCATGGTGACCTTGGTGCACTAGGCAATGGTAGACAACTGGCTAGGGCACCTATCAGTCGAGGGCCCCTGTTACTGTACGGAGAGAACTGACTCATCTGCAGCTTGTTTAAAACGCAGCAGCTCTCTAACCAACACAAAACACAGTGAGCATATCACCATTACTTGCCTCGGTAGTTGCCTTGGTTGCTTGGAAGACATGTGGCTTATCTGGCCTTACACAAACACTCAACCTTACCAACCTTTTATGTCCACAAAGAACTGTGAGAACTTTAAGCTCTTTAAACCAGGGGCTATTAGCTGTTTACCGAACCAAGCCAACATCAAAGTGAGATTCTTGGGGTCTTTTCCAGCTTAAGCCCAAAACTGTGGAATAGTTTACCCACTGATCTCAGACTTTCAGTCTTTTTCTGAACTTGATTCAGTTTAGACATCTTTCTGTGTTAATTTAGATTAAAATAAATGAACAAACAAACAAACAAACAAACATATAAATAAATAAATAAATAAATAAAAATGTTAAAAATCTAAATTAATAGAAAATTATTATTATTATTATTATTAATACTAATCTATCTATCTATCTATCTATCTATATATCTATCTATCTATCTATTTATTACAGTATATTTTTTGCATTCTAAAGCACTTTAATACTTGTTCTAGAAAAGTGCTACATGAATAAAGATAAATAAATGAATAAAAATGTTAAAAATCTAAATTAATAGAAAATTATTATTATTATTATTATTAATAATACTAATTATTTATTTATTACAGTATATTTTTTGCATTCTAAAGCACTTTAATACGTGTTCTAGAAAAGTGCTACATGAATAAAGATAAATAAATAAATAAAAATGTTAAAAATCTAAATTAATAGAAAATTATTATTATTATTATTATTATTATTATTATTATTATTATTAATACTAATTTATTAATTAATCTATTTATTTGTTTATTTATTACAGTGTATTTTTTGCATTCTAAAGCACTTTAATACTTGTTCTAGAAAAGTGCTGCATGAATAAAGATTAACTTACATGAGGACATTAAATAAACTATTCTGAAATACATCCATGTTTTACAAATCAAAGTATCTGCTGTTTTAGTGACTCTGTTTAGTCATTTAATGGCAGCGTGAATGTTATAATGAAATATTACTGGTCTCAGAAGGCTGTATATTATCCTAGCGTTAATGTGAGTTTAGATAACTTCACTGTTACTAAGTACATTCTCAGTAATTAATTACTCTCAAAATACTACGAGTTTACATTACTTACCGTCTCCTTTAAAAAGGAATCTCATTACTCCTCATTTGACTGGTACCTTCCCAAATGATCTCAGTACAGTGACAGATAATGATCTGCCAGTCTAGAGAGATAATCACTTACAGATTAATTACTTACGTAAAACTGCTGACAGATAAAAACAATCAATAATCTAATAATACTCTTACAGCAGCTTTACAATGAGCAGCATTAGACCTACAACAGTTTTACTTACCTAGATGTCAATTTCTGCAGGGTAGATTATTGTGTCAATAACCACCAAAAATTGTGCCTTGGCGCTCCTGTCATTCCAACCCACCCCTGTCCATAGGCATAGTCTAGTCATAGTCTGTTTTCTGGGTGTAGCTTAAAGTAGCTGAACTCTGTAATTAGACAAGGCATCCAGATACACTTTGGCATGAAATGCGTACACTATGCACGTAACCTCCCTGAAAGTTTTTCCGCTATGACAGAGTGACATTACTGCATCACACATTACAGCATCTTTTGGTCTTATGCTTTGATTGCTGTCATCTTGCAACACTACAACAACACTTAAAGAGAGCAGCTTATCTAGATCAACTATATTAGAGGAAGGAACGTTTCCAATCACATCCCTGATTGCATCTGAGGTCACCCATCCAGCGGCTGCTCAGAGACTTTTATTGGGTTGAATGTCTACTAGAGCAAAGAAAGACACAGATAAAGCTTTATAGGTTCACTTGTAATGTGTAAAATACTTTCAAGCGTGGTTTAATTTTAACAATGCGATGGTTTAGTTTTACTAAGCTTTTAGAAAATATCCTCGCTGTCCAAAGAACAACATCTCCGATTTTGTTGATTTTTACATTTTTACCTCAGTTGACCACATGAGCTGCTGTTTACACTGTGTGGAAATTTCATGAAGTATGGACCAACAGAAATGGCCCAAACTACTTGGAAAGACGTCTGGTTCCATTGACTTTTGCTGTAATAGCCAGACCTGCCGGAGTCACTGCTGCACTCTGTTAACATCATATAGTGTGTTCAGGTCTTCTGTCAGAGCTAACAGTCTGTCTGTTCTCTCTGTCTGAGCTGAACTGCTGCCCATCCTGTGTGGCCTGATGCTGTTGCTGCATCTGCTCCGACTGGGAGCCACTGGGAGCCTTTACCACCACGGAGCTCCTGGCTGTCCTGCACTGTGGAAGCTTGGCCTGCGCCTGCTGACCCATCTTATGAACCACCAACATCATTACAGACTAATCAGACATTACACTCTAGGGTTAGGGTTAGGTTAGGGTTTGGGTTAGGTGCTTTCTAGTGCTGTCTTGTATCTGGTGTTGACCCGAGGAGGATGGGTTCCCCCTTTGAGTCTTGGTTCCTCTTGAGGTTTCTTCCTTCCTAACTAAGGGAGTTTCTCCTTGCCACTGTCGCCCTCGGCTTGTTCACTGGGGGCTCGAACACCAGATTCTTTGTAAATATTCTTTGTAAAGCTGCTTTGTGATACAGCTGTTGTAAAAAGCGCTATAAAAATAAATGTTGATTGACTTCCATTCAAATTATATAAGGTTTTTGGCCTCTCCTGTAAAGTTACCATTTTGGAGATACCTGTTTTTCTTTGGACAGCGACGATATATTATATCTTTATTTCTGCAAGTATTAAGCCAAGTATGCTTGCTGTACACCCTGTGCTATGTGTAAACTCTATTGAAATTAAAAGTGAATGATTGTTTTCATTTCTCCAGGTGCTCCCGTTTCCTCCCACTGTCCAAACACACGCAGTCAGGCTAGCTGGAGATACTACACTGCCTCTAGGTGTGAGTGTGTGTGTATAAATGTGTGTGTATATGTGTTTGCCCTTTGATGGACTGGCGAACTGTCCAGTGGCGTGTTTTCCAAAGCGTTCTGGAACAGCTACGATAGAAAAATGACAGAGAGACTATCATTTTAAACACTCTCTCTCCACAGTTCCCTCAGGGCTTGCTCAACAAAGCTTTTGGTAAACACCATCCAGGGTGTTTCCTGTCTGTTGCCCAACCACAGCTGGGATAGGCTCCAGCACCCCCTCAACCCAGGAAGAATAAGATGATGAATCAATAAATGTTTTAGTATTGAAATTCTTTAAAAACTGAAATGCTTAATTTTAACAATATAAATGTTTAAAGTTTTGAATTTTTGAACCAATAAATCTGATATGGTAAAATATTAAATAATCTCCTCTTTAACCTGTTTTCATTAAAGGAGCAATGTGTATTTAGAATTTTAGAATATTCGGATTTTAGTTAAACATTCCTAAATGATTAATGGAATGGGAAAAAATAATAACTTTGATGACACTTTAAAGACGTCTTTATATTTTATTGCAGAGATATCTACTGAAGTTAGCATGCTAACCAGCTAACCCCGGCCCATCCCGTCTATACACCACTTTGTGCCTCGAGAGTGAGTCGATGTGGCACTGAGTCAGTCCAGCATAAGAGGCATATTCTAACCTCTTGTCAATAATGTGGAAGGAGCTGCTCCCAGATCTTTAAGACCAGGCCTTGTCCATTTACACCACATGCTGCATCCGAAAAGCCATAAAAGATTACGCAACAGCTTCTTTCCACACACATACACGCACACATACATACACATACACACGCGCACACACACTCACACACTGACGCACACTGACGATACACACTCTTACACACACGAACACACACCCACACACACACACACTCTGACACACACACACGCACACACAAATATACACACACACAAACACACACTCCCACACACACACTCACAGTCCCACACACGCACGCACACACACTCCCAAACACACACACACACACACACTCCCAAACACACACACGCACACACACACATACACATACAAACACACTCGCGCGCGCACTCCTACACACACACACACGCACGCACGCATACATACACACACACACACACACACACACACACTCACACACACATACACACACGCACACACACACACACACACTCACATACACTCTCACACACTCTCACACACTCTCACACACTCACACACACTCACACACACGCACACACACACACACGCACACGCACACACACACGCACACACACGCACACACACACGCACACACGCATACTGTCTTAGGACACATTTGAGGATGTATGACAGAATACCCCCACCGTGGGGAACCCACACACATACACACACATACACACACACACACACACACACACACACACACATATTTATCTGCTAATATGTCATAATATGGTATATCCTTCATTACACAGCTCTGCATACTCTCAGCACAGTAGTGTACCGTGTCTTTTACTTGTAGCACTGTGTATGTTGTACTGTTTTGTGCTGCGCCATGGTCCTGGAGGGACAGGGTTTCGTTTCTCTGCGTACTTGTATACTCATTAAAAGATAACAGTAAGTCCTCTTACACTTCGACATGAAAAGGAGAATGAATGTGATGAGCATGAGTTGGCCAGGTGGTGATGCCTTAGAAGGTGCTCTTTTAAACGGCTGTAAAAGACAGTTTACAGTTCACTGAATTGAGGTTTTACTACCCTTTAGTATTTCTTTGGCACAAGTGTCGCACTTTCGCTTCAAAGGCTGTAGTTTTGTAACAACAATAAATATGTTAAAAGAGTCCAGTTGTGAAATTTCCTTACTACTGAATATTCCACAGTCAACTGTCAGTAGTATCATAACAGTGGAAGAGAATTGGAACATCAGCGACTCAACCATGAAGTGGTAGGCCATAGTGCACAGAGGTCACCAACGTTCTGCAGAGTCCCTACAGACCTCCACACTTCATGTGATTAGCACAAGAACAGTGAGTAGAGAGTTTCATGGAATGAGTTTCCATGGCTAAGTAGCTGCATCCAAACCTTACATCACCAAGTGCAATGCAAAGCTTTGAATGCAGTGGTGTAAAGGGCACTGCCACTGGACTCTATAGCAGTAGGGGTGTGTTCTCTGGAGTGACCAGTCACGCTTCTCTGTCTGGCAATCCGATGGACGAATCTGGATTTGGTGGATGCCAGGTAGTTGTGTGACTACACTGTGCGGAGAGTAATGTTTGGTGTTTTTCAGGAGTTGGGCCCAGTCTCTTAGTTTCAGTGATAGGAACTCCTATTGCTTCAGCAGACCAAGAGATTCTGGACAATTTCATGCTCCCAACTTTGTAGGAACAGTTTGGGAATAGCCTCTTCCTGTTCCAACTTGACTGCGCACAAGTGCACAAAGCAAGGTCCATAAAGACATGGATGAGTGAGTTTGGTGTGACAGAACATTTTGATATTTTGAGTCCTGAGCTCAACCTGAGAGAATAGTTTTGGGATGAATTAGAGCCCACAAATGCGCTTCTGTAGGAATGGTCCAAAATTCCCATAAACACATTCACAAACCTTGTGGGAAGCGTTTCTTCCCAGAACTGTTGAAGCTGTTATAGGTGCAAAGGTTGGGCTGACATCATATGACACCCTATGGATTAAGAATAGGATGTCACTCAAGTTCATATCCGTGTGAAGGCAGACAAGGAAATACATTTGGCAATAGTGTGTGTGTACATCTATCTATCTATCTATCTATCTATCTATCTATCTATCTATCTATCTATCTATCTATCTATCTATCTATCCATCCATCCATCCATCCATCCATCTATCTATCCATCTATCCATCTATCTATCCATCCATCCATCCATCCATCCATCCATCTATCTATCTATCTATCTATCTATCCATCCATCTATCCATCCATCCATCTATCCATCTATCCATCCATCCATCCATCCATCCATCCATCCATCCATCCATCCATCCATCTATCTATCTATCTATCTATCTATCTATCCATCTATCTATCTATGAACCCTACATAGCGGTCTGCGCCTAACTGGTTTGACCCAATTAGAGACCAACTCATCTGTCCGAGTCCTCGAATCACCTTTTGGGGGGGCTGTGGGCAGCTCAGTCCATGAGCCTGTGGTTGGCCAGCTCAAGCTGTGTTCATGGTAGCGGTCAGGGTTTATGGCAGTTGATGTGAAGGCGATGTGAGAGAGTGCAAGACCCCAGGAGAGCCAACCGCTCTCTGGAAGAATCCCAGACGCACTCTTCGACGCCCCAAAGTTTCCCGCCGTCGCTCCAGTCGCCGTTTCCCAGAGCACAGTTTATAAGACCCCCATGACTGGTGCCCCCATGTGGTCCAACGTGATAATCAGTATCTGCCCCTAGCCAATAACTTTCCCTAACATCTGCTTGGTAAAGAAGTGTGGTTCCATTCACTTCCAATAGAATTAAATTAGCTTCTTACCCCTTCCTGTAAGTTATCATTTTGGAGAGACTAGTTTTTCTTTGGACAGCGATGAAATATATAAATATAGATCTGTCCACTTCTACCATGCCATGTCATGCACAAAGACAACTCTTAATAGTGGCTTATCATGTGTTTTGTAATTAAACCATTAATAAAAAAACAGAACTGTGGGAAATAAAGTACCGCGCTATACTTAGCCTCAAAAGTGGATAAGATAACAAATCATGCCTGATTAATTATTTACTGGGATTGTGATATCATACACATACCCTACCACTATAAAGAACTGACCCAGTTATCATTTTACCAGCAGACTGGAGACCAAACAGGTAAAAAAAACTGGTCAGCACTGATGACTCACAGTCTCGTGCTTTGATACTAGCTGTTCCGTTGTGGACTTTGACCACTGTAAGTGCATTGGGCCCATCCCCTTTAGCCCTTCCCCTACGGGGGATAAAACAGCTGTGTAGGGTTCTTCTTCAGTACACACTCTACACACCTAGACAACTGCATTCGCCTGTGCACAGGTAAGAGCCTCAGACTTTTACAGAACATGCAAATAAATGTAGGTGTAAATATGTGTATAAGTTTTAACAATGAAACACTGAATAGAAACACTATACTGTAAATACGTACATTCACACACATTGTATACAAACACAGTACTTACTATAAGGACGTTAAATAATAATTGTACAGTAACACTGAAATATTTAGAAATGCTAAATCTGTGATAAACGAGTAGAATATTATTCAACATGTAGAATAGAAACATCATACAGAAGCAGGATACTTAAGTAAATGTTTAGAATTTAACTCTTTAACATTGTATACACACAGAGTAGTTTCAGAAATACTGAACAAACTCTAAATAAGTTTTTCTGAAGTTAGATAGATAAGTTAGAATGCTGACGCATTGTACAGAGGCAATATATTTACCAGAATCATGAACCTTGACACTGAAAAACAGTATAGAGATACTATAGCTAGGGTAAATGTTTACAGTTTGATGTAGAAAGACTTCAGTTACAGTGCTGAATAGAAATACAATCATTACTGTAAAGGCATACAACTGAACACATTAAATACAAAGGCAGTACTTACCATATGTGTGTGAAACGTAACAATGACACACTTAGAAATACTTGAGATAAACACATCAAATTATAGAACAGAAAAATCATAAAAAAGAACGGTAGTTCCCAAAGTGTTGACCATTTAATACTAAAACATTGTATACAAATATAGTAGGTAAATAAATTAACTGTATTAATGCGTACCATAAAGTTTGTACATACCAAAAGTAAATAAGCTATAAAGGTAATACATTGTACAGAAGCAATATACATATTGTATATATATATATATATATGTATATATATATATATATATATATATATATATATATATATATATATATATATGTATATATACACCTATGTACACATATAAATATTACATAGAACCTCTATAGAAAACACTAAGTGAAACAGCTGCTCCGTTGAACTCAAACATATGGGGCTAATTTACTAGATCCAGATTAAGTTTATACCAGGACTAAAATGACTTTTTGATCAATACTAAATTGACCAATAGTGAAAGTTAGTCCAACATTAGGTTTAATCAATATCAGACTTCAAGCAGGAGGGATTTCTCAGAACCCAACACTCCAGGCAATAAGACTATTTCACATAACTAACACTGCATGTTTGTGTGCGGTGACTGTTTAAACCCATTTTGGAACAGGCCTAAAGAGCACACAGGCTAAGACTAAGATATGTGATGCTTTATATAATTTTGAATGGTTTAGTTTTCATTTTGGATGGTATGCAGTTTTGCAGCTGTAGTTTGCTACTGTCGGAACATCACTGGAAGATAACGTTGTTTGCCCAAAATGGTAACTGGGTCATTTCTGTTGGTCCATTTAGCTGTGTGTTAGCTGCATGTTGTTGGCAGGCTTTATAGATTAAATAATTAAGTAATAAAGAAATATCTCCAAACTTATAAAAGTATCATTTGGCGTTCCCTGGAGCGGCGCCATACCAGAACCGCTTGTGGTTCCTTGCTGACCATTACGGTAGATTGTTCTTCATAAGCATTACTGAGAAGTGGTTGTTATTTAATGTGTAAAGAAGAGGCTCTGATGGAGCAACCTTACAGCTTAAACTTTTATTAAACTTTTTCTTCCAAGACTTCGGACTCTCAGTGGACAGCCTGTTAACGTTTGTAGCTTACAGGGTGGCCGAAAATGGCATACTTCAGCAGGAAGGAGCTATTTGCCTGATATGCAAAGCAGCCTTTCACAAACCTCTTCTTTACACTCTTTTCTTTATAAGCAGAGCAAATTATCAAAACCAAGTGGTACATCTGCTGACAATATGTGGTTATATATTGTAAAGAGTCCCATTTTAAATGTTCAGAATGCCTGAAACACTCTATTAGAGCTCCTGCGTCTTTAAGCCCCACCACCCACTGATCTCAGTGTGCTTTGATTGGTTAGCTCACCCACTCCGTTCTGAGACATGTGCTTCCCTTCTGATCACATATAGACCCTGCTCTTGCTGTTCTTGCAATGGAATTGGTTGTGCGGTATCAACTTGAGGCAGAATCTGAACACAGTGTTTTGTCTACTAACAATAACTAGAGCTGGAATTCTTGGAAGTTCAGGCCATTTCCATGCACAAAAAAACAGAAAAGCATCATAGATGATAGAATAGATGATACAAGCACAATGACGTTGTAAGAGTTGACATCAAATAACTACGATGTCTGAGACGACTTTATGCTTTTTAGGGTCCCAATATAATGTTTAGCCACAAGCTCATATGATGACATTCTAACATTCGACCCAACAATATGATACAACGTGATTCACTGTATAATACTGATCACAGTACAATATGTCATATAGTAAAAGCCCTGCTAATGTCAACTCATGATCAGCCAAGACAAGTTTGGCCCCTGTAGTTTCTTTAGTGTTGTGCAGGTGCTACAGAGCTAATGTCATTATAAAGTAATTGAAGCTGCATTGAAAGTGAAGCTAGAACTGCTACAAACCATCACCCATTTATCTTAAACCGCATCTGCTCTTCTGTGGTTTCTGACACTGCATGATGTTTACGTTCACTGAAAACAGAAAGGCATAATAGATCCTCTTTTTAATGCTACACCAGTAGAAGGCTTAGTGTGTTAAACGTTCTGTAGAGTTCACAACATCATGCCTTCAAGTTATTCAGATTTCCAGAAAGGTATTCATACTTATGGAAATGTATTCCAGAAATGTATAGTCAAATGCTTTGGAATATTTTTAAAGACATGGTGTTGTGAACTCTGCAGAACATTTAACATATTACGTTTTCATCAACTTCCATTGATGAAAGACTAAGTCAGAATTCAGAATTGAGACCACCCATGAGGTGTCCATGGTTGGAAGTGAAATGCAGTCCAAATGTAGACAAGACGTTTTGTTTATGACAGCCAAAACCGTGTTACAAAGATCACGCCATTTTAAAACAAATATCTAGATAAAGAACTCAGTGAGAATACATCAGTGAGAATTCAGTTCTCTGGGAAACAGCCACATGCATTACGAAACCTCAAACTTGTTTTTCACACCCAGCAATACTCAGGGTCTCAGTGGTCAACCCCTTCACTGTGTACTCTTGAACTCTGCCTTTAGCAGAAATCTAAAGTCATGAGCTACATTTCTCCCCTGTCAGTAAATGGTCTCAAAGTCCGTCCTGCTTAATGTAATGGTTTGTGATTTAGCAACAGTTTCCTTTTCCTGGCAGTAATAAGGATGTAGAGATTGAAAAACATAAAACCATATAATATATATGTAAATAAAAAAGACGTGGAGCCCGAAAGCCATAAACCCATGTGATATACAAGGACAATGACACTGAGAGTTGACATCAGCTAAGCAGGAGGTCTGAGATGACTTTGTCCTTCTTAGCGTCCCAGTATAATGTGTTAGCCACAAGCTAATATACTAGTCATGATACAACACAATACAGTATGATTGCCTACTTTATAATTTGATACAATATAATATTTTCTATGGTCAAATCCCAGCTTATGTCTGCTCACGATCAGCCAGGACGAGTTTTGGGTCTGTAGTAAGTTAGCTGCTTTAGCGTTGTGCAAGAGCTACAAAGCTAATGTTGTTATCGAGTAATTAAAACTGCACTGAAAGTGAAGATTAAATGAGAAGATTGCTACAAACTCTTCACATGTTTGCCTCAAACCACATCTGCTGGTCTGTGGTTTTTGACACTGCATGACATGCTGTGTTCTACATGCACTGTCAAAAGTCATTTTGACCTACTTAAGATCGCTGCTATGATTATTGTTATCTATGCAATGCCTTGCAATGCCTGTCCACATGGCAAGCTTGGTACACCCTCACGTACCGCTACCACTATGGCAACCGACCAGTCAGAACAGCCTATGAGAGCTGACTATTCAGAGAACCCTGAAGCTCTTTATGAGGTGGGCATTAAAGACATAGAAGCTCTAATAGAGCGTTTCAGATGGAGGGTGAATATGGATGTACAATATGAGAAAAGTAGTCTGGGAAAACTGAAGCATGTGAATCTATTCTAGCGGACCTCAACACTGAAAATGAACATTACTTTTACAATTTTTACAATTTTTTACATTGCATATTGTCCTTGTGTATTTAGTGTTCTTGCCTTAGCTGATGTCAACAACATGGCAGACTGCTTTATTGGCAGCTTCCAGAGCAGTAGCTCTGATAATTTGAGCAGGGGGGGATCATGTGCTTCTGGGCAAGTCTCATTTATCAAAAAGGTGATAAGACAGTCCAGACATGTCTATCATTAAGAAAGAATTTATGAATGCCGTATTAGGGCTGTTATCACAGACGCCTGCATGTACTTCCTGATGAGTTATTGACCATGATTGGTTCAACGTGAAGAGCCAAAGATTAAAATGTTCCATCTTTGGTTTGCTTTCATCTCCTTCACTTAATAATTTTATTTAGTTAAATATGTGGCTAAAGCTGGTGAATGATGGCTTACCACATTGTATTGATATGAGCAGTAATATAGAGAATGCTTTAGGGTTTTGTGGTAGGCCACCTCATTCACCACATGTTGACAGTACCTGTCAGGCTAAATCAGGTTTCAGTGCTGTTGCTGGTTGAGGGTATTATTGGTGGTTGGTGTAGCTCAGTGGCTAACACTGCTACATGCCAGAGAGCCACCACCTCATGTGGGAGACTGGGGTTTGAATCACCGGTCTGGGTGACTTTGCTATGCTACACCAATAAGGGTCCTTGGGCAAGACTCCCAACACTACATTGGCCTACCTGTAATATGATTACCCTTGTAAGTTGCTCTGGATAAGAGTGTCAGCTAAATGGCATAAATGTATGAGTAAACAAGGGTTTGTATGTGGGTCCACACCTCAACATAGTAGCTATGGTTTCATAGCAGGTTCCAAATAACTAACCTACAAATAGGCTTTGAAATTATTTTGAGATTTAAATAAACCAATAATACATTCTTAGTTAGTCATCTGAAACCTGTATCAAACAGAGAAACAGGGAAAGAAAAGAAAGAGAAACATGTAGAACGTGTCTAATGGCTAGCCAGGGCGTAGAACAGAAAGTCTGTTAGCACGAGCGCGCATGCAAAACGCAGGGTTAATATTTCACTGTTTCTCTAGCAATGTGCCTCTGAGTCGTGTTGGCAAAACCGCCCATTGCACTCATCTCAGCTTTCAGAGAGTGTTAACAAAAGGTGTGATTAAGAGGAAGTGGTGCACTGATGGGAAATACTGTGCTATACTGAGTTCTGTTCATTATTATTTGTCATCCATTGGCATGTGTGCGTGGTTACTGTATGCCATTTGACTGAGCAGTTGAAATTACTTTTCTCTCTTTAGAATCAAAGAAAACCGCCAAAATGTGCTGCAAAGGGTTTCTGAAAGTGATGATGTTCATCTTCAACGGGGTGATCTTTGTAAGTCAAGTTCTATTTCTTATTCCATTTTTAGCCTAATGAGAACAATGCAATCACAGCTAGGCCACTGCTCTAGATCTAAAATGAAAACCTGGAAAACCAACTAATAACAAATTATTCAAAGTGATCTCTGAAAATATTGTTTAATATTTAAATTCTAGAAATCTAAAATGAAATTGATTATGCCGGCGTGACTACTGCCAAAAGTAAGTCAGAGTAAAGTATATATAAAAGTATATATAAAGTATATATAAAAGAAATGTTAAAAATCCCCAGAATAAAATCTTAAATTAAAATTTATATTTTTTTACACTTCAAACTTTTAAAACAAATAGTGTAAAACTGCCAAAACCCCCAGCTGAAATTGCTGTTTAATGTTTGAATGTCATTGTGTTAATGTGTTAATCAATGATTCTAAATTCTAATTCTAATTCTAATTCTAATTCTAAGTCTCTATACTCAAGAAACAGAAAGAGAGTTTGCAGTGCCTGACGTAGCCACTGCTTTAAAAGGCTACAGCCGAAATTTTCCCAACCTCTCAGCTCAGCGTTTAATAGGTATATTTAATCTCTGCTCTCAAAACATGTCAAAGGGCCTTTATAGGCCCTATAAGGAAGAGGTAATGTACGCCGCGTGATGGTTACAGGTGCTGCAGCTGACTTCTGACAGTCGTTGTATTAGCTCAGAGTAGAATAAAGGTAACTGAAAACTGATCTAAGAACAGTAGAGAAACTTTAACACGGCTCAGTCAGAACAAGCAGGTTTATCAGTATGAAACAATGACTGGCACTCTATCAGACTGAATCACATGAATAAGTGCCATAAGATATGAGTTATTTACAGTAGTTCACCTATGTGTGCATTCTACAGACTGCTGAGAAGTCAACAGGGGTCTTAAATCCAAAACACCTGTTTGCACTTATTTCAAAGCTTCTCTCGCAATAAACTACTAATACTACTGATAATGATGGTTATTATTACAGTAGCGAAATTAATACATGAGACCCGCAATGTACAGAAACGATGCCATGGGATCACACTTGACTAGTTTTAGAGTTCAGAAGTTTTAGAGTAAAGAAGAAGCCAGAGAAGAAGGAGGGTGAGAAAGAGAGAAAGGTGGAGAAGAAGGAAGAGGAGAATGAGATAAAGACAAAGCTTGAGAAGAAAGAGGGCAAGATGGAGAGATTAGAAGGCAGGAAAAAAAGGAGAAGAAGGAGGAAGAGGAAGAAGAGAAGGAGGAGAAGATAAAGAAGAAGCCAGGGAAGACGGAGGGTGAGAAAGAGAGAAAGGTGGAGAAGAAGGAAGAGGAGAATAATATAAAGACGAAGCTAGAGAAGAAAGAGGGCAAGATGGAGAGATTAGAAGGCAGGTAAAAAAAGAGAAGAAGGAGGAGAGGAAGAAGAGAAGTAGAAGAAGATAAAGAAGAAGCCAGAGAAGAAGGAGGGTGAGAAAGAAAGAAAGGTGGAGAAGAAGGAAGAGGAGAATGAGATTAAGATGAAAGAGGGCCTGGAGAGAGAGATGGCAGGGAGAAGAAGGGAGAGATTAAAAGAGCCGAGAGAGGAGAAAAAAAGAGAAGAAGGAGGAGTGAGGAAGAGAGAAAGGTAGAAGAGAAGAGGAAAGAAGAAAGACGAAGCTAGAGAAGAAAAGGAGGGTGAGAAAGAGAGCAAAAAAAGAGAGAAGAAGAAGGAAGAGGAAGAAGAGAAGGAGATTAAGATAAAGAAGCTAGAGAAGAAGGAGAGTGAGAAAGAGAGAAAGGAGGAGAAGAAGGAAGAAGGCAGGTAAAAAAAGAGAAGAAGTAGGAAGAGGAAGACGAGAAGGGGGAGAAGATAAAGAAGAAGAAGTCAGAGAAGAAGGAGGGTGAGAAAGAGAGAAAGGAGGAGAAGAAGGAAGAGGAGAATGAAATAAAGACGAAGCTAGACAAGAAAGAGGGCGAGATGGAGAGATTAGAAGGCAGGTTAAAAAAGTTCAGCAGATGTTGAGGTTGAGATAACTAAATAAAGTGGCCAGTCCTAAAAAAGAACAAATCTAATGTCATTTTTTAAATGTTTTTGCAGTTTTACATTTTTCATAAACATGTACACGAGGGTGTTCTGGGATAAAGATGTAGAACGTAGAACCAGGGAGATCTAAAGAACCACATAAATGCATAAATGTTTCTTTACAGTTTTTTGACGAGAGCTATTTGAATTATGTCACAGTTGTATAAGCATACTATGACATGATTACTGCATGTTTATAACACCACTTGTTTATAGTTTTATTGTTTTATTGTTTATGGAGCATTTTAGAACTGCTCATGTAGTACCAAAAGAGGCTCCACTGAGTGACGTGTGTACAGGAGCCTGTTCGCTCAGGTTGTGCGTCTCTGTAAAGTGACCAGGTGTACGAGAAATCACTAACCTTACTCCATTAACACGACCGGCAGTGATTCACAGAGTGAAACTAGGTGTGATTTTGCTCCATGTTTGCTTTGCTGACGCTTTAACACACAGCTACTTCCTGGATCACTCACTGTGTACCGCTTTCCACTCTGTGGTGAAAAGCTGTGAGCAAGCCACACATGGAGAATGAACAGTCCAAGTTATTATTGGAACAGTCTGTACTGTTATTGATAGCAGCAGTAGAATTATTATTAAGGTGAAGTAAAGGAGAAGATAAAGAAGAGGTAAAAGAAGAAGAAGCAGGGGAGGAGGAGAACCAAACACAGGGGAAGAGGAGGAAATGATGATGATGATGATGAAGAGTGAGAAATATAAGAAGGAGGATCACATTAGGAAAAAAGAAGAAGTAGGAGGATGGGGATGACATATAGAGGATAAATACGATAGAGAATTAGCAGTAGGAAAATAGGGATAGGAGAAGAGATGGAAGAGAAGGTGACGGAGGAATATATGAAGAAGAGAAAGAAGAAGCTAGAGATACAAAAGGGAAAAATTAGAGGAGGAGGAAAGGAGGAAAAGAAAAAGAAAAAGAAGAAGAGCGAGAGAAGAGGTAGGGTGAGAAAGAGAGAAAGAAGAAGAAGGAAGAGGAGAATGAGAAAGACAAAGCTAGAGAAGAAAGAGGGCGAGATGGAGAGATTAGAAGGCAGGTAAAAAAAAGAGAAGAAGGAGGAAGAGGAAGAAGAGAAGGAGGAGAAGATAAAGAAGAAGCCAGAAAAAAGAAAAGAAGGAGGAAGAGGAAGAAGAGAAGGAAGAGAAGATGAAGAAGGAGGGTGAGAAAGAGAGAAAGGAGGAAAAGAAGTAAGAGGAGAATGAGAAAGACGAAGCTAGAGAAGAAAGAGGGCGAGATGGAGAGATTAGATGGCAGGTAAAAAAGAGAAGAAGGAGGAAGAGGAAGAAGAGAAGAAGGAGGGTGAGAAAGAGAGAAAGGTGGAGAAGAAGGAAGAGGAGAATGAAATAAAGACAAAGCTAGAGAAGAAAGAGGGCGAGATGAAAAGATTAGAAGTCAGGTAAAAAAGGAGAAGGAGGAAGTGGAAGAAGCGAAAGAGGAGAAGATAAAGAAGAAGCCAGAGAAGAAGGAGGGTGAGAAAGAGAGAAAGGTGGAGAAGAAGGAAGAGGAGAATGAAATAAAGGACGGAAGAGTCCTGTGAAGAGAGTGATGAACTAAACTACAAAAAAAAAAAAAAAAAAAAAAAAAAGCAGCTTCATTTTGTGTCATTTGTCCTCATTGTCTTACATACACTTCCTCTGTTCACCCCCTCCCTCCATCCCTCCCCCCACTTCAGTTGGCAGGTGCAGCCGTCCTGGGTGTAGGTATCTGGGTGACTGTCGACAAAAACAGTCTGCTGGGAATATTGGACAAGGTCGAAGATGCACCGCCCGAGCTGGCGCAGCTGGCCAACGTGGGCTACCTGATGATTGCTGTGGGGGGTGTGCTGGCCATCATGGGCTTCCTGGGCTGCTGTGGAGCCATATCAGAGAACAAGTGCATGCTCCTCACTGTGAGTGACCTTTAACCTTTTTGAAGCATTCGTTCGTTATTTGCACTGCGGCCTGTTAGGTTCATCTGATCGACTGGGTTTTCAGGATATGTAGATAAGCTACCGAGGTCCATTAAAATAAAGGCAGATCCAGTAATCTTTTATTTACTGCCAGCAACCAGTTCTCAACACAAGCTAAACGTCTACCATGTTTACCATGACTTTGTGTTGTAGTCCCTTCCAAAGCAACCTGCTATGTAAATCTCAAAATAAATGGGATTAAGGAATAAACAGTGGCCATATATGTGGTATTAATAAGTAATGGATGAAAAACGTGGAGCACCCTGCAGCATAAATTACATGCTTAGGTGGTGTATGTTGGTCTGGTGCTGTTACAGCAGGTCACCCAGCAATAGTCATGGTCTGGTCGACCAGCATACCAGCTCTCAAAACACAACACATGCTGGTGACAAGGAATGACGGTCTGTGCTGCTTTCCCAGGCAGATACGTTCTGTGAGTTAAACATAGAAGGTCAGGATTTATTGTCATTCCTACAATGCTGTTCCCCTGGCCCCATGGTGCAGCACACAACAGCAACACAACACAGTGAAGCAAGTGTGCAGAACATACATACATTAAGTACATCAGAGAATTAATGAATAAATAAATAAATAAATAAATAAATAAACCTTTCAAGGATAAACATATCAGTCAAAAATGTTAACAGTGCAAATATCGACTGTAAGTTGTTTAGCCAGCTAGCATTGTGCATGTATATTTCACAAGCATCTGGTTGTTGTTAGCCACATCAGCATTTGTGGGTTAGATAAATGTCAAAGAGAGACAGACGACAGTGACAAAGGATGAGGCTATGTACTTATGTACTTGCTTATCTGATCTTTCAGTTCTTCATCATTGTGCTCATCATCTTCCTCGCTGAGGTGGCCGGCGCCATTGTTGTCTTTGTGTTCGCGCCTCTGGTAAGTAGCAGAAAACATTTCATTTTTCATCAACACTGAATTGTCATTTCTGGTCAGATAAATGTGATGAAACAAACAAACAAAAAAAAAGCTTTCTTAATTACTTGATGTTGCTGAAGTGAAATTAAAGGAGCAGTGTGTACAATTAAGACAGGGAGTTATACAAAACAATTTGCATTGCAGGGAGTTATACAAAACAATAGTGCATAATCACCAGTTACTACAAATCGCCATGTAGAGCCACAATGTTCCTACAGTAGTCAAGAATGGACAAACACTGACTGCAGAGAGTGGCTTTTACATTTTGAATGTTGGAGGTGCTATAGCAATGGCTGGAATAAGAAAACAAGAAGAATCCTGGACAAAATGTCTGACCATAGCACTCTTATCTATAGCTACATACACAAAGTACAACAATATAGGTAGCATTACTAGTTCTTATCATTATTAAACTCAGCAGGCTGCAATACACAGCCTTACCACTGGAGGTTTACACACTGCTCCTTTAACTCTGTGTGCTATTTATAGGTTTTGTAAATTGTTCAGTACACTGCCACAGTAACTCAAAAGACATTCTTTCATCTAAATGAATTGCTCTGTCCTGCATTTGATTGAATCTGTAGTAAAGGCAAATTCCACTGATATTTCAAAAGTTATGCATAATTTAGTGGTTTGATGTCAAATGGTTCATTTTCTCTTTACAGTGGTGGTGATGGGAACCACTGGTTCTGATGTCTACAGTACCATATATCATTTTATTTACTAAATTTTCTATAATGACAAGTGAACCTACACAGTCTTTATATATGTAATGATGACAATGGTGTATCAGGAAGAAATATAAAAATATTAGTATCTAGGATTTTGCCTTAGGACACCCATCTTATATCCTTCCACCACAAATGGATTAAAGTAAATCTTTGACATTACTTCAACAGGGCGTTCATAACCATTTAATTTAGTAACTTTCTAGAGGCATCAAACTCTTCAGACATCTGGTTCCCATCACCACATCTGTTTCTGCATCTGCATTTCACACCAAACTACCCTAAATGACCTTGTTTATATTTCAACCATTGAATTATGCTGACATGTCCAGAAATCAGTGTAGAGCTCACCCTGTTGGTTCAGGACCCAATAGAACTTAAAAGGTAAACTTTTAAAAAGAGACTGATCAAACCTGTATCCCCTCCCTTACTTACCCTGACTCTTCTAGGCAGATGAATTGCTGCAGAAAGTGAATACCCAAGTTGTTACGCTCATCCAAAAGGAGTATGGAGCCGACACAAGCTTTACAACAGTGATGAACAACACTATGAACTGGGTGGGTATTAGTAATGCCTGTAGGCATATCTGTTTATATGATTTAGGTATATACAATATTTTGGTAATAACTGCACCTTTCTCTTTACATGTGTGCCCTTACAGCTGGACTGCTGTGGATACAACAACTACACTGACTTTAATGGATCCCCTTTTCAAGCTGGTCAGCAAGTCTACCCTGAGACCTGTTGCATATCCCATGTGTGCAATTCGGCTTCAGCACAAGCAGCGGTACTGTGTCACAGTTGGATCTCAGTCATGCTGGACAATATTGCTTTTTCTAGTATTGTAGCCAAATTCATCCCAAAGGTTTGAAGAGTAGTCTAAACCCAAACTCCAGTACAAGTATTCTTACTTAGTAAAGGGCACAAGCAGACGCAAAAGAAAAAACTGAAGAGTGAAACAGACATCATACCCAAAACCTCAACATCTATCAGCAAGGATGTGCAGTTTATAAAGCCATGTTCTTCTGTTGTTGAAGCCCTTTTGGTCTAATGCTAAATGCTAAATGCTAAACTGACATAGTGAGAGGACAGAGAGGACAGAAAATAAATATAATCAGAAGCTGGATATGAAAACCTAAAGTGGAACTGAACAAATAGCAGTCCCTCATTCGATCATATTCATTTATCATTTGAACATATGCAAAGAAATGCAGATAACCATCAAAGCTTCCTGAAATACCCGCTAATAAGTCAATATAATCAGTTACTACCTACTTACTAATGATATGACTGCGGTCAGTGCCAAATCCCTTATCATTAAGAATTAAGGTCGTGCGGAATCTGTGCAGGATTGTATACATAATCGCCAGAATATGTTACTTATTGAAGACTGCAGAAAACCTTAAAAAATGGTCATTATAAAAGACATGAACATTTGTTGGACAACTTTTGAAACAGCCATGCTGGCCTGTGTCAACATTTCAGGATGGATGGACCAGTTAGTTAGCTGTAACTAACAAACAATTCAATTTTCATGAATTTAAGACCTGTCCTCTTATCTATCAGTATAATTACTTAAGTGGGGCCAAAGTTGGCCTGCAAGGATGTATTACTTTACCTTTGGCCCAACCTTTTGGCCTAACCTCTGTAGCACTTTGTCCAGTATATTTATAAGATGACTTTTATATAAATGTATTTTTTAGCAAAATATAGTGTGATGTTGTGCATCCCTGTACAAAGATCATCAACATGCTCTCTAATTTTTTGCAGAATGTGACAGGCTGTTTCAATGCTCTGGTGAAAGAACTGGAGGACAACGCTGTTGTGTTGGGAGGAGTGGCTATTGGCATTGCTGCTTTGGAGGTATCACACTGTGACCTTTGACCTTAGATCACAGACACACATGGACTGTTGTATGCAAAAGTTTGAACAACCCTGGTTAAATTGTACATGTGTTCTGCTTCTAATTATTAACATAAGTTAACCCATCCTCAGCAAACCTAACTATTCAGTTTTCTGCTCATTTTAATCCACAGTTTTTGTTAAATTAGCTAAAAACCACGATAAATGCATTGTAACATCTGTACAAGGTGCATTTAATTTAACATCTGTACAAGGTGCATTTAATTTAACATCTGTACAAGGTGCATTTAATTTAATTTCCCCAATGTGGTGAATGTTATTCAACTAGACATAATTCATTCAAGCTCCTAGGCCAACATAACCTGCTTTTAAATTACACTGTATATAACCTTCTTCATGATAGAAATATAGACCTAATGCATGCCCTCTAGAGGCCTAACCCTTTAACATCTGCTCATACTTCAGTCCTCACTTTGTCTCTTGTTCTCTTCCTCCGCAGATTGCTGCGATGATTGTCTCCATGGTCCTGTACAATAGCGTGGGGAAGTAGCATCAAAGGCTGCAGTAACGCCATTCACTTATATCGGCACTTCATCGCTGAACTGAACTGAAAAGAATAAGTCATCGAATTTCCTGAACTCAGACGTGCACGCCGTTTCCACGTGAACTAAATATACAAGATTACATCAGCACAGTTGCTGCTGAATGTAAATAACCTTAGACACTGTGCTGATGTCATGTGTTTTGTTCATAGGGAGATATGTGGACGTGTACTTTTGAATCTAGTAAGCTCAATGTATTACTCTTTTCAGTCTACTGTCTGCTGGAGGAGCTTCACCCGAACATGGCACTGTTTGCTGAAGTACCTCGTTTAGCATGGCTTTGCTAACATGGTGTCAACACACACTGTTAGAACTCCACTCAGGTCTTCATTCCTAACGAAGGCCTCTGCTTCAATCAGTGAAGTAGAGTTAAATGCCTTGATCGGTTCTGTTACTGGATATGACAGGCAATATAGCTTCAGTAGATTATTACAGTGCTGAGAAAACCTTTTTATTGCCTTACAGAATTTGGAATATAACACATAGCCTGGAGATCTTGACATCTGGAGGTTAAATGAATCACCCTCCTATTGTATTTTTATGTTGATTAGTTCAGCATAGGCGAATCCTACTCTCCCCCACTTTTAGTAAATGAACAGAATAAAGGATCTAAGTTTATTTCTCTTTCTAGACATATTTTTAAGACCCCATGGCAAGATTATGGGGATACTTACTGCAGGATAGTTTTGCAGTGTGCTTTCCTTTTTTCATAAAAACTCTTGATTGTGCTTTTTCACTGAATTGAATGTGTTGCACATGTTTTTGTACCGTTTATGTCACTATTGAACTGTAACTGAATGTTTGTCTTGTGTTAAATTAAAGATTTCTTAAGATGCTTTATGTGTCACATGGCTGCTTCTTTCTATTAGGCCTGTTAGATGTGATGTGAAATAGCACTGACAGACTCCTATCTAAAGCTACAGGTAAATTTAGATTAGTAAAAAGGGGTGGAGTCGGGATCCTCTTGTCAAAATGTTAAATTTAACCATTGCTATATCTGCGTTAAACATTCTGCTCATGCTATAGTTTCAAATGTGGGATTTTTTCAGGTTTTTAAAGACTAGAAAAACTTCCATCTGATGATGATGTATGTTGAGATGACTGGAGAGCGACTGTTTTGGCTAAATTGTGCCCAGTATGTGATATACCCTCTTGGATTGCCTGGCTACAAAGTTATGTACTGTAGCTAAGCTAATGCTGCACTTCTATGGCAGCAAAACGTTTGGTTTAGCAGTTCTTCTTTTAGAAATGCTCTTTTCCAGTTTGTTAGTTCCACACATTTGTTAGGATTTCACATGATTTTTTTTTGTCTTTGGGTTGAGAAACTCATTTCACCAATCTCTTGGGAAATTAGGCCCATTTTCTGATTTACACATATGTTTTCCAGAGGCATTCCAGGCGTAGATAAAGCTCTTAGGCGATTAAGGACCAACTGGGTGAACCAATTTGCTACAGCGCCACCATAAGGCAGATCAGCGCCACATCTCTAGTTTTTGTAGTTGAATGTTTTTTTTTTTCTCTAGTTTCCCTAGTTTATATTCTGGGACCCCTAAATCTTGAATGTGAAAAATTCATGGGGTTCAAGACGTTAACTAGAGGGACCCGGACCCCTCAGTGGGCCCCTCGGTGGACCCCTCGCGACCCCTTGTATTTTACACCTTGTTTGTGCAAAGGTTTGAGGTAAAATATCATTAATGCCAGCCAGCATCAAGCATCACAGATACACATTATTAGCTCGTGGAGATGCTGCCTGTGTAATCCTCCACAGAGAAGCTGCGCATGCATCTTTAAGGCAAAAAGAGCAATGCATTATGGGTATCGCCACTTTTCTAGCTTCACTGGTTGCATAGTTCTCATTGGGGTGTACTGTAGGATTGCTTGAGCACATGGGATCTTTTGCATGGTGTTTTGGACACCACTACAAAATGGCAGAATCCCAAAGAGGCTCACTATACAGTGGATACAGTGAACAGAGTGCAGTTTCCTACACAGCATATGACTGTGGGAGGAACAGGGGTTGGACAATGAAACTGAAACACCTGGTTTTAGACCACAATCATTTATTAGTATGGTGTAGGGCCTCCTTTTGCGGCCAATCCGGCGTCATTTGGGCAGCCGTGGTTTTATGTTTTTTGGATACAATCCGGGTTAGCACCCGAACATCCCTTTCAGACAGCTTCCTCTTGCGTCCACAGTTAATCCTGTTGGATGTGGTTCGTCCTTCTTGGTGGTATGCTGACATTACCCTGGATACCGTGGCTCTTGATACATCACAAAGACTCGCTGTCTTGGTCACAGATGCGCCAGCAAGACGTGCACCAACAATCTGTCCTCTTTTGAACTCTGGTATGTCACCCATAATGTTGTGTGCATTGCAGTATTTTGAGCAGAACTGTGCTCTTACCTGCTAACTGAACCTTCACACTCTGCTCTTACTGGTGCAATGTGCAATTAATGAAGATTGGCCACCAGGCTGGTCCAATTTAGCCATGAAACCTCCCTCACTAAAATGACAGGTGTTTCAGTTTCATTGTCCAAACCCTGTATTTACGTAATGCAGACTGAATATTGTAGTAAAAAAAACACAGATGGAAGAATGAGTTCTGAATAAGGGGTACAAAATAGCTAATATACTAATATAATATGATACTATAATACACATAGTATTATTATTATTATACTGGAGTTGAGGCTACCACAGGGCCATCTACCACACCAGTCCTAAATTCACAAAAGTTTAAATTGTTTTTCTGACCTCTTTGCTCTTTTTTATTTTTTTGCATTTCCCAGTTATGGCTTCAGTAGCAATCCTTCCTTAGTTCGTTGACCAGATTCCACGAAATTAACAAACTATGTCAATGATTATTGGTACTCGCCTTTGCCAAGCTCTATATTTTGTGACATTTGGCAAAGGAAATTAACCACTAAACTGTATCATGCTAGTCCTAGAATACATTAACCAACTACCACAAGGGGAACTGAGGACTGGATTTTGAACTTTTTTTTTTTCCCATGTTAAGCCATTCGATCACCAACTCTATATCATGGTCTCTCTGCTGGAGCTACAAGAAACAGGCCCCTCACTGGAGGTTTGCAGCCAGATGCTCTAACACACTAGACATCAACAGTTTATTCATTAATTTAAATGAGACACAGAAACATTATTAATCCCGAAAGAAGTTGCAAAGTTACAATAGCAGCAAAAAGACAACAGCTTGTTCATCATTCCTTCTGAAATCAGGGGTATTGAAAGGTAGCTTGTCCCTCCTTGCCTAACAGAACCCACTCTCCTGAGAAAGCTTTACATTAGATATTAATAAGAGGATCTGATTGCATTAGTGAGGTCAGGTGATTAGCTATAGATCTCTTGAGCTCATAGTTCATAAAGAGTTCATAGAGTGGGCTTTATACTGGTCAATTCAATTCTATTGGCAATGATTATATTGTACATGATTATACAAGTTATGTATCTTTAATTAGCTGAATTCACTAATTAGAAAGAGCTTCTAGGTGCTTTTGGACATATGGTGGGTGAGCAACGCTTGGTCATTCTCCAGCTGTGCCTTAAGGGGGCATTGTTTGCGCTTGTTAGGGGAAGAACATGTCCACTTAAATAGTCACTGATGACCTTGAAGCTTGAAATGAACTGTCGGGTCCAACCTTTGATTATTTGTGAGGTAGGCTCAAGGGTGCATGTGTGCATATACATGCATGGATATACACATACTGTATATGCACACAAACCAGTGTACATATGTTCATGCTAATGCATGTTTCACTAGGTTCCCTAGGTTACACTACATCACAGCGTCTAAAAATGTGTCTATGAGGAAGTGACATGATCATACTAACTCCACATATCCGCATGAGAGCGACTTGAAGCAGTTCAGTTTCTGTCAGTGTGTTTTAATTACCAACCGTAGGTCGCTTTTAGGAATAACTGTGGGAAACTTTCAAGATGTGGATCCTGAAAGTAATTATGTGTGTCTTCAATGGTGTGATATTTGTAAGTAGCTCTTTCCTTTACACCATTTACACAGAGATAACCTTAGTATGATTTAATAGGACTTTTTGCTAAAAGAATGTCTTAAAAATTTTAAGTATATAAGTGTTTCGATTGAATTGTTTTGCTCATGTATAGTGTATAGACTAGAGGTAGACAAAGACATTCATGGCTATAACATACATGTGATAACATCACCTTGTCACTGAGCTCTTCTGAGTAAGTAAAGGACACTGGCCTACTGCATGGTTCACTGTTTTGGCTAATGTGTTTTACATTTAGCACTAAATGTATTTTATTTTTGTCTGTTCCAGTATAATAATAATAATAATAATAATAATAATAATAATACTTCTCATGTATTGAGAAAATGTCTTATAAGTACTGTAATGTTTCTTTTGCCATATCAAGGATCCCTAGTAAAGAAAGCATATTGCCCAGTGCTATTCCAGAAGGCATTTCAGTAAACCTGGATAACTTTAATTCAAATATCTTGGTGCAGGCTTGAGTTTGGCATAAATCAGAAATCCTACTCAGTTCTCTTGATGTAAAACACCTATAATGGAAGGCTGTAGTGAGCATGTTCTACACAAACTGAGATCAGTGCTGGATGATGTCTTTTTTACCTGCATTATGTACCAGTTGTAACAATAATTTATCATTGTTTGAAAAGCGTCACTATATACATATCATTATGCTACATAAATTGCAGCTAAACTCATAAACTCAGTAGTCTATGTCTATTTCTACTATGTACAATAAAACTCAGAAATCTATTTCTATTTCTACTATTTATATTTTCTGTAATTTTTTGTATATATAGATCTTATTCATTATTTGTATGTTTCCTGACACTTCTTTTCTTTCATCTGTGCTGCTGTGGCATTGTAAATTTCCCCAGTGTGGGATCAACAAAAGATTCTTATCATATCTTATCTTAAATTAACTTAAAATGTATATACAATTAAATAAATGTTCTGGAAACATTATTGTAACCCACTGTTAATGCAGTAAATTGTTTGGCAGAGGAAATGTCGACTGCAGTTATTATTAAATGAGATGAAGGCCTGATGATCTTGTATTTTCTCACAGCATTTGTGAAGTGTGATTTTCCCATGAGGGCTTTTGCTAAGGTTTCTTTCTATTTGTCACCATTAACTGCTGTGACATTAAACTAGTGCACTGCTTCTTCCCTATTTCACTTCTGCCTTCTAACCTGACAGTTCTTGCTTTATTTGGTTTGTCTTCACGTAGCTGGCTGGTGGAGTTTCTGTGTTTGTAGGAATTTTTGTCGAACTGAACAGCAAGTACATGCGGGCAGTGCTAGACCACATCAAAGACTCTCCCCCAGCGCTGGCACAGCTGCCTAATGTGGGCTACCTGCTGATCGCTTTAGGGGCCGTCCTGGCCATCATGGGCTTTCTGGGCTGCTGTGGAGCCTTAAGTGAAAGCAAGTGTATGCTGCTGACAGTAAGTAACATGTGACCTTAAACCTCATAGATGAAACTAAACAATGAATGTGAGCTCAAAGCACAGGCTTTCAGGAAGAAAAGCAGAACTGGAATATGACCAGATACTATAAGAACGACCAGTGCTGGTCTGCTCTTGCTTTCTCTTAAAAAGAAATCTAGTCAATATAAATTTTACCAAGTAAACCAAACGGTTTCTAAGTATGCTTCATGTAGTATGGATACTAAGATGGCATTGAAGGCAAACCCACTCTGAATAGCTTTATTTAGATTTTCTTTATTGAACTACATAGAAAGAATGATGGAATTACCCTTTAGTAACCCAAGTATGAGATTCAATTTGTTTAAAGCTCAAATACCACCATGCTGACCAGCATACCAGCACCCAAAACACACCATACCCTGATTTTGCTGGTGTCAGTCAATGTTGGTCTATGCTAGCTTTTCTTGGTACTTGGTTTCTTGGTTTTCTTGGTCTAAGCCTTGATTTGTAGGAGTAGTTTAGACCCAGGTTTTACAGAATACAAGTCCACATTTTAGTCTATAAAATTATACCTAAAGTATATTTAGTTTAAATATAACTTTATATAATATACATATATTTATACTGCAACTGAACTGTGGACTATACATCTAAATCTTTGGCATTTAGCTGATGCTCTTATCCAGAGCGACTTACAAGGTTAATCATATTACAGGTAGGCCAACGTTACACTACGTTAGGAGTCTTGCCCAAGGGCTCTTATTGGTGTAGCACAGCGTAGCCACCCAGAATAGGAATCGAACCCCAGTCTCCCACATGGGACAGTAGCTTCCTGGTGAGTAGTGGTGTTATCCGTTGTGCCACACCAACCATATATACTAATTGAATTTACGAATAGCCTGTTTATTTACTAGCTATATTCAGTGACAGTGGCTTGGGGAGCTATTATAGGCCAACCAGTGTGGGTGCAATGTAAAGCTCTTAATATATTTATTGGTCAACATAAACATTTACATTATTTAGCTGACGCTCTTATCCAGAGCGACTTACAAGGTTAATCATCTTACAAGTAGGCCAGTGTAGTGTTAGGAGTCTTGCCCACAGACTCTAATTGGTGTAGTACAGCAAAGTCACTGAGCCCGGGATTCAAACCCCAGTCTCCCACATGTGGTGGTGGCCACTTGGCGGGTAGTGGTGTTTTCCGCTGAGCTACACCAACATAAACTGGACTCGTACTAGGTTTCTATACTGCAAGTTCACATTACACTACAAGGTCACAAACTTGTGGGGGGCACTGTCAATAAAACCAGTCTAATGTTGACCTGTTGGGTCAATGCGTTGATCTGTATGGTGTTGATCTCTCTGGGTTAAAAACACTGTGTATATGAAGGATCAGGTTCCACCTGTGTATAATATATTACAAACTATTCCACCTAACTATAAACTACAAGTCAAGTATACTTATACTCTATAAGCAGGAATACTTACTTTTAGTTTTCTTAAGTACATTTTATTGGAAATGTTAAGTATAACTACAGATCAAGTATAATGTTCCTATAAGCCAAGTATCCTGAAGTATAATTCTGTTCAGTATATCTCTAAGAAGTTAATAAAAGTCAATTCAAAGCATATTTACTCATGTCCTTTCAGTTCTTCATCACTGTCCTCATTGTCTTCCTTGCTGAGGTGGCCGGAGCATCCATCATTTTGCTTTTCCAGCCTATGGTAAGAGCAGGATTTAAGGATACTATAGGATAACCAAGTCAAAATAAATATTTTAATTTACTAGTAATGTACTTTAAAATCAGCACGTACATTTGATGCAGATCGTTGTTTTGTGTGCTAAATACAACTACACATACATCAGTTGCACGTAGCACACAAAACTGATCTGCATGAAATGTACTTGCTGATATTGAAGTATATATGATATATAAATAACAAACAGCAAGTATCTGCAAAGTATCTGCAGGAACATATGATGGTCTTTTGTCTTGTCTAAGCACAATTGGCTACTCTGCTGATTGCACTAAAGATTTACTAACCCTCATTAGCTTTTTACTTGTTCTATATCCCATATGTGCCTCTGCTATCCTTCCTCAGTCTTCCATAGAAATACCTTCACCTAGCTACTATTGAAATTATGAGCTACAGCTACTAGACAGTAAACAGAGATTCAGGTTTTGATGGACAGAATAAGACTATATGTCCCACTGAGTCCACTTAGAATGTAAGATGTGTGTCCAAAGTATCCAGACACCCCTCATAATCTGTGATTCTGTGAAAATCTATTGCTGAGTTTAAAAGCATTGACCAATCAAATGGGACATTCCAGGGCAGCAACAGATGAGCCTAAGGCCATCATGCCCAATGCCAAGCTTTAGCTAGAGGGGTATACAGCCCCACAGCATTGGGATCTGAAGCAGGGAACAAGTACCTTTGGATAAGCTGAAGTGATCCCGAACTGATCATCCAGCTGAAGGAAGCTGAAGAAAACCATATCCAGATGTTCCAACATCCAGCATAAAGCCTATTCTAAAAAGCTAAAGCTGTTACTGCAGCAAAGTGGGAATACATGCTCTACTAACACTCTTCAGAAAAACTCCTGGATAAACAGAAATCCACCCACTTTTGGACAAAGTGTAGTTAGATACCTAAACCTACATAAAGGATGAAAATGAACTTAGAATACTTGGCTGGTTCTTCATTGGTGTTTTCATTTACACCAAATAACCTTAATTTTGCCTGTAATTGAACTTTGACAACACTGAAAAAGGTTAACCAGTTACATTTGCAATACCTCCAATTTACTTTATGTTCAGCAAAACACAAAGCAGTCTCACGCATCACCACGGACTTGTGTGTGTGATTTCCAAGATGTTTACTTCCTGTTTTGATTTTGAAAATAAAGAATTAATGAGTCAGTCAGTCATGATGTACAGCACAAGGAAAGTCCCACGTGTTTGTGCAGTCACCAGCACGTCCAAGTTTTCACATGCTCTTCATTTACATTTAACAAACTGGGAAGTTAGGGGAAGTCCCACTAATCCATTCTTGGAAAGTAACTTGAGGGAATGAGTTACAGTGGGCGTCATGACCCGGTAGCAGTGTAGGGGTAACTTGGGGTCAATAAAGTGAGAGGTGTGAAGTGTGAACCAACGAGACCACCCAGAACACAGTTAGCAGATTCTTTTGCCTTTTAATGCACACCGAATATTAATCACCAACGATAAAGTGCTTATGTACATTGCAGACCATATGTACAGGCATGAGATGGGTGGCTGGGTGTCTGGAAGGGGGAGTATGAACAACGACAGCCTCCCCCCCCCAAAAAAAAAAAACACAGGGAAAACTAACCTAGCTAAAGTTCATTACCGCCTCTCTCCTAATCTGCACCAATTTAAATAAAGACAGAGGTTGGTGCCCGCCCTTTACCTCATGTACCAATACAATCAACTACTACGTGTTGTGAGAATGTATGAACGCTTGCCTTTCACGCTGGCCAGAAGGACGTTAACAGGGTTAACCAGCAGATTCAAAGGCTAAACTGATACAGAGGCCCCAAACTCCACTGACCCAAAAGTCAAACCTTCATGGTTAGGTGAAACTGAGCTATTTAAGAAAGGCAAAAGGAAATATAAAAATAAACTAAATGCAGCCAAGATGGTGTGGTGTTCGTGGCTAGGCGAAATTGAGCTATCTACAGCCAGGTCAAGGGGGGAAAAAAAAAAAAAAAAAAAAAAAAAAAAAAAATAACCACAGCTGAACAGGCAGTGGACTGCACACAAAGGTCGGCTTAACACCAGCAACACGAAGCACAGCCGCTTCAATAGGGTACATGCACACAGGGGTGGTGACGTATTTCCGCTAAAATCTCAGCCAGCTCAGCCACTTCCGCTATCCACACTGTTGTGTTGAGTTTAGGGAAATCGCGATAATGTCTCAAGCAAAGAAGTTTAAGTTTCAGCGAACTGACAGCGCTACAGCTGAACATTGCTGTGTACCTTAATGTCAGACCTCCAGTAAGTACAACAACGTACTTATTTTTTTTTATACGTCTCCCTCCGATGCGGAAAACTGGCATAAATGGATTGTTGCTATCCGGAGGGAGAACTTCACAGTCACTCCGCATACCCGCGTGTGTAGCCGGCATTTCAAGAACGAGGATGTGCGTGAACCAGAGTCCAAGTCAGGACGGCGACTGTTAAAGAAGGGAGCGGTGCCGATGTTGTTTGAGGGAAACAATTTCCCCGTTCCACTTTCAAGACCGGGGGTTTGGGAGAGGAGAAAGCGACCGACGGAGGATGACACACCTGTCAAGGAGGCCGATACACTCCCCGGGGACCACGACTACGCTTCGGCTCCGGATCCCGCTGCTGTCTGATTAAAATTCGTTTCCTAATTATAAATATACAATACAACATCAAAAATGAGAATATGGTGAAAAGGTTTTTGTTAAAGGGTCATATTTTATATTAATCACAAAGTTTATCGTTTGAATTTAATTATTAAAAAAAGTGAAAATTTTCCATGATGTTCGAATGTTTTGCTGTGGTACTGTATGTATCACTACGTTAGCATTGGTTAGTAAACAAACAGTTTAGCCGAGGGCTAACATTACAAGACCGGCTCAAGACCTTCATAATTGTGGACGTAGCTTGAAATGTAGAGTTTGAAGCCCTTCTCTTACATTGCTGCTGACATCTGACACGATGTCTGAATAGTACGAGTGACGTCGTTGACCGTAACCCTGGGCAAATCCTGAAGCGAGCGAGTGAAAAACGCCATAGCTGCGCTGTTTACTAGCAAGACAGGAAGTGATGAAGCTGGCTGACTCGGAATGCGGAAGCGAGTGTGCATATAGGCCATTCACTAAACCACAACCAGCAACAGACCCCTGAGTACATAGATTACCCCCAGCCACTTGTCTTTAGTTAAACCATCATGCTTTTAAATCCCAAGCCACGCCTCTTATTCGGGAAAATGGTTCCTGATTGGCCATCAGAACTCAGGGTTATGGGGCTTCCAACAATGACTGACGCTGCAGCCAACCTACAGAAAAGGCAGGCAGTGCTGGTGTGAGAGGATCAGACACAGCAGTGCTACTGGACACTGTGTCCACTCACTGTCCACTCCACCTTGTAGATGTAAAGTCGCAGACGATACCTCAGCTGTTGCATAATTTGTGCTGGTCATCCTCAAGATCTTCATCAGTGGTCATGGGACGCTGCCCACAGGATGCTATTGCCTGGGTAGTTTGGTTGGTGGACGTTTCTCAGTCCAGAATAAAACACTGAGGTGTTTAAACATTCCAGCAGCACTGCTGTGTCTGATCCACTCACACCAACACACCACACACTACCACCACTTGGTGTCACTGCAGTGCTGAAAATGATCCAGCACCCCCATAATACAGCTCTGTGGGGGTCCTGTTAAAGGACCTGACCACTGAAGAACAGGGTGAAAGGTTATTTACCAAGAATGCAGAGAAACAGAAATTGTACTTATAGAACTGCAAAGTGCAGCTACAGTATATGGTATGTGGAGTTAATAAAACAGGAAGTGTAGAAACAAACAGGTGTACTTAATAAAGTGCTGATTGAGCATACGTGTGTATTGATATTTGCCTATTAGGCTGTTACATACTGTAAAGGTGAGAGGGCAATGGGCAAGTTACATATAACATTATCATCCTACAAATCTGAACTAATTAATGGTGTTTCGCTGAAAGGGTAGATTTTATTTTTGTAATGGAGTGCAAGCAGCTAATCAGCATAGCTGTATTTTCTACCTTCAGGCACAAAAGTTGTTGGATGGAATTCGTGGAAAAGCCTCTCAGAGTATCAAATCCCAGTACGGTGAAAATGAGGTCCTTACAACTGCATGGAATCAGACTATGAATCTGGTACAGTATATTCTCTAAGTTATAAATTACATATTGTTGTATGTTGGATTCTTGTTATATACATATATTTTAATATACTGTATTTCCTACAGCTTTAATATTTGATATAGGACACATTTTAAAATCCATTGATTTCATTGTTTTAGAATGGTGGAAGTTTTCCAACAATAATACTCTAACCAAGGTGCTCTAATAATGTAAAATATGAATTCAGGAACAAAATAAATGGCCTGATGTTGTGTTACTGTGTTGATGATTCTGCTGATTCTGAGATAAAGAGTAAAGGGAAAGATTTGAGGGGTCCTGCCACAAGGGGGCTAAAAAGCTGAGTGATGCATTTGGAAGTCTGAAAGACTAATAATGTATCTTGTAATGTATTTTTTGTGAATATGAATTTATACATGTTTTGTAGAAAACACACCTAATAATAAGACTTTCTGTAATTTTAGTGCATGATTTCTATTTATTTGCTGAGTTCGACATATTTGAAATATAAAACATAAAACATAAAATATGCCTTACGTTTTACACAGACCATATTCTATTTTTTTCCTACATGATGAATTCAGTAAATAAACATTAATTGTGTATTTAAATGTCCAGCCGTGTGTTCTCTATAGAGCATGTATTTATTTAAGTCAATTTATAATCAATAACACATATAAGGGGACATAAAACGGAAAATATTAAACATAAAATGTCGTATGTGCAACACAATTATGGCACATACACGTGTATATATATATATATATATATATATATATATATATATATATATATATATATATATATATATATATATAATATATATATATATAATATATATATATATATATATATATGTATATATATATATATACACGTATATATATATATATATATATATATATATATATATATATATATATGTAATTATGCAGAACATACTAATTATGCAATTATGTAATCGTATGTATCGTCTTTGTAGCTTGTATCTTGTCCCTTGTATCTTGCTTATATGGGACTAATTATTGCCATTAGCTTTGTTTTAACTTAACCGTGTTAGCACATTTAGCCAAGTTCCCCTTTAAGCTGTTTGTGTGTGTGTGAGCAGGAAACTGGTTTATGCCATACTGTGGGGACCAAAACTGTTGTGGGAGCTTTTTGTCCATAATGTGAATCTTTAAATGTTAAAGTCAGGGTAAGGTAAGGGTTAGAGTTAGGCTACTAGTAGTTCTTGTTAAGGTTAAGGTAAGGCCAAGAGTAAGTTAATGGTAAGAGTAAGATTAAGGTTAAGGTTAAGTTAGGGGTAGGGTTAGGGTAAGGTAAAGGTTAAGGTAAGGGTAAGTTTAGGGTAAGGCTAAGGTGAGAGTAAGGTTAATGTTAGGGTAGGGTTACGGTTAGGGTAAGATTAAGGATAAGGTAGGGGTAAGTTTAGGGTAAGGTGAGAGTAAGGATAAGGTAAGGTTCAGGGTAGGGTCAGGGTTAGGGTGAGAGTAAGATTAAGGTTAAGGTAAGGGTAGGGTAGGGTTAGGTTAGGGTTAAGGTGAGAGTAAAAATAAGAGTAAGGTTAGGATTAGGGTGAGAGTAAGATTTAGGTTAAGGTAAGGGTAGGGTAGGGTTAGGGTTGGGCTAATAGTAGTTGGGGGAAAGTCTCCATGAAATTAATCGAGGTACTAATGGCTAGGGTTAGGGTTAAGGTTAGGGTTGGGCTAGTAGTAGTTCTGGTTAAGGCTGGGAAAGTCTCCAGGACATTAATGGAGGTACTAATGGCCTCATAATTCACAGAAACAAATGTGTGTATATCTCTCAGATGAAATGCTGTGGATACAACGACTTTAATGACTTCACTGGCTCACCATTCTTCAAACACACCTCGCAGTACCCTAACAACTGTTGTAATGGAAAAACTACAGGGTGTACCAAGACAGCAGCAGCAACAGCGGTACGGAGCACATTTGTAATTTCCATCTAATACCATCAAAGCACTTCTGATCATAAGCTTCAAGCAATATATATTAATTCCAAGCATCATATTAACTTCACCTACTGTTTCTGTTTCTTGTAATGCAACACTCATTTTGGACCATTCAGTTGAACTCCTATCATTTATTTTACTTCCAGCCAAAACAGATATTAATTAAAGGAAAGATTATACAGAAGAAGTATAAAATTAAAAATGTCAGTATTTGGAGGGTTAACACACTGCAGATAGTTATAAATGAAAAGTTTAATTTACAATCACACCCCAACCTTTTTACCCAGCATCTGTTCATTTTGTCATCCCTTTATCCTTCTCTTTATTTCTGTCATTCTGTCCTCTTGCAGCATGCAATGGGCTGTTTCGACTCACTGGTTAAACAGGTGGAGGATAACTCAGCTTTGCTGGCAGGGGTGGCAATTTGCATCGCTGCCATGGAGGTATTTGACCTTTGGCACTAGAGTTTGTATATACACTCATGTACTGTATTCAAATAGCCCCTTTTGGTAATTAGGAGTTCTGTGTGTTCTACAGTTACAGACTGCAGCACATCCGTGTCTTTGCTAGCTTTCTTTAAGCGCAGTAGTGGATCAGTTTCTGAGACCCTAAATGACCCGCCATTCAAATAATACCTGTTCAGTGTACCTGTTGGGGTCCTGACCATTAATAAAAGAGGGGCTACCAAAGTACTAACCTATATCATTTAGCTTAACTCATATCATTTTTGCACATGAATAGTTGCACTACTGTACTTGACTGTTTGTGTCTGCATACAGCTGCACACATCGTTTTGCACATGTAACTGTTCTTGTATGGTTATATTTCAGCTCATTTTGCACAAACACCACTTTACTACTGACTGTTACAATGTAACTAATGTAGCACATACCTGCACAATGTATATAGCCTGTATAATTCTAAATTGTTTACATTTTATATTTTATATTTTATTTTATATATTCTCTGCATGCTTAATTTTTGATCCTTGTTATTTGTCTATTTATATTTATACTTTTTATTCTATGACATCCAATGTGGGCAGCAAAGTAAGAATTTCATTGTACAGGGAAACTAGTTTCCTTACTGTGCATATGACAATAAAGCTTTGAATCTTGAATCTTAAATTATATGATAAATGGAGTTAAAATGGACAGTCAGGGTAGATGTAAGATAGGTGCCTAATAATGTGGCCTGTGAGTGAATATAATAATATAACACGTTTGTTTACCATACTGTGGTTTGTCTTTTCTAGGTCTGTGCAATGACGGTCACCATCTTACTGTACAAAAACTAGGGCAGTAATCCTCCTGGTCTGTTCACCAACACTCTCTAATTTAATAGTATGTGGTATGATCATGTGTGTGCCTGTATAAACACCAAAGATTATTATCCTACAGAATTGGACAAATATATTTTAAGCCCATAAATGGATCTGTATGGTTGCTTTCCTTATTAAGGTTTTCAATGGACATTTTTGGTCTGCACAGTTTTGTTTCTGTAGCATATGATGGTGTGTATTTATTTTGTTTGTAATAAAAGTATTATCTTGTATAAAGATAAATAGAATCTATGAAGTGCACTTATTTAAAATACCCAGAGAGTGTGACATGATTTTATGATTTTAGTTAATCGCTGTGACCCAAAAGAATATTATTAAATATCAGTCAATATTTTGCTAGTTGACCAGCAAAACCTTGCTAGTGTAGCTGATGGACCAGAAGCGTCTATAATGGTGAAGCTATTCAAACCAGTAAAGCAGGTTGACCACTATCATCTTGCTGATTGTGCTGTTTGAGGGCATGGCATTTGCTGATGACGTTTGTTGACCAGCATGGTTTTTGCAGGTGATGTTGGTTGACCAGCGAAGTCTGTTGACGTCCACCAGCGAAGTCTGTTGAAGTCCACCAACATGGACTTCACTGGTAAAACAAGTTGTCTTGCTGAATGTGCTGTTGACGAGCATGGTCTTTGCTGGTGAAGCTGGTTGACCAGCATGGTCTTTGCTAGTGCAGCTAGTTGACCAACAGTCTACCCAGGTTAAGCTGGTTGACGGTCATGGTCTTGTTTATTTTTGCTCTTATCTAAGATGGTCTTTGCTGGTAATGCTGGTTGACCATCAAGGTGTTGTTTGTCAACAAGCTGATCGCTAATTTTCACAATATACAGTAACTACTATATATCTACACCTATAAGCAGTAACAGGAAAAAACACTTCCTAGTTTCTATTCTCCTTGCATATTTTATCTGCTCCACTATTTTAGGCTTTGGTAGTTCTACAATTATTATTATTATGCCACAATACACTTTCACAAACATGTTGTAAAGATCAGACGTTAATACATCCTTATTCTATAAATAAAACAGACTGGCGACTCACACCTGACTGTCATCCCATTGACTGAAAACACATAGTCTAATATTTTTGTCTCATTTGTTTAATCTACATTTTGTGAAAACCTGATGAGGTTTTAGGTCCAGGTTAAGGAGAAATATAGTACTTCTAAAGAGTTCATAAACCTTCATAGATCACTGTATAAATGAACCTGCCACAGTTCAACTGTGCAGAGTTTACCTGTCTCATGACGGTTGAACATCAAAGAAATGAGCACTGAAGCTGTTTACTTTACTAACACAAACATTTCCTGCAGGATACGATGTGAAATAAATAGAGAGAGAAATTAAAAATTAAATTGAATGTGACAATGGCCTGATGAGAAACTGAGCCAATCTGGCTAAGAGCCAGTTTGGGCAGAGACACACCCAACATGCCCAGGACACAGTGCAACACAAGGCTTTGTTTACACATTTGTGAACAAAGCTGGCTAACTAAACTTATCTGACTTCCTTATCGGAATTTCATTTGCGTCTGTGTCTATGTAGAGCACTTCATCCCTTTCTCCCTCATGGAATTCTTTCCCTCACCAGGTTTAGAGAGAGACAGTCTTCAAAGCAGTGGTCATCAACACTTGTTCTGGACAGGTACCTTCCTGCAGATTCTAGCAGCAACCACAGTGTGCTTGCCCTGCTCCAGAACATGATTAACTTCTTCAGAAGTCCATGACTGGCTGGATCAGATGCATTAGATTTAGGTAAGGGGGAAGGGCAGCCTGATACAAGTTATAACTAAGCCTTGCAGAGCTCCAGATGTGAGCTGGTGACTACTGCTTTATGGTATCCTGAGTATGTGTATCCCCACAAGAAGAGATAGACCTCACACCTGTATGTCGGGGTGTGGTCAGGGTGGCTTTGCCTTTCCACCTCCACTTGAATACTGGATAAATAAAACACAACAGACTGTTCATGAGTGAGCTGCTAAAAATTTTTCAGATCTTTACAAATCAGCCATATAACCATATAAATAATTAAATTATAATCTAATTATAATCTAATCTAGATCACTCATACAGATTTTCAAAGGTAAATTAAATTATAAAGCACATGAATGTGGGAGTCATGTTGGTTGGGTGTCATGTTAGTTTATAACAATGAGTTTACTATAAGGCTAAAATAAATAATCAACCAAAATCAATGACTAGATTAATTGCAGTTAATTTAATTGTTTATTATTTGATGACATCACCACGTTTAAATGCTCTGACATGTGGGCAGTAACGCACACTGAAACAAACAATAGCGCAATGCCAACACCAACCTCACATCCCTGTCCTGATTTTACTTCCCAATATGCCTCTTGCCATTACTGTCTAAAAAGCAGACACTGAATTAATTAGTGGTGATTAGCTGTGTGCTAGCATTATCGCATTTATTTCCAATTATATTTAAGTTAATAGGAGTCATATACATTTATGCATGGGCCATTTGAGGATCCACCCAGAACAGCTGATTGACGACTCTGATATGTTTGATCAAGAAGTGGAAGAACTTTATTCTACTCTGCAAATTAAATCAGTGTTTGCTTTTCGTTTATCTGTAATGGCTTTACTGCTATGGTCTGAGGGTCTTTGGGAAGTAAAATCAGGATGGTATGTGAGGTTGGGATTTACATCTGGGGATTTCTCACTGATGCGGAGTCCAAAACACATTAAAACAGTCAATAATTGGAGTTACGTTTTACAAACACTGATTTATCTGCTTGATTTCAGTAGTTTATGTAACCGAAATTTAATTACATTACATTCACAGCTAAATGTATTTCATGCAGCTTTAAAGACTCCATGTATATCACAGGCGAATAATTGAGACAGGTGATATGATTATGTAGGTACAACGAGAACAGATCAGTCCTAATGCCTTGAAGCTCCCTTTACAAACTCTATTCGCTGTGTGCACAAGATGGCGTCTCTTTATTTCCGGTTTATGGTTGGTATGCATCACTGTTTCCGGTTGTAGTAGTTGTGAGGAGAGTTGAGCGAATCTGTGGAAAGCAATAGCAATCATGAGTGTTTTTAAGGTAAAGGAGAGACGACTGACGTATTAACGTCAAGAGAAGAAGACGTCTCTACATTGCTGTGTGCCTCTAAGTGGCAATTCTTCAAGGTACAACTCGGAGATTAGCTTTTATAGGTTCCCAGTGGATCCTGAGGTGTGGGCTCGGTGGCTTACACAGATTCGTAGGGACAACCTCAGCCCCCTTCAAAGTACTCGCGTCTGTAGTAGGCATTTCAACACAGGCGACTTCGTTGTGACGGCCGTGGGAAAGAGAAAACTCAACAAAGGAGCGGTGCCCTGTCTTTTTGCCTGGAACGATTACAGCATGCCCGCACCAAGGCTTAATGTTTGGCAACGTCGGCCGAGATGCCCTTCCCCGGTGTTGGCAGCGTCTGACACCGACCAAGAGATGGAAGTGCAGATAGCGCCTGATCATGATTACAGCAAACGAGAACGAAGCACTGAAGAGAAAAAGACAAGAGCTACAACACCAGCTTGAAGCTTCACAACTGCAGTCCCGTTTTGGGCTGCAACGGCTTGCAGGATCAGACGAAGACATTCGTTTTTACACAAGGTTGGTCCATGTTTTTTTGTGTGTCAGTCTCAGCAACGTACAGTTATCAATGTAACTGGAGACGTACATCTTGAAGCCCTTCTCACGCTTACTCCTGGGTGCTGTCGATGAAGCCTGAATGATGTGCTGAACATCATTGATGGTTACTTTTGGTAAGTCTTGGAGACATTGCGTGTAAAATGCCATTTTGCGTGCTGACTGAGAGGTGCAAAGCGGAAATGCTTGTGCTTACCAAACTCAGAAAACCGCAACTGAGCCAATAGCCTATATGCAACACTCTCTTCCGCATTCCGAGTCATAGCCAGCTTCATCACTTCCTGTCTTGCTAGTAAACAGCGCAGCTATGGCGTTTTTTTCACATGTCGCTCGCTTCAGGATTTGCCCAGGGTACGGTCCAACGACTCACTTGTATTATTTCAGACATCGTGTCAGACGTCAGCAACAATAAAAGAGAGGGCTTCAAAAACTCTACATTTCAAGCTACGTCCACTAATTATGAAGGTAAGATCCGGTCTTGTAATGTTAGCCCTGGCTAAACTGTTTGTTTTACTAACCAATGCTTAACGTAGTGATACATACAGTACCACAGCAAAACATTCGAATATCATGGAAAAAGTTAACTTTTAATAAATTAAATTCAAACGATAAACTTATGCTAGTGAAACTTGTGATTAATATAAAATATGATCCTTAACAAAACCTTTTCACCCATATTCTCATTTTTGATGTTTCACTGTATGTTTATAATCAGGAAACGAATTTTAATCAGACAGCAGGCGGATCCGGAGCCGAAGCGTAGTCGTGGTCACCGGGGAGTGGATCAGCCTCCTTGACAGGTGTGTCATCACTCCGTCGGTCGCTTTCTCCTCTCCCGAACCCCCGGTCTTGAAAGTGGAACGGGGAAATTGTTCTCCTCAAACAACATCGGCACCGCTCCCTTCTGTAACAGTCGCCGTCCTGACTTGGACTCTGGTTCACGCACATTCTCTTTCTTGAAAAGCCGGCTACACGCGCGGGTATGCGAGTGACTGTGAAGTTCTCCCTCCGGATAGCAACAACCCATTTATGCCGGTAGTTTTCCGCAATCGGAGGGAGGCGTATAAAAAACTAGGGTACTTTGTTGTGTACTTACTGGAGGCATGACATATAAAGGTACACAGCAATGTTCAGCTGTAGCGCTGTCAGTTCGCTGAAACTTAAACTTCTTTGCTTGAGACATTATCGCGATTTCCCTAAACTCAACACAAACAGTGTAGATAGCGGAAGTGCTGAGCTGGCTGGATTTTAGCGGAGATGCGTCACCACCCCTGTGTGCATGTACCCCATTGTAAAGGCCCCTGGAACCGTAGAAAGCCATAAAAGTGCTCTAAAGTTTGGGATGATGTCTCCATCTAGTGGTGTGAACTTTTGATATCACTGGGAATCAATATTCGGACGGCAAGGTATTTGTAGGAATTTTCGTCTCATTTTTATGATCATTTACCATCACCACTGGTGAACAGTTTATCCTTCATAGATATCTCTGACAGCATCTTTTAATAAAGTTTCATTTGAAGTTTTTTCTTTCTCAGTCATGGATCCAAAAATGATTGAAATGGGGCAGCCTAGGAAGAGCCCTGTATCCTGGAATGTCTGTATGGGACTGTCACACAGTGATTCCTGTCATTCAGGTACAGATTTAGATTATCTTTGAACATTCTAACAATTTTGACAAATATAGTGACCTTCTTTGAAAAAAAAGTGCAACCAGTGTCATAGCAACCACATAACCATCTAACCAGGACATAGCACCATATGTTTGGGCCCTGTGTGTCACAGTAGTATACACCAGAACAAAAATGTTTAATTATGTTTGAATTTCTTTATAAAGCCAGTCAGGTAATGCATTTAAGGATGCAGTAGTCAGCAAGGTCAGCTATGCTATCAATCCCAAATATGCTTGACAAGTAAAAATCATCTTACACCTAGTTTAAATATTAAAAATTTTCATTTGAGTGTTGTAACCTTTATCTGAGGGCATTTTTACTTGATAAAAGGAATTTTATTTATATCAAAATACTGATGTTATAAAAGGTATATTATATATAGTACAATATATTGGTGTTTTATCTTGTTAAGTATTATTCATTTTTTAAAATAATTAAATATGTCTGCCAATATGTTTGAGAAAAATATGAAGTACTACTAAATAACTTTAAAGTAAAATATCTAAAATTAAGTGAAATAATCTTAAAATTACACGACAGCGATCTTAAAATGAGATTGACTAAACAAAACTACATATATTTACGATTTTAAGATCTTTTTTTTGCAGTGTTGAGAATCACAGTCATAGAATTAAACTTAAGTCATTGTTTAAGGGCAGTCATTATAACAAGAGAGAAACTTTTATTCAGAAAAAACCAACAAAAATGAAAATATGTAAGTGTATATTTACTTTTATTAACTCGCTGAGTTATAAAGATCACGTCTGTTACATTCAGAATTAATGAAATATGCTTACTAGACGCACGAGTTCACAATACGCCAGCATGAAATTACGTGATAGGAATCGTATACGGCTAACGCTAGGGTAGCTAGCTATCTCTACTTACTGGTTGGTACTTCAGGATACCTGTTTCTGAAAGAAAAATCGTAAGCACTTGTGCTCTGTCTCTCTCTCTTCTCTCTCTCTCTCGGGCTCTCTCTCTTTCTTTCTCTATGCTATCTCTCTCTATTTCCTCTCTCTATCAGCACTTTTGAAATCGTGATTTTGGTTCAGTTTCATTTTGGATCTGAATGGGTGAAGACCGGCTAGCTCCTCTTTAGCCATGTTATGAGGACGATAACGGATCAATCCAACTTTTCTGCTTTGCTGTAAGCGCAGGAAGGCGGCAGATAAGCACGGAAACACACACACGATTTTTGATAGTTAGTGTCAGTAGATTATATAATGTTATAGATTTAAGTACCCAAATGAAAGAATGGAGTCTCAGGCAAAATTATTTCACTACAGAATTATAAGTAGAGTGTATTTGTGATTGTCCCTTAGCAGCGTACGTTGTCACATAGTGTGTGGTAAGAAGTGTTGTGTATTAAGTTTAATTTAATTTTAGTAACATTTGAAAAAGTAACTTTACCAACTTATGGCAAATAACTCTATTATTCTCTCTTTTACTGAGTGACAAATGATATAATTGTGAAGATTGATCTAGAAGAAACGCTCTTACAATAACATAATAATAATAATAATAATAATAATAATAATAATAAATAAAGCAAAATTAATGTTTTGATTTTTTACTCAGAAGGTAAATCTGTGCCTCAACTCTTAGCTCTCAAGTGTAAGTTTTGCCTTTACCAAGACCAGGTAGGCTCACAAAACTAGAGTTTACTGTTAAGTAGCACCAACTGATATTATTTACATATTATTAGTTATATACTTGAATGCTTTTGCACAGCCATATGAAGGAATATGGAAAACACAATCGTTTGTTGTTTTGATTATTGCAGGTGCTGTACAGCATGGTACATCTGAAGACTCGGGATGATGACGATGTTGACATTCCGCTTAAAACCACACCTCACAGTTCTCTGCACTGTGGTCTGTGACAGCTTCATAAAGACAAAATGAGCAGTGGGTGGATTAAAGAGGAGACTGCACTTATAGTTCCACTTATTGGAGGGTGGAGCCTTGTGATATATTTGATGTTATTAATCTCCAAAAGAATACGAGGTACAGTGTTTGAAAGAGAACGATCAAGTGGTGCCGGTCAAACATGGATTTTTTTAATATGTTGTTGGGCTTTATACACTAAACAACAGCTATAATCAATGCTATTTTGAAAATTCCATCTTTATACGAGGAATAAAATGTGTGAGAATTGAGCTGTTATTCTTTTTGAAACTCCATGATATCTAAAGTTACATTAACCAGCACACCCGAGATTGAAGTCTCTTTCTGTTCTACAGGTAATGTGTAAACGCGGGGGGCATGTTTACTGTACATTTAAGCACCTGCATACCACTGGAGCAAGTGTGTTAAAACTGAAAACATCGATGGAGACGGGTTCATGCAACACCTTCGACATATTAGACGAGGAAGTGAATTACTATCTACCACATTAGAATTCAACTGGACTGTCAGACGCCACAGGCACAGTATGGTAGAAACATGTTTAGACAGATTGTTTCATTTAAAATTAGCCCAACAGTTCCCGCTTTTGTTCCACCACACATCGCATATCATCACTTAACTGTCATCCACCATTATCAGCACAGTGAGGGAAAAAATCCTAGACTGAATAACACATCCTAGGGCACACAGGCACACTGTAAGTGTAATATCTTTCTCACTGTATACATTCAGGCTTAAGATACATTCATAGCCATAAGAGACACCAGACTATGAGTTGCCACAGTTATGTGTTATAGAGAGGCGACTACGAGGAGGTATATTTCATTCCTTTAACAGGGTGGACGTGTGCTAATATGAAGGTCACCATTGGTCCAGGACCTGTGACTGGAGGATGCATGTACTTCACAAAATGTTACAACAAATAATTTTCGAACACACATCACAACACAACAACACACACAACATAGTATAGAACACACTCACACCACACCACACACCACACATGGAGCAAACTAACGGGCACACGCACACACACACACAAAAACACACCACACACACACTTAGTTGTAAATAAGATATCTTCTACGTAGAAAACTATACATAAAAGAGGAGTCTCGTATGTCTAAAATATATATAGAACTTCATCCATTAGGAAAACGAGCTAGGAATGGACTGGCAATGGAATGAACGGAAACAGACTTGCTTGGATTCTTGGCTGCCGTATTTAATTGGCAGGACCGGATCCGTCTTTCATATTCGCTGCATATCGAGGTCACATTTCCTGGAGATGAGAAACTTACGTGAAGCTTTTCTGTAGTCCATGAAGAGAGACCATTCATCTAATGCTTTTAGAGATCACTACGTGGACAGATGAAAGCTAATTTTTGCTTATCTATAATTTAACATATCGGTTATTGGGCCTACAACTATTGGTTGATAATACTCTATAACAGATTAATCAAATGGAGTATGGCTTAGTGGATTAATCATTTAGTAAAAAAAAAGTAAAAGGGTATGTAGCTAGTTTTTGGTGTGTTTCTCATCATTTATTGTTCTTTACGAAAATCAAAAAAGTACTAGAAATGCTCAATGCTTCAATGTTCAATGTCAATGCTAACATTGCTAATATAATATAATTAAACAAGTGGTCTGTATAATTTAAAAAAATGTCGAAACTTTAGGAATACCCCTTTCATTTAACGATGGTCAGGAGTACAAGGGTTACAGACTGCTGAAATGTAGTGGGTAAAAAATGTCCAAAGTTTAAATATAACGAAACAGTAAGAACTTGCATACTGAGCAGGTTTACAAGTAATTTAAGTGATCTACGACTCCTACTGCATTTTTGAAAAGTTTACATTATACAGTTTCCTGATTACAAACGGTTGAATATGTGTTTCATTGTTATCTTAAATATAAATATTCTTTTCCCAGCGAATGTTCCCCTCGGACGCCCTTTTACTGTATACTGTATTAAACAACATTCACAAAGTGGTCTTAGTAGTGTAAGTCACCCTGAAAATACACTGTAGAGGATGGAGGACATATTTGGAATTGTAAAAGTATCCTGGAAGGCTACATGGATGTTCCCAGCTCCTGTTCCTGTTGTAGCTCATGTCTTTCTTGAGTTCAACCGGGCATAAACTGAGGAGAGAGGGGTTTCCTGGGATCACCCTCCAGCCTAAATTCCTCTTAAGGGTTCTTCCTTACTCAAGGGAGTTGGTTGCTCATGGCTTGTAGACCGGATGGGACTTGGGCCGGGATTTCCTTTCCTGACGCGTCATTGTCATTGGACTCCGTGTGTTTTATTTTCCCTTTATATGAACTGCTTTCTGTAAATCTGCTTTGAAGGACATGAGTTGTAAAAAACACTATACAAATAAATAATGATTGATTCGATTGATTAGGCTGCAGTGCTTGTAGCAAACCTTTGTTATGTCTCCACCGGTGACCTTAAATGATTTGTCTTTTCTGAAAGGCTGTAAATGATGATTGAAGTTGTGAACAATGTTATAAGGTCTTTGTCTTCAGCTGTTATGATATAAAAGCTCTTTCTGCACTTGGTGGAATAAAAAGTCCTGCTTTATATCTAAAGGGGGCTTGTGCTGACCAGACAAGGTCTTGCTGTACAATATTAAGGATAATACTGTGCAAGCGAACATCTGGCATAGAAACATGTATAATTTAATTACTCTGTTTCATTTCGAATTCTAAAAATAGTCTGGTCCATGTCATGTATACCCTGCACACACAGTGAACATTTGCATTGTGTTAATGTAAAGGGCCAGGTTTGGTCTATGTGAGAAGCAGGACAACAGCAGGGTACCTTGAATTAAAACTGTAAATCATTACTTGAACCTGAGAATTTCCTCTGTATTTAAACTAACTGTCTTGTAACATTGATGCTTATCTTAATTACAGTCTGTACAGATTCAGTAAATACACAGTTCTTTATAATATATGCATACATAGACTCAGATCTATGTAGAAATATACATCTATACATATAAATTAAATATATTCATATATCAATATACTATAGCCCCTTTGCTGGATTTTTTTTTTTTGTTTTTTGTTCTTTATAATAATAATTAATAATAAGTACGAAACATAATAATATGAGATAATAAACTAATAATAATAATTAATCATATTATTAGTGTATGTATTTATTAAATTAATAATAGTTAACAGTACTGGGTTCCTGGTTACGCATCAATGCTTCACCAAAGGACAAAGGTCTGGTAGTGTGACATAAAAAAGATTTCTCGATTCTAACTATAATGTCACAACCCATACAGGACATCACAACATAAAAGATTCTGTGGACTCCCTAGACACACCAGGACCAATAGAAGGGTGTCCATTGTTTTTTGATTTCCCCAGCAGGGACATTTGTGGTTCGTTCGCACTGTGCAAGCCCCGACCACTGATTATCTAAATATCGAGTAGGGAACGTTGGTAGCTGTGCTGTTGAATGTCTACCTGTATCAATTTGATAAATACATGTGGCCAGTTGTTTTTATTACGTCATTCTCCATTTATGACAATCCACCTCATGGTTATTGACCTATGGTATCTTATTGTGAAGTGAATGCTGTCATTTCACCCTAATTTAGTTTGATTCAAGAAACTAATGAAGGGAGAAACAAGATAAAATTAAGTTTATACATGTTTAAGGGGGGGTCCTTTTATTATTGTAAGTTTAATTAGGAATGAAAATGACAAACAAACGCAGTTCGAGAGAAATGCATTGAGCCAGATGTTATTCAAAGAATTTGTCAGACAAAAAACTAGTTTTAAATGCTGCATAAATGAATAAATCGCTGAGGAAATCATTGGTTAAAAGCTTTAAGAATGATCAACCGATTAAAGTCAACGCAGAAAGAGCTTAGAGAAATGCATCTACCAGTCAGCAAGGCATGAAGCTCACAATCGTAATAGCTCAGCTGGAACTTAAACAACAAATGCACTTTTTCATCTCAGCAACTTTTGACTCTCGCAGCGGTTGTCTGCTGCAGTGATTTTTTCCTGCATCAGGAGAATGACCAGCCATCAAGCTCCTCATGTTGTAAAAACATTGCTTGTCATGAAAGCTGATACATTTCTTAAATGTAGGAAACGTGCGTTCTTTAGAAGCATACTAATCACACAATGATGAGACAATTTGCCTTGATTGGCAGGACTAATATTCATTCAGTGTAATACTCAGTAAAGCATTCAGTGAAAGGTGTTATACTAAATATAATGAACATTTAAAATATTGTGAAAAATATATTTTGTCAAAATAGTTTACTTTGAAAAATCACATGAATTTGTTTCAATGAGAAATAACTATAATAATAAATTTGTAACCATTTGCGCGGAAAGTTCTTACAAATAATCAACAAAACTGGCCACCCTCACTGCATGAGTTATCTTAACAGGTGGGTCCGACTGCTTTACACAGTTCTGGTTTTTCCACATTAACTTTCAAAGGTAGAGTAGTATTCGATTATTGGGGTTCTTATTAAGATTGCTATTATGTGCTCGTTGAATAAAATGATCGGCTTGTTATCAATACACAAAATGATGTTTTCTGTTAATATATTTCAAAGTGTCACACTGCTTACAAGGTTTTGAAAATGAAACTACGTAAGAAGAAGCCAAAGAGGCAATCAAAATCACCCCCACCAACATCACTTTACCCTAACATGACAACCTCCATAACCCACATCAATGTACACAGGTCTAGGCCGAGCGTCTTGAGATTTTAGCACAGAAAGAATCACAGGCCTCCCAGATCACTCACAAACTTCAAACTGAATGACACCAGACGATCTCCACACATGTTATGGCCACAGTCGTCAGGTAGAAAGCGGAAAACCAGATGTCACCACGCCATGAAATACAAATGTCCTGCCTAATGTCCCGGACCTTGCATTGATCACCATCGAAATTAATGTTGCGAGTACTGAAGGAACCTTCACAGCATCAACCTGGACAAAAGAACAATTTTGGATCAGCTCAAATATAGTGAATTTTTGGATGAAGTTCTTGAAATCACAAGGTGTAAATTGGCTTGGATGGGCTCAGCAAAAAAGCACATTATTTAGATGTATTAGCACATTCTTCCACTGAAATCGACCAGAAAATCAACCGACCGTCAGTGACTTACCGCAGTTAGAAAATGCAATGTACAGTCGAATGTGAATGTAATCAGAGCAAGACATTGAAGAGAAACAATGGAGCAACAATAATGTTCTTAGCCAGCGACCATACTGCTGCAGATGAACCTCTAATATCTTCTCAATGTCACCACCCGATGGATATCACCCCTCCTCACGAAAAACATTTTGTCTTTTTCTCCAGAACCAGCACAGTGAGTGCCTGTCAATATTTTAACAATGTTTAGACCAAGTCTTATTATATATCCTGTACATCTTTTATACTTGATCTGTTTGAAATTCTGTTTGTCAAAATGATTAGTCAGATTAACGAGTACTGACAGTCATATATTAAACTTGAAGTCTCTAGCTTTTAAAACAGCAAACAATGACTTTTCTACTGAAATAGTAATCTTATATTACTAAATCTCGAGCTGTAAACAATCCCGTGTGTTGCCAAGGCGATACGAGATACAGTCACTAAATGTTGTAGAATGTACTATAATGGTGATGTAAGTTGTGTGTGCCGTAGGAGTATTGAGACTTGCTGATCTAATTGCAAGTGTTTCTAACAAGTTAGGAGTTAAACATTGTTTAAGTGTTTTGTAACGTTGTTTGTGTGTTGGTTAAGACGCTGATATGGTCTGATGTTACAAAACTTCTCATTGTCTGCAAGGTGAGTAAGGGTTTAATCCCCACTTAAAGACATTGGCAGCATGGTTATATTAATAATTATAATAACTGGACAAACTAATAAACGTAACATTAGTATAACATGTAAAAGAAAGTCAATATATTAATGTAGCATTTCCCTATTATATAAACTATAGTTATGAAATCTATCAAATTTCACCTCACTCATCCTAGCTTAATCAACTTCATCCTTCTGGGGGTGGCTGAAGGCATATCGCAGGTTATACATGGGGGTAGGCTGGGAAATATACCCTGGACAGGCCGCCAGTCCAGCACAATTGCAGACACCCAGACATACACACTCAGACCTAGTGTCAAATTTAACATATCCAACTTAATGACGCATGTCTTTAAACATGCATGTTTTTTTTTTGTATAGACTCACTACCATATTGTTATCTCTGTCTACTATGTTGTACAATACTATCTGCGTCGTATAGGTTGTGAGATCTGCTAAGAGGATGCATGTATTGCCTCTGGGATCATCCCACCATCCATTCCATAAATCAAATCAATCCAGTCCAATCCAATCAACACATCCAATCATCCAATCATCCATCCACTCCGATCTATCGAAACTGTGGAGGGAAAAACCGGAGCACCCTAACCTGAAAGCCCCAGACAGAATTAACCAAGCCTTCTTCCCCTAGTCGAGACAACAGCTATTGCCGTACAATTTCTAAATTTCTTGGGTCCGCTGTTTGAAAGCGTGTGTATGAACCTGGTGAGACGATGTGTCTTAAACCTTCATTTGACATACATTAAGGACTTAATATAAAAGTTACAGAATGTAACTCAAGTAAGTGTGCTGTTGCAATACGGGAGAAACAGAGACACCTTACTTACATGCATTTAGGGCGGGCTAGTCTGTGAATACACAGCGATCATGGGTGATCACTTCACATCCCACCGCTTTGACAGCTTCATACTGAATCAGTATTGTTGCTGGCGAAGGCCAGTTAGCTACCAAAGGTTGCTGTGCATCTGGAGTTTCTTTGGTCTTACCATTTTGGTCTATCTACATCAGCCTCGCCAGCGTTTACTATCCATGGTATTCACTCTGAAACGACAAGCGTTGTCTCCAGTTGGCAGTTTTGAAGCATGCAGAGGTTCAGCTCATATCATGGGATGTCCACTGTATGGTGGAGGCGGCTTGGCACAGGTGGAGATTTGGATCTTTCAGTTGCCTTCTTCATAGAGTTGGATCAGAGACCCCTGGACAGGTGGAGTCAGAGACTGGAAAGGCAATAACGAAGTTGAAGTCTTGAGATCGATTCTTTATTCGGTCTTTTCGTAAAAGCTATTGTAAAGAGAGAGAGGTTCTGTCTCAAGTTCTCCAAGACAAACACCAGCGGAAATGAAACAAGGCTCCGTTACTTGGATAGAATCTGTTTTCTGCTTGGTTCCTCTGGGATTTATACGCGACGCCTGCAGAAATCCACAAATTCCTTTTAGTGCAATCTAAGTATGTTCTTGTAACTGTCAGAGATGTGAAACACAACACCACACTACATCAACAGCTGTGGATCAGCGAGAATAAGTATGGGATTCTGGGTCTAATGCAAGTCCACCACTTTCTAAACATTCTCCACTTTACTAATAATGGGGAACCCAACATGCACACATTTCTTTGGAAATGTTGTCCAACATTCTTGTTCAAATTCCTTGCCAGAAAAGGGCGACTTCAAATGGGTTCTTAGGGGTTAGTCCAGCACCAACTCCTCATGTTTTCCCTCCGCGCGAAAGCTCGGCACGATTCTGAGAGTGCCCTTCTAGAAATGCAATCTTGTAAATCACTGCAGTAGCCTCGAATCATTTGCAGCCAGCCTTTCAGATCAAGGGAGATCAAGTAGCGCTTTATACCTTTTCATCAATCATTGCATCTTCCTTCTGCATCTTCTAGGTTCCTCCAGCCAAATATTTCTGCGCTAGACACCAGGGCCTCATTGACCTCTCTTCACCAGCAACAGACTACGCTTTATCACTCAAGAGCTTGAGGAGGATACAGCCACACTCTTAACCGGTACAGCAATTGCTCCCTTCTCTCCCAGCAGAATGAGGTAGCTTCTTGTAAATGTCTAGGGCCTCCTTAAATGTGGTGGGATTCTGTTCTATCCATAGTCAACATGAAATGTGACACTAAGATTCTCAGTGGCCATCTTCTTTTCACTGTCATTCAGCTTTAGGTTCTGCTTTTGCGTCGTCCTATGGAAAGGTGAAAGGGAAAAAAAAACTTCTTGGGGATGAGTACATTAAGATTTCCTTTAACCTCCTGTTTTTGTCCTCGAATCATTTTGCCAATGTGTGATCAAAACCACCATGAAAAGCTTGAGCTCCATACAGCACAGCTGTGATCACATGATGTGGCTGTACGCACGGTCAAGCACGCTGTGGATATAGGTGATTTTTGCCAAGCTCAGTCATAATTGAGTTGTTCAAAACCTTGTGGTCTGGCTGTAGATGCCAGGGTGTGAGCCGCTCCTGATGTGCTGAGGATGTTTGGTATCATGTAAAAAGTACTGGGCAGATCCATTTAACCATTGCACCATGCATCCCCGCCATAAAGCTGGCTTTTCAGTGAAAGCATCCACATGCCAGCCAGGTTGACTTTGTCACTAAGAGATCAGAGCAGAGAATTTCAGAATCTGTTCATTGAGGGCATGGATTGAACATCTAGATCCTCACGTAATGCTTTTTCATCCCACAAAGTGACACCTAAAATGGAAAGGATGATGAGAAGCAATGTATTTATTATAAATGAGTTTGATAATTTTTGATAATTTAATAATTGATTATTAAATAAATAATAGGCATCAATAATTTGACAGTTACAGGTTAGTCATATAATCTATAAGACATATAAAGGTTCTAGTGTGGGTCGTCCCCACTAAACATCTGATATTGTTTTTTGTGGATGGAACTTTTGATATGCATTTGTTATGGCCTTACAGATCATGGAAATTTTACCTGGAATGAAGGAATCACTGCGACAGTCATACAGCATGCCAGGATAGAGAGGCCCTTCCAAGGCTGCCATTTGTTCAAAAGCAAGGCGGCCTCCTAAATCTTTTTACTAGGGTTTAGACCCACGACAAATCAAAAAATCTTTTGCATCAAAAGATTTAAGAGACAACAACTATTATTTTTTTCTAAGAGTCAAGAATATAGATAGTTTGTGAATTTGTGAATCCTCCCCTCACCACACCAAAAAAATAAAATATATACTTTTAAAGTGTGCAACTGTTAGTGATATTTAAATGAAGGTAGGTAATTGTCCCCAAAGTTTACACTCAAGCATACATTTAGTTTTTATTTTATTCATTTGTATCTTTCAAAATATCATATGGAATTATATGGAATTAAAATACTTTTTCATTAATGTCGCCTCCTACATATAGGCCTGACCAGAATGTGCATCTATTAGTGTATGTCCACTGAAAGTGGCATGTCGCAGCAAGTAGGTGTATCAAAACCAACAGTGCTGCGCATTTCTTAATATAGAGTTATCAATGGAGCTAATTTCCACTCATATTTGATATAGGAGGAATAAAATCCATTTTACACGAAACCCCACAATTTTTAGTCACAAAATGAACTGAAACTTAACGATATATATTATGTTAAAAATTAATTCATAACAAAAAATATGCAAAATAATAAAATTACAAACTGTTGTGACCATACAGAGTTAATGAAATGATGGTAGCCTATGGGTAGTATTATTTTATTTTAATGGATATTTTAAAGATATTTTCCATCCCTGCAGTCACCAGTGTTCATCGACTGGTCTTAATTTTCCTCCATCTGGTCCCTATGCGTAACTCCGTGTCTCTATGACGTGTCTCATGAGCAGTAACAAGAGACATTGAATTAAAAACCAAAATATGTCTCCCAGTAAAGACACAGTGAATGTATCCTACACCAACTTAACAATAAGCGTACCACACTTAAAGGAGCGTAAACCAGCATATATTGCTATGTTGCTATGAATAATACTAAACTTTGAGACTAATAATTGTAATTTAAAGAATCATTGGAAATTTCTATCTATCTACCTGCACCAGTGGAAAAGCAGGTGGCGGCAGAAGACTTCTCACAAAGTTTGGGTGTTCTGTCATAATGTTTTGTGATCTTATCTGCAAAGGGAAACCACACAGCATAGAATTTCATCTCACTTTGCCAGTAATACTTACACTATAGGCCACAAATATTTAAGACAAAATAAACCTGCTTAGGAGTTCATCTGCTTAGTAAGCTTTAACCCCCTTAATCTTATAAATCAAACACCGTAAAGACAATGTACAGGCAAAAAATTACCCACACATTTTCCACAAAATTAATAGACAATTCAATCCCATCTTTCGCAGAAAATTCTAAATTATAGTATGTATCCTATGTACATAGAGGCCAATTTCTTTGTTTGATATATGGAATATTACATTCCACGGTTAAAAAGTACATGGGTGATAATAAACTTATAGCTTTATATCTCCAATCCTTTAATAGAGATAACACATCATGGAAAAGTACAGTATTATCATAGCAAAGATATTTAACATTGTTAGAATACAAAATACGCAACTGGAAAACAGACAGCAGTTGAAAGCAGCAAACAACAGTTACACAGAGAACAATAAGCAAATATCTCCATTCCTACAGCTCCTCTACCAAAAAACAAACACAGAGATGCATTTAGACAAATAAGAAGTGTTTTGGAGAAATATACTCTGTTCAGATGAAACAAAACTCTTTGGCAATAATCAAGGCTTATGTGAGTGATCACCATACCCACAGTAAAGTAGGGAGATGAGAGCATCATGATTTGGGGTGCTTCTCTGCAAACTGTATTGGGACATTACATGTCTTCAGAGAAAGCTTGAATGAAGTGATGTACCAGCTAAAATAGTGGAGAGGCACCCACAGGCATTTCACTATTAGCATAACCAAAACATTGTTAATAAAAAGCACGACTATTTATTAATGATGCAGAAAAGACAGAGAATTTATCCGCTAATAGTTTTTTTGTATTAAGCATCGATTGAATATGACTTAAAAAATAGCCATTCATTTACAACAGACACAGCAACAGTACTAAAGTCAAGCAATATCATCCCCTAGCTCTTAAAAAGCAGATCACAAACATTTTACTCCAATACCCTGGCTATAGAATAATAGCTGATCTGACCTGTTCCTTCAGCCCCATCGATTTATAAGAACTCAAGGCGTTTGTTTTCTAATTTATCTGGAAAAGTCTTCTCACCTGGCTGGACCTCTGTTGAACTTTCATCAGTCCTGGTCTGTGGATTGCTGAAATGAACAGGTATCTCCATCTGCAGGTTGAGGAATTGAGGGACATAAAACTGTGTTATGATAAATTTTCACCCTCGGTGTCACAGATAAATAATGAAGGATAAATAAGAAAGTAAACCTACTGATGATTTGAATAAATGATGACCATTTCTTTGAACGTTTTAACTTATTAAACGTCTTTTATATAAAAATGAACTACTTCCCCCTTCTTCTTAACTTTAAGTTAATTAAACTTTCAAAGAGCCTTTAAGCAGGCAAAATATATATATATATATACAGGGGTTGGACAATGAAACTGAAACACCTGGTTTTAGACCACAATCATTTATTAGTATGATGTAGGGCTTTGGTGGAAACAGGAGAGTTGAGGTGCACATTTAATTCTGCCGTCATTTGGGCAGCTCTGTTTTATGTTTTTTGGATACAATCCGGGTTAGTACCCGAACATCCCTTTCAGACAGCTTCCTCTTGCGTCCACAGTTAATCCTGTTCTATGTGGTTCGTCCTTCTTGGTGGTATACTGACATTACCCTGGATACCGTGGCTCTTGATACATCACAAAGACTTGCTGTCTTGGTGACAGACGCGCCAGCAAGACGTGCACCAACAGTTTGTCCTCTTTTGAACTCTGGTATGTCCCCCATAATGCTGTGTGCATTGCAGTATTTTGAGCAGAACTGTGCTCTTACCTGCTAACTGAACCTTCACACTCTGCTCTTACTGGTGCAATGTGTAATTAATGAAGATTGGCCACCAGGCTGGTCCAATTTAGCCATGAGACCTCCCCCACTAAAAGGACAGGTGTTTCAGTTTCATTGTCCAAACCCTGTATATATATAATATGTTAACTGGATGGAAAACAACAAACAGAAGAGAATAGGAATGTAAGAAAATGTTTTACCTGACCCGTTCAATGAATCTTATTGCAGAAAATGTGATTTACCAATATAGGCAAAATATCGAACGATCAACAGACGTTTCTATATCACCAATTATTATCAAGGAACACAAAGTTAAATCTTTGTGCCTGAAGCAGAACTGCAGGAAAGCTGCAGGACCTGATCAAGTTTTTCCAGTCAATGTAAGTTCTGTGCTGACTCAGAACATTTTTAATATTTAATATTTCAACATATACTTTTAACAAGGCACTAAAAACATGTAGGGTTCCATTATGTTTCAAAAAGCCAACCATCACCACTATCCCTCAAAAGTTCAATCTAACCTGTTTCAATTGATTTACGTTGTTTTAAAGACTGACTCATTTCTCTCTAAATTTGGGGTAGATACATACCAGTTATATAGGGTTAATATGTCTTTGGAGGATGCTGTTTCACTCTGCTTAAACTTTAATTCCTTACACTTGGAAGCATCACATTTTATTCATAGATTACATCTCAGCACTCAGTACAGCATAGCATTTTAAGCCCAGTGCTGCATCTTGTTCTGTCTAACAATGAAGAAACAGCATACGGAGACATGGCCAGAGCCTTCGTGGAGTGAAGCAGAGTGAATCATTTAAGCCTTATGAGGGAGTCAGCATTTTTAAGCTCCTGAGGATAGCCATCAGCTCGTTTCTTAAGTGAGAAAATCACAGTGCTGACCTGCCAGGGAAAGCTCATCAAAGGCCTTTCTTTCTGCAGCAACTTCAGTAGGTATTGTGGAAAGATACCTCTGTATGTGTCTGGTTTGGCAGTATGAAGGAATATGAGAGAGAACAGCTAGAGAAAGTTGTATGTGCTGTCTCCAAAATCATTAGCTGCAAACTTCCATTTGTTTACTCTATAAATATTAGAAGGATGGAAAAGAAAGCATTATAAAGCAATACCCAGCGCAGTACGGTTTTTAATTTGGCTCCCCTCTGGCAGAAGGTTTCAAAGCATCTCAAGTAGAACATCTCAGTTCAGTAGACAAGTCAATAGTAGTAGACTTACAATTAAAACTCCACAATTAAAATTTCAGACCTGTTGAATATTTATTTATTTATTTTTAAATTTGTTTTTTTATTGTGGTTATGCCTGCATTTGGGTTTATATACAATACACAGAAGAAAACACTGAATTAACACAGAAAACCAAAAGAACTAATTTATTGTTGTATTCTAATGAGATGCTCATGCGCAGTAGGGGCACTCAGTGCTGTAGATACTCAAATATGTAGAATACCTGTAGCAAAATTAGAAATCTCTGCTCTCTATTAATGTGTAGTACTCAACTCAAAATGTGTTGGTAGGTCTTACTTTGACTGCTGTGCTGATTACAGTTTTCAGTAAAGACGTCTGTCCACTTCTGAAGCTCTCTCTGTATGAAGGTTCCCAACAGCAATGACTCTGCACTAAGCAAAAAACGTCTGCCCTAAATCAGAGGAAAATAAAAGTACCTTTTAGTTGCTTTGTGTCTAGCACGCCACAAGCCAGAGGAGGAGAAACTAGGGTTTATATAGACAATGGCAAATGCTGCATCAGCATCCTACAGTGATGTAACTTACTGTACACATGCTCAGCAATATCTGACCAACATCTGACCAACATAGTAACCTAAAATCCAAGCTTAAGCTTTGGAAGTACAAAAGTGTCAGGTCTAAAATTGCAGTGCTGTGAAAAAGTATTTGCTCCTTTCCCAGTTTCTTCTATTTTTATAACACTTGAATGTTTCAGATCATCACAATGGTTTTAAAATTAAACAAAGACAGGAAACATAAAATGCTGTTTTTAAAGGATGATTTCATTCAATGAATGAAAAATGCTGCCCTATGTGAAAAAGTAATTGCCCCTTTGCTACTAAATCAACCAGTTAACTATATTTAACTGACTACCAGGTTCAGTTTTACTAGCACACCCACACATGATTACTACCAGATCTAGTGAATCTGAACATCACATTAATTCCACTTGTTTGGCAGTGTGATGCAGCTAGAAGGTCTCAAACAGCAGCACATGATGCTGGATGCTAAAGAGATTCAAATACAGATGCCAAACCAAGTCATTCAAATCTACTGTCTTGCTACAAAGCCATTTCTACAGCTCTGGTATCCACAGTGAACCACAGTAAGAGCCTACTAAGACAATGACATTGCATGCACTAGCGCAACACTGAACAGCTTGTATGGAAAGAAGGCTTCATTTAGAGAAGTTAGAAAAGTTGTTTTTCTCTGCTAAATAATTATTACAGCTTAAAGACAAACACAAACACCATCTTAGAAATAGGTGTTATAAGAGTAAGCTCTTTTGAGCAGTAGAGAGGAAGCTTTTCTGCAGAAGAGGTGATTCTGTCAAACTGTACAACACACTGGATTTTAAAACATGCTTTACTTCCCGTTTTTGTGAAGACATGGTTTGATGAGTGCGAATAGAAGCTTATTGTTTATACATCATATTAGCAGGGCCATCAGTGAACACAGACAGGCTGAATGTGATCCACAAATGCTCCCCCTACCAGTGGGCTATCTGCACTGTCCCCTCCCTGTATTTACTGTTCTATGTAGCACCTTGGTCCTGGAGGAACGTTGTTTCGTTTCATTGTGCACTGTACACCACTGGATTCAAGGATTCAAGGAAATGACAATAAAAACTACTTGACTTGACCTGAAATGTTTCGATGTTTGACAGGACCACAGAGGGGGGCAGAAACTTCAGCCTTTGCAGTAAAAGAAACAAGTAACCATCCATATCTGCACATGTAGAAATTAAGAAAGGTCCAAGATAGGATTTTCTGACTGTAGGTTTTTGCTTCATGCTGGAAAGATTAAAATATGTTCAGTTTATGTTCACTCTTTCCATTTCTAATAAAAACATAGCTTGAGAGAAGACTTTCCTGCATCAATAATTATATGAACAACACACCCTGCCCAAGCCACTGACACTTAATGCTGCAATATTAAAGGCAACACATTGTAAAACCTCTGATGAGAAAGTGTATTCAAATGATGGTTCTGCTGTAAAATCCAAATAACTTCTACAGTTTTAAAAGCTGTTTACATGTGTCACTCTCTCACTACAAGCACTTGAACATGATCCTTTGGAAAGACTGACTTGAGGTACCAGATTTGCCTTCGCATAAACCATGCCATTGTCAGGCATTTCTAGAAATTTACAAGGAAGGTTCAGAGCAGTTACAGAAATGGTTACTGTTAAATATGTCTGTTGAAGTGGTACCTTGCAGAACTTAAATTGAAAGACATACCGTCAAGTGAAAAGTACTTCCCCCTCCTTTTTTTCCATTTTTAGAGTTTCACAATTTCATAAAAATAAACATGTAACTTTTGGCATGATATGGTCTTAAGACATGGCCTTGGCTTTTCTCTGATGTATAGACCTGACATTTCCAGAATCCAGAAGGCTTTGTAGCACAATACGATGCTACATTGGAATGCTTACCTGATGTGGGACAGGTGTGAGGACAAAGTTTTTTAAACACAATATTTCACTAAATGTCAAGAATACAAGAACACCCAGTCTCATTAATGCCAAGCTCTATAGTTTTTCATATATTGTATTTTAGTACATCTGTTTAGATTTTAATTTATTTTAGCATATATTATATTTTTAGTATATATTTAGAATTTTGTTTTAATTTTCCACGTTATTATAATGAAGGAGCCAATAAATTCAAATCGGTTTATTGAACAATACATTCAAAAGACATACACTCATCATCAGAGGAATAGTAGCCCCCACAAGGAAGTGTGGGATTGCAGTGCTGTTGGGAACGAAGATAAAGGTTACCTGGAAGAATATATATTGATAAATGTAGACTGACATGGACAGTATTTATTGAGCTACACATATAGAAGTAGTGTCTCTCAGTATGGTATTGGGCCACGATGTTTGCTAATGCAACATAGCAGATGTCCCGGTATGGAGTTGTAGATGGCGGCAGGTAACACTGGGGAGCAAAATGTAACCAACTCTGAGGTAAATGTTGGTGTAGTATGTTTTTTTTAGATTGAGCCTCAAAGTAAAATTTTACAGGTCTGAAGATTCATAAAAAATTAACTCGTTTTAGAGGATCAGTTTTAGAGTGAAATAGCCGAGGGTAGCTAACAGCTAGGCTAAACGTATTTCAGGTGAACTGAGCAGCATTAGTAGCAGCTAGCTCTAAACAGTGGATACTGTAATAACAGCTCTGAGGTAAATGTGGGTGTAGTGTTGGTAGTGGGGTATGTTTTCATCAGAATGAGCCTCAGAAAGTTAAAATATACAGGTCTGAAGATGAACAAAAGATTAACTCACTTTAGAGGTTCAGTTTTAGAGTGAAATAGCTAAGGGTAGCTAACAGTTAGGCTAAACGTATTTCAGGTGAACTGAGAAGTATTAGTAGCAGCTAGCTCTAAACAGTGGATACAGTAATAACAGTTTTGAGGTAAATGTGGGTGTAGTGTTGGTAGTGGGGTATGTTTTCATCAGAATGAGCCTCAGAAAGTTAAAATATACAGGTCTGAAGATTAATAAAAGATTAACTCACTTTAGAGGTTAAGTTTTAGAGTGAAATAGCTGAGGGTAGCTAACAGTTAGGCTAAACGTATTTCAGGTGAACTGAGCAGCATTAGTAGCAGCTAGCTCTAAACAGTGGATACAGTAATAACAGCTCTGAGGTAAATGTGGGTGTAGTGTTGGTAGTGGGGTATGTTTTCATCAGAATGAGCCTCAGAAAGTTAAAATATACAGGTCTGAAGATGAACAAAAGATTAACTCACTTTAGAGGATCAGTTTTAGAGTGAAATAGCCGAGGGGAGCTAACAGCTAGGCTCTGCCGTGTGCGGTTTTTCAAACAGCCGAAAACCTAGCCAAGCGAGTTTGTGTTTAATATGAGGCAATATTGGCCCCTTGTTTTTGCCCAGGACTGTAGATGTGCTCAACTTTGAACAAGGCACCTTTTCTGTAAACTTATTTTTAAATGAACAGAAATATTTGAATATTAAATAACAGTGTACTGCAGCGGATGGGAAGTGTAATGGTGGGGACATGTTTTAGGCTGTAATCCTTCAGTGACATGCGGTTTGTGTTGTGTCCTGTTACACTTAGTTCTGTACTGTCCTCTGGTGGACAGCTCATGAAACGCTGTGCAATGCTGTGTTGTCTGTTACTGTATCAAAAGTAATAATAGTAATGTATTATTATGTGAAGGTGGTATTTACAGGTAGACTATAATATTGAATACCCTGCAGCAGTACATGTCTTACACATTTACAGAATCAGAAAAAGAGTTTAAATTTACTGATGTAATAAAATGAGACTCTATAAATCTATAAATGCAGTGACTCAAATAGTGAGCAGCACCAGCAACTTTTAAAGACTAGAAATCAACAGCATCATTTACGAAATGTGCAGGAAACACGACAAACAGACACAGACAGACAGACAGAAAAATAAATACAAACAAAAAATTATTCACAATAATAAATTACTAAATAAGAGAGATGGAATAAACAAAAACAATGTATCAACAAATAACAGTAAAGTAAAATAAATGAATACAGATAGGACATAAAGCCTTAAATACATCTAGTAATTAAAAAAGAAAAAACAAACAAACAAACTAATAATAACAACAATAAATTAATAAACACCAGAGAAAAATGACAAAAACAATAAGACAACAAATAAATAACAGTAAAAAAGTAAAAAAACACATTTAGGACATAAAACCTTAAATAAATAAATGCATAAATAAATAAATATTATCTTGATTTGACTGTGTTCTTGTTTTTTTTTTTTTTATTATTTGTTCATAAATTAATTTGTCCTCCTCCTGTCAATCTGCCTCTGAAAAGTGATCCAGTGAAAATAACATCAATTTTTTTAAATAACAAACATTAGTTTATTCCTCAGTTACCTAGAAGACAGACTGAGTATGTATTGGTAATTAAATGGTAGATAATATTGCTAATTTGGCTAATTCAGGTGCGAAAGTATCAGGAGCCGTTTGGTGGCTGAAGGAATCGGTTCAGCTGAGCCGGGTGATTTGACTCAATGAAAAGAGCCGGAATGACTATCACTTTGATCTACAAGCAGCCAGCAAGAAACCTGAAACCAGCGTAACAGGGAGCAGACCAGACTCCTCAACAGTCACTAGCGAAGCAGTTCTGCCCTGCCTTTGTGGAGTGGTGGTCCACACATTTGGATTTCAGAAGGTAAGACCCTTGGCAGTGGGAAATATTTGGCAGTTGGGGCATGTTTTTTGTTTCCTGGGTTTCCTGTTTCACTTTTTTGTTTCGCGTGCTGGTCAGTTCTGGATGTGGTGTCCATCATCTTGTACTAGATAAGTGCACAGTTCTTAATCTGAAGTAAGATGAGAGATTTGTATCCAGTAGAATCGGGACAGTTAAGTGGTCCATCCTGACTGGAAGAAGTAAAGTGATGTATAGCTGTCCTGGATGAGGAGGATTGAGCATCTCTGGGGAAAAGAGCTGCAGTATCCAGGGGCGTTGGCTGAACATCCAGGGCTCAGCCCAGGTCATTTGTCTTGAGATCTCTTAACCCAGCAGTTTATTAATTACCCTGTAAATGTGCACCTACTATGTTTTATGCAGTGTGAGTTTCCCATATTCCAGCTAAACGTGTATAGATTCTGCAGTGTTGTTAGGTGTGTGTTATCAATCAAATCATCAGCTAAGGAAAACAAAAGAAGAGTGAAGCCACTCTTTATAACAGAAAACGACTTGTTCAGTTCTGAGATGTTACCCCCATAGAGCTACTAATAAACTCATCTGCACATTTCCTCTCCTCTCCTCTCCTCTCCTCTCTCCCCATACACAACATGCCAGACGTCTCTGTATGGAGCTGTAGAGGTTTCTAATGGTGTCCTGTGATAATCCATCCCATGCATCTTCAATATTCTCACACAGTTCCTGTTGATTTTGTGGTTGAGGTGGAGGTGGAGTAACACCAGGCCCTCTAAACAAAGTGTTCATCTTGCAGCTGACCACAGAGCCTTCACACACGGATTCGTTGGTTGTCTCCACCAAGAAGAAAGTGGGACTTGTCACTGAAGATGGCCCCGATGCTGTTGTAGTTACTCCATGACAGTCTGGCACGACACCATTGCAGTCTTTGGTGACGTTAACGGGATGTCACCCCAACTGTCTTGTCGTGCGGCACTAACAGGATTACTGATGGAGGACATGCTGAATGTCCATAATTGTTTCAGTTGAGTCAGTCAGGTACAGTGATAGGGCCTGTCTTAGCTGTGTGTCTCACAATGTAAAACCTTCCCACCAAGTTTCATTCCTTCTGGATGCAGCTATTCGTGCAGCTATTCTTCTGATGATGAGTGTATATGTCTGTGCTACGTAATCCTTGTCCACTGTGAGGAGAAGTGCTTTGGGTGTGCTGAGGGTTAGGAAAATGTCTCCATCTGGTGGTAAACTGTTGATGGTAAACTGTCAACATCAACAGACAATAAACATGTACACACACTAGAGACCACTAAAGTGTGAACAGCTCTGCAGATTCAGAACATGTCCTGGATCTAATCTAGACTGTTTCTTAGAGCCTTTCTCAAGAACAAAGTCAAAACATCAAGGAGGTCCAGAAATATATCTATATTTGGCTGGTATTGAAAAATTCCAGTCCTGTATAATACTGCATACTGTACCAATGTTCTGCTTGTTTACCTTTCAGTCTTATGTAGCATATACTGTACATTTTTCTAATTTATATAAATGCATATCTATTTTTCTTCACTCTAGTCATTTCTTTCTTTATTTAGTACCTATTATTTATATAGTAATTGTCAGTACAAACTAAGTAAGCTGGTGTAGAGTATTTTATTGTACAGTGCAACTCCTTGTATGTTGTGCCTACGAATATAAACCCATTAATCTTAAATCTTGAATATTGAAAGAGCATTCTAGGAATATATATGACAAAACGAAATGATTTTACTTAGTTTGATCTTAGATCATTTATCATCTTCTAAAAAGATGTCTGTCTTCACACAGTATATAATCTGTAAACATCTCTTATTGAAGTTCATATTCAGGTTTTTCTCTTTGTATTTTTTTTATCAGTCATGGATCCAAAAACGATTGAAATAGCAGCCCTTGGAAGAGCCCTGTATCCTGGAATGGTGTATGATTGTCGCAGTGATTCCTTTATACCAGGTAATGCTTTGATGATCCTCAATTTAGGAAATACTAAACCACCAAAATTACTGCTGGTTGCAGTGCAGTACATTGCAAGCTTGGGTCGTTAAGTGCATGGCACTACAGTGAGATGTAATAGATACTGGAACAACTAAATAATCAGTAATAGATAAAAGATCTATAATTTAATATTTGATAATATGATTACAGAGATTTCAGTTACTTGGGTACCTTTCATACAATAAGCATGATAATGATTATATGATAATTATTATAATCAAATTAAGATGATCGTTTGGAATGTTGACTAGGCTTTGTTTTATTTGTTGCAAAATGGAATGAAAGAAGATTCCTAAATTTGTGTAAAGCATTCCAGTCGATCTTCTCACTCGCCAGACGTTTACAGACTGTATTTAAAAGAAGAGGGAATGCTACACAATGATAGACATGGCCCTGTTCCAACATTTTTTAGATGTGTTGCTCCCATTTAGTTGTAAATCATTTTTATGAAATTGTAAAATGTCTCTCTTTAAAAATCCAATATGTGTTCTAAGTTCTACTGCGAATAAAATATGGGTCTATGAGATCACATCATTGCAATCTGTTTTTATTCACATTAATTTACATTTTACTCAACATCCCAATTTCTTTGGAACTGGGGTTGTAGTAAGAAGCACTAATACAGGGGCAATGAAAAAAACACACATGGGTAAGGCCAACTACAAAAAGCAGCAAACAGACTAGAGTCAGAAACCAGAGAAGCTTAAAAATCAGGTAACCAAAACAAAGAGGAGAACATATAGAGGAAACCAAGAGACAAGCAGAGTTTTGAAACAGACAAACACAAAAAGCAGCTCTGTATGCAACAGGAAATAGTTACACACATGGACAAAATTGTTAGTACCCCTCGGTTAATGAAAGAAAAACCCACAATGGTAACAGAAATAACTTTAATCTGACAAAGGTAATAATAAATAAAAATTCTGTGAAAATGAACAAATGTAAGTCAGACATTGCTTTTCAACCATGCTTCAACAGAATTGTTTAAAAAAATAACCCCCTGAAACAGGCCTGGACAGAAATGATGGTACCCTTAACTTAATATTTTGTTGCACAACCTTTAGAGGCAATCACTGCAATCAAACGATTCCTATTTCTGTCAATGAGACTTCTGCACCTCTCAGCAGGTATTTTGGCCCACTCCTCATGAACAAACTGCTCCAGTTGTCTCAGGTTTGAAGGGTGCCTTTTCTAGACGGCATGTTTCAGCTCCTTCCAAAGATGCTCAATAGGATTTAGGTCAAGGCTTATAGAAGGCCACTTCAGAATAGTCCAGTGTTTTGCTCTTAGCCACTCTTGGGTGTTTTTAGATATGTGTTTTGGGTCATTATCCTGTTGCAAGATCTCTCTAGAATTCCTTGATAGTCTTGAGATTTCATTGTACCCTGCACAGATTCAAGACAACCTGTGCGAGATGCAACAAAGCAGCCCCAGAACATAACAGAGCCTCCTCCACGTTTCACAATAGGGACAGTGTTCTTTTCTTTATATGCTTCATTTTTCTGTCTGTGAACATAGAGCTGATGTGCCAAAAAGTTCCATTTTTGTCTCATCTGTCCATAGGACATTCTCCCAGAAGCTTTGTGGCTTGTGAACATGTAGTTTGGCAAATTCCAGTCTGGCTTTTTATGTTTTGTTTTCAACAATGGTGTCCTCCTTGGACGTCTCCCATTAAGTCTACTTTGGCTCATACATCGAGGGATGGTGCGATCTGACCCTGATGTTCCTTGAGCTTAAAGTTCACCTTTAATCTCTTTAGAAGTTTTTCTTGGCTCTTTTGTTACCATTCGTTTTATCCGATTTTCCTCCTGCGTCCACGTCCAGGGAGGTTGGCTACAGTCCCATGGATCTAAAATGTTAAATGTTAAACTCTTTCCTTGCTTCCTCTGGTCCTTGTTGAGTGTGGTACACACCTTTTTCTTTTATTAACCGAGGGGCGCCAACAATTTTGTCTACGTGTGTACCAGTCCTTCTCAAGGAGAGTGAAACTGAACAGACATTTATTCAAATAAAGTGATTGGAAACAGGTGAATCATATCATGAAGTCTGCAGATCCAGGACCCTGGAGAGGATAAACTAGAAAACTTGGTGGATTGATGGCATGTGATATATTGACATCATGGAAAGTTGGATCATCAAGCGTGACACCACCGAATGATTTTGTAAGTTTGCGTAATCTTTTTCCCCTAAAGAAAGTCAAAGGAAGTTCAAGGAGGTCCAGGTCTACTGTCAGACTGTGATGCTGATTATAGACATTATATTTACATTCTTCAATATAATTACACTATTATACAATTCATTGTCAGTCTCTCGTTAATTTCAGGGCTTATTATGTAGGATAAAGCATTGTTAATTCAGGAATTCTCTCACTAATTTCAGGTGTTACTCTGTGGGATAACGCATCATTAACTCAGGAATTGGATGTACGTCAAAAGCCCAACACAGATCTGAAATTCTCTGCTTCTGAGACTCTCAGTGAAAAGGCCAGCCTCCTGGATGTGAGTGCTTCCCTTAAAGCCAGCTTTCTTGGGGGGCTGGTGGAGGTTGGAGGATCAGCCAAGTACTTGCGTGACCAGAAGACTTCAGCGTATCAGTCCCGGGTTACTATGCTGTACAGTCAGACAACAAGATTTGAACAACTTACCATGACTCAGCTCGGCAAAATCACCTACCCCGAGGTGTTTGAGGAGAAGACCGCCACTCATGTTGTTACAGCTGTTCTGTATGGAGCTCAGGCTTTCATGGTGTTTGATAAAACAGTCTCAGAGAACGAGGACAAACAAGAGGTTGAGGGAAATTTAAATGTAATGGTTAAGAAGATCCCTTTACTTTCCATTGAGGGGGAAGGAGATCTAAAGATGAATGATAAAGAAAAGGAACTGGCTGAAAATATCAGCTGTACATTTTATGGTGACTGTGTGCTTGAGGAGAATCCAACCACATACATGGAAGCCCTGCAGCTGTACAAGAAGCTGCCATCTCTGCTGAGAGAACATGATGGTGTACCACTGAGAGTTTGGCTCTATCCTCTGGCACGTCTGGATACAAAAGCAGCTAAGCTGGAGAGAGAAATCAGTGGCAGACTGATATCCAAAGTTGAAGGTATATTGGAGGAACTGGGAGAGCAGAGAGGAGATACAATGACTTGGTTAAAAACAGAACAGTACATGATTTTCAGGACGTGAGACAAAGACTGCAGACATTTCAGGAATTACTCTGCGACTATAAAGTATTGTTCCAAAAAGTCCTGTGCAGACTCCTTCCTGCTATCCGAGGTGGAGACATGACTGAACAGGCACTCAGTGACATCCTGCTCATCCATGGCAGGTCCCTCTTTAGGGCTAACAGACTGAAGCAGTGGCTGGAGAATGTTCAGACTGAAATAGAACTGCTGAGCTCCTACACCAGTGAACTGAGTGGTGTCCCAGTAATAACATCCTTAGCCCAGTTTAACAGTAGTCTGTTTAATCCCACAGTCGATACAGTAGTATGCTTCTCCTTCACCTCTCTGAAATATGAAGACCCATATCTGTCAGCCATTACTGAGTTCTTTAAGGTAGATGAGTTTGAAAAACTCTCAGCAGGTCCAATATCAGGTGACGCAGACATCAAGTTCTGGTTCTACGATCATGAAATATCGGAGAGGATGAAAGAGAACCTTTTCCTCTTCAAAAGTTTTTTTGAGGCCAATAAGGAAAAGACGAAGACCAGGTTTGTCATTGCATCAGTCCCAGACTCCACCAATCCTGGCACCTCCATCCATCTGTATAGAAATGGGAAAATGGTGGACAGCAACTTTCAGCCTGTGTCCAAGCCTCCTGCACCCATCGTGGATATTCAGGCCCAGAATTTGATCCTGCAGTTCCAGAAACCTTTGACTGGAGTGACTGTGAGGTACAGAGTGGAACACAGAGTAACACAGCCTGATGAATCAGGAGCTGATGCGGAGGCCTGGGAAACCAAAGACACTCCAGATGCACAAGAAACATTTGTACTAAAGGGACTGCAAACAAACCAGTACAGCGTTCGGTACAGAGCCGTTAGTGATGTGGGAGTGAGTGAAGCAAGTGACTCTGTTCTCCTATTTTTCCAAGAAAAGGTCGATGTCCAAGTGGACCTGTCGTGGGTCAGTAAAGATTTGATTACTCTTACAGTTATTCCTTTCCTGGCTAATCACAGATTTTACTGTGGAATTCGTATGACTGTTTACAACAGAGAACTAAACAAACTGCCAAAGTATTATTAAACTACACGTTAAACACAAATAGAGAACACAGCCCTAATGTGTCTAAAAAACATATATTTCTGTTCATCACAATCCACTAAAATTAATGAATGTACATTGGAGGTATGAAAACATGAAAAGAAGGATATTTTTAATATTATGTTTATTAATGCCAACATTTAATATTATGGTAAAATATTATTTTAATCATATTTTGGGAATATTTGTATATGTGATGGGCAATAACTAGTTTAATTCCCTATAGGATGGGACCATTTCTTCCCTCTACAAAGGACTAAGGAATAAAATAACTGCCATCCTGGGCCCCTCACCATGGAGTCTGTCAACCATCCAGAGAGAACTTAAAAATACGCTCAGTGACATTGTGAGTGACATCATGTTGAGTCCTGTATTTCTATTCTATATTATAAAGTGTTTTAATAATTGATAATGTAATTAATAGCATTCCTTTCTGTGTATCCGGGTGTCTCGAGTGTTCCTGTGTAAGTCTGGAGCGAACAAATGACCCCTGTAGATAATTCTCTGTAAATAACGTCCAGCCATGTGACTCTTCTGAACTAATGTCTTTTTGGTCATCCACAAGGACTTGACATACAGGGGTTGGACAATGAAACTGAAACACCCGGTTTTAGACCACAATCATTTATTAGTATGGTGTAGGGCCTCCTTTTGCGGCCAATACAGCGTCAGTTGGTCTTGGGAATGACATATACTGCGTCCTGCACAGTGGTCAGAGGGAGTTTAAGCCATTCTTCTTGCAGGATAGTGGCCAGGTCACTACGTGATGCTGGTGGAGGTTCATCCTTCTTGGTGGTATGCTGGCATTACCCTGGATACCGTGGCTCTTGATACATCACAAAGACTTGCTGTCTTGGTCACAGATGCGCCAGCAAGACGTGCACCAACAGTTTGTCCTCTTTTGAACTCTGGTATGTCACCCATAATGTTGTGTGCATTGCAATATCTGTGCTCTTACCTGCTAATTGAACCTTCACACTCTGCTCTTACTGGTGCAATGTGCAATTAATGAAGATTGGCCACCAGGCTGGTCCAATTTAGCCATGAGACCTCCCACACTAAAATGACAGGTGTTTCAGTTTCATTGTCCAACCCCTGTATAGTGAGGGTGATTAGAAAGGTCAAACATGAGATCACCCAACTCTGATTAGTTGTGGACTGGAAGCCCTGGGTTTATCTGGAAACCACAGAACAAATAAAGGATGAAAAGTTTTAGGGTGGATTTGACTGTTCTCCCGTTTGATACAAGAACGTCTGTAGAACACTGAGTAGTGTTGAGACATTTTGAGTGAACTGAGGAGCTTGAGTCCTACATGTAGCTACTGAAGGTCCTGATTTGTTTCAACTTGTAAGTAGCAGTTTTACTTTAGGCTGTGTGTTGTAGTGGGAATTCGGGCTCTATGTCATATTCCTCTAAATAAACATCATCACCGACTGGATGTCATAATTATATACATCACAGAGTATTCCCTATGTGCGTACAATCCCTGCAACGCTGGAACCTGGAATGGCTTTGTACTTCCAAGGAGTTGTTCATCCAGACGCTGAAAAGTATGTCTTACTAATCCTGAACACACAAAAACACACGAAATGTGTTATGCTGATTGATGTTCTTGAGTGATAATAACTAACTGCTTTTCTCTCCAATCTTTGAATCCTCCTCAGGTTTGTCATAGGGCTGAAGGCCGGGCCCCAGGAAAGTGATGACATGATGAATTTTCGCTTCTGTACCAGCTCCTCAGACGCCTTTAATCAGCATCACCAGCGTGAAACAACAGAGTGTTGTAATTATCTACCTGAAGGATCAGCGTTTGATATCTTTATTGTCATCGCAACAGAAGCATATCAGGTATGATGATAACAGAACAACCAGCCAAGTCCTGTTAATATTATTAATATTTCTCATTTTTTTTATTTTCATATTTTCTTTACAGGTATATGTGAACGGGCAGAGGATGTGTATGCACAACCACCTTGTGTCAACAAAGATTACACTTGACATCAGTGGAGATGTCTTCATGAAAACCTTTGGTATTGTTCCAGTAAGTATCCACTAGCTTTGGTCCAGACTTATTAAACAAAGTGTGAAATAATGGAATAAGCCAGGAATATTTATATATCGTCGCTGTCACATGAAAAACATGTATCTCCATTTTTGTCCATTTTGACTTTTATACATCATTTGAACACAGCCGCCACCGTTTACACTCTGTGAGAACTGCATGATGAACGGACCAACAGAAATGGCCCAAAAGTCTTTGGAAATATGGCTGGTTTCATTGACTTACATTACAATTGAATGAGGTTTTTGGCCTCTCCTGTAAACTTGCCATTTTGGAGATACATGTTTTTCTTTGGACAGTGACGAAATGCATGTTCTTCTTTGTGGGGTGCCAGAGAGCAGACCCAGACCACACAAGAGTTCTGTCGATTTTGCCATGTTAGGGGCTTCTTTTATTAACAGTACATGGAAATGAAAAAATAATTAACTTCCAAAATAAAGGAAAGATACAAACAGAGAGAGAGAGAGATTATGTGGGAGTGATGAGGAACCTTGTCACGCCTCCGCCTCTCCCCGGCTTCTCCGCTTTTCAGGACTCCACTTCCCAGAGGGCCACGCTCGATGACGTCATGTCTATGCGCCCCCGGTCGGACTCTGTGATTCGCTCTAGATCGCCCGAGTTTTAACCTCAGCTCTATCCAATAGGAACCAGTTGTATCCAACAGTAAACAGTGATGGCAAAGTCAAAGAACAAGAGATTTTGAGATTTTCCAAGGTGTTCGAACTCAAAACAAAAGCAACCGTATCTCATTTTCCATGGCTTTCCGGCTGACGGCGAGCAAAAGAAAAACTGGGTGCGTGCGATAAGGAGAGATGAAGGGGTAAACTTTGTGATTCGGCGCGGGAGTACCTTTGTGTGCACCCGGCACTTCACTGCTGCGGACTACATAGAGGGAAGCTCGCGGCTGAAACCGGGTGCTGTTCCCACTCTATACTGGACACTGAATAAACAGTAACACTTAGCCTGTCATTCCCGTGACAAGGATTACACTTGTTGTGCTAGCGTGTTAGCAGGCATAGATGTAAACAAAGCTTACGTCAGCTGACGTTACTTGGTTTGCTAGCTAACCTAATCGGGAGCTGCGAATAAGGAGCTAACTTCAGCCTCGTAGATCACGTTAACTAAAGCAGTCAGTATCATTCATAATATTTACTATTTGCTTAAACTAGACATATTTAACATTAAACGCTAGTATATGATGCATATACATTAAATGCTAGTTAGCTAGCTAGCACAGATGTAAACAAAGTTAACGTTAGCTGGCGTTTCCTTACCCTGATAGCTGTGAAGGAACCCTTCAACAAAGAATTTGTAGCCTTTGTTCATCTTAGAGTCCTTCGTTGAGGAATATTTTCCAACGGTCCTGGAAACATCCTCAAATGTTTCATGGTCAGCCGGGAGTACAGGAACTTGTACTACCCAGCGTCGACGTATTTCCGCTTTTTTGTGAAAAGGGCCTATTACTTCCTGTATTTAAGCCACTCACAAACACTCATGCTTTGCCAAACTTAGTTGAGCAATTCTGAGCGGTCCTTTCTCGTGTTGTCCCTTTCTGGTATTTCGACTCCCTTCGTTCCTCTACTACTCTTTTGCTTTATCCCTTTGGCTTGGACTCTACGGTTTGTAGCTGTGCTTCCTCACTTTAGTTTTCCCCTTCGGTCTTCCCCTGTAAACCTGTTTGTCCTCGCTGCTTGTTCTACCTGGTTCTGACCTCCGCCTGTCTCTGACTCCGATTTAGCTTCTCCCTTTGTTATACTGTTTTCTGTTGATTGCTGAGCTTGCTTGTTTATGAATAAACCATTCCTGTTTTTTAGTTCTGCAAACGTCGGTCTCGAAGTCTTTTGTCTAACAAACCTCTGTTACCTCAGCCGTGCACGATTCTCCTGCTCCACCATGACATGCTTGGTAGCAGTGAGGTCTAGGCTGGACACAACATAGGAGAGTGGTCTGTTGTGTTTGTGATTTTCTTTTGTAGGCAGTGGTGGAGGAGGGCTGGCCTACCGCCACACCTTTTGGTTGGGGTATAATATACACTTTTAGGTTTGGTCCAGGTATCGATTATGAGATTGATTACATTATAATCTTATGTTATAAGAGTAATGATATTATAATGTTATAAATGTATTTACATTATATTATATAACTACAAAGGCTTTGGATTTCCACCTATATGAACAACTGTGGATAATATTTACATATCATGAAAATGAGATTCATTCAGAAACATTCAAATTTGTGTTCTTCACAGAACTGGAGCACATCCACCTTTGGTAAGGCATTAAGCCTAGGAGTCTCACGCTGTAAAGTTTCAGACATCCAGTCTCATCCAGAGGTGTCAAGTCCCGCCTACAAATATGTGAGTAATTCAGCTCTCAAAAAGTGCTTTAAGTGTAAAACAAAACCTTGTACTTTAAACCATTTAACGACAGACTTACTATTCTGATATTAATCTTAAGGCTTATGATCCGGTAACTACCATAGACTATTCAACATTTGTGAATGTTATTCATGTTTATTTGAGAATGACAGCTACTGCACATCAGACGCACTGTACCGTGTAGCATCATGTATCAGATAGTCCAAAGCACAGCTATTATATAGAATGCATCACAGTGAGAGTGACAGTAAACCCTAAGAACATTTTACACCAGTGTAGCTGTAGAGTTAACACTCCAAATGAGCAGTAGATCACCTGAATTTGCCTGTTTATCTATTGCCTCATCTTCAAATAACTGATGATGTGAGCTCCTGTTTCGCTGCAATGAAAACCTATAGCCTCAAGTTAGCAGAAAGGACCGGACCCCTGATATAATGGAATAAAACTCTCAACATTATTTGGTGAATTTATCATGTTTGTTATCAGCAAAAGAACACCGCACTGCTACTTTAGTAGGTAGGATGTGAAATGACAACATGACTGTGTTAAGCTCTGTACATACAGTATTTATTTCGTCGCTGTCCAAAGGAAAACATGTATCTCCATTTTTGTTGATTTTTACTTTTATGCATCATTTGATCACATGACCTGCTGTTTAAACTGTGTGGAAATTCCATGAAGAATGGACTAACAGAATCTGCCCAAAACTGCTTGGAAAGATGTCTGGTTCCATTGACTTCCATTCCAATTTAATGAGGTTTTTGGCCCCTACTGTAAAATTGCCATTTTTGAGAAACCTGTTTTTCTTTGGACAGCGACAATTTATTTCTATTGATTTTAAAGATCTTCAAATCAGTGCTCACCAGCCCACCTCCTAGAGATCTACTGTCCTGCAGAGTTTAGATCAAATCTGTATCTAATGCTGCTCTTCCACTCACATAACACTAATACATTTAATCCAGCAAATCAGGATCTTCGGAAGAAGTGAATTAAGTGGAGTAGCTGTGGCACACTCTGACTAACTACAGAACGGTGGATCTACAGTAACAGGGTTGGTCACCACTGCTTTAAATTGACTTATACAGTGCCTGGCCAAAAACAAAGGTCACTACCTGGATTTAAGCAAACTGTAATGGTAGCCGCCGGTGGAATATGATTCAGGGCTCCTGAACACCACTCGGGGGCTCTGCTTGGAAAGTTATCATACAAGCTGAACACCACTCGGGGGCTCTGCTGGGAAAGTTACCATACCAGCTGAACACCACCCGGGGGCTCTGCTAGGAAAGTTACCATACCAGCAGGAAAAGGGAAAACAAATTGAGGTGAACCTAGTAAACCCCCCCCCCCCCCCCCCACCCCCAAAACACAACTCCAAGTCAGGGAGAAAACTGGTTAAATAATTAAAACATAGGAGGGGACTACAGTTCTCCCCTTTTACTCCAAGTACTCTCCACTATTTAGTAGGGGACAGCCAGAGGAACAGAGAGAGGGATGGGTGAAAAAAGTTAGGGGTTTTGTATTTTTGTATTTTTTTTTTTTTATGAAAGGGGAGCGCAAACACTCCCAGCTTTCTGAAGAGAAGAGAACGAAAGAAAGATGTGAGGGTGAGCTCAAAAACTCTTAAGCCAGAACCTTACACACACTTGTTATAGCAAAGAACCAGCAACCCAGCCTGCTTCCTGAGAGGAATATATAGCCCATTCACCAGGTGCAGGGTGTTAGGATTGATTGCTGGATTGTTGCTATCCCCTGGTGGCCGGAGTAAGGCTGGCACCCATGCCAATCCTTACACAAATAGGTTAGAGCCTCCCATTGGACAATTACTGCATGGATGATTGTTTTAGCTGGCAACAACTTATTTAACCCCAACTGAGGCAGTAGGTAGCTCCTCATTTGTTAAACAACCATGTGGAAAGACGCGTCCTGTTGTCTTGGGAAAGATCTGTTTCAGAAGGGTTAAATAATCAGAATCAGAAATACTTTATTGATCCCAGGGAGAAATATGCAGTTTTTCAGTAGCAATCCCATTTAAGAATAAACAATAATAATTTACAACAAAGAGAAAATTTTTAAAAAATATGTACACATATATAAAGTCTTATAATACAATAAAAAATAAAATAAAAAGTAAAGTGGCTGTGGCTATAATAATAAGTACAGATTATTATTATAATTAAGACAGATTAAGAACTGTCAGTTTAGGAAGGACGTGGGGAAGCATCATCTTTGACGGAGGAATGTATTGAATGAATGTGATTGGCGGTTACTTGGACGTTTAGGGAATTCAAATCATAGAAAAACAGCAGTAGTAACTCTGGGAAATGTTTAATAGTGAATGTAAAAGCCTTTCTACACACACTATGTGAAGGGACCTCAAGGGATTGGGACTAAACAGCTGTGTAGTCTTAAGAAAACCTCTTGTCAGTGAGGCTAACCTGCAAACCCGACTTCGATTTGCTAGGGAGCATAAAGATTGGACTCTGGAGTAATAGAAGAAGTTCATGTGGTCTGATGAGTCCAGATTTACCCTGTTCCAGAGTAATTGGCACATCAGCATAAGAAGAGAGGCGGCTGAAGTGAAGCACCCGTCATGCCTAGTGCCTACGACAAGTACAAGCTTGTGGGGGCAGTGCTATGATCTGGGCTTGCTGCTGTTGGTCAGGTCTAGGTTCAGCAACCTTATGTCCCCAAAGAATGAGGTCAGCTGACTACCCGAGTATACCGAACCACCTGGTTGTTCCATCTATGGATTTATTCTTCCTTGATGGCACAGACATAGATAAGATGACAGTGCCAGGATTCATCGGGCTCAGATTGTGAAAAACTGAGCTCAGGGAGTATGAGACATAATTTTCACACATGGATTGGCCAACACAGAGTCCAGACCTGAGCTCCATTGAGAATCTTTGGGATGTACTAGAGAAGACTTTGCATAGTGGTCCAAATCTTCCATCATCAACACAGGATCTTGGATGCCACAGCGAATGCGTGCTGTGAAATACTGAAGACCTTTTTTTGGCCAGGCAGTGCCTGTTCTTTGCAAATCAAGTAACTATACTATAATTTGGGTAAATGTTAACTTTTAGTTTTTTTTTTTTTTCTCACATAAAAATCTTGCAGCTAGGTGCCCAAACTTTTGCATACACCAATACATTGTCAACATTTAAGAGCATTAAGAGATCAAAGAGCATTTAACACATGGATCCAATAACATAGAATTTGTTTATTTGAGACAAGGTGGTTGCTAAAGTAAAATAAGTGAGAGTATACAATTAAATGTTCTTTCTTTGTACCTGTAATTCCTTGTGCTCACAGCAGTTGGAACCATATGTGTACCCAATCACCGGAGGGTTGAGAGCCGGAATGATTTTGTTTCTTCCAGGTTTGTTTTCCTTCAGATGAGGTGGATTGGTATGATGCCCTCATGATACTTGGTTTGAGACTTCACAACACCAAAATCGAACCATACCAAATTATGTAGTTGGGGGAGATCCTGTCACACTTTCTGTAATATTTATATATTACGTGGAATACTATGATTATATTTATAATAAATATGACCAAATTGCATACATACATGAGAGAAAAGTGTTTCGGCATGTATTATGTGATTGCCTGACATACTTATTTCAGTACCTGACATGGGTTTATAAGTGGCGTTAGATATCCACTGGATTTTTCTAACAAAGAAACTCATAGTTGGAAATTCGAAATTTCAAGTTTTGGGAAGAAAGCTTGAATTAATGTATTCTAACAAAACAACTGGAAAAATCAGTTTAAAATAATTTTTTTTCAAAATAAACATTCATTTATGATGGAAGCCCCTAAATACCACCATCATTGTTTAAGACTGCGATGATGTTGTGCCAGACTGTCATGGAGTGAAAGGCTAAGGCAGTTTTGGCTTCACTGACAGGTCCCGCTTTTATTGGAGACAACAAATGAATCTGCATGTGTGGAGGCACCGTGGTCAGTAGCAAGATGAAACAGTTTATTGGTCACACAGTCAGAAGGTCTAGTGTCATTCCACCTCCACGCCTACCGCACGTCTGTGTGGAGAATATTCAAGCTGCATGGGATGGATTATCACAAGACACCACAGGAACTCTCACAACTCCATGCGAGAAAAACATGGGTGGGCCCAATACTGGGCACGACACACTTTTCTGTATGTTGTAGCTCAAAAAAAATATTGCCCATATCAAGTCTAAACTTTTTAAAATAATTTATTTTTCTTTCCCGAATAGCGCACGAAACACTTCCTTCTGGGTGCAACTATTCTTTTAAAGTTGAGTGTAATGTAGTGTTTCAATGTAGCATATATAATATGAAAGCCAGTACTGACACCTTTGTGGTATTGGAAATTCAAACAGTGTGACAACTTCTCCCCGTAAACAGATAATATATAAGACAATATTTGAGACTTTTGAAAAGCACATGTGAAGAAATATGATAACGATTTTCTTCTTTTGGCAATATTTTCTTTCTTGTTTGTTCCAGGTTTGCCTATAAACCTGAAGACTGGACCAAGGAAGTTGATGCTGTTTGCATTCCCGGCTTCATGCCCGCCTTTAGGACAGTGTTAGTGGACTTTGATTATATAAGACCCTGCTCAATTGGTGTGATAGCGGGGGGGATCCAGAGGAGTGGGCTCCAGTGGCTCATTTGCCCAGGAGGAGGAGCTTTGACTATATTCATGGCTATTTATCCAGAAAGATTATGATGGTACAGTTTTATAAGAAGATGAAATCATCAACTGAATCAATAAAAAACAAATGAAAATGTTTTGCTGTTAGTTAAACGGCTTAAAATTCATCACAGAGGACACTTTATATCCAGTTTAAGCTCATTTAACCTCCTGAGACCGGACTTGCTGGGTGTGGCAATTTAAATTTCTCCTGGCTATTTGTGATTCAGTAGGGACCTAACAATACCTGAAATTCTAAAAACTAACGTTGTCTTTGTACAGGAAGTTGTTGTGGCAAAAAACAAACAATAGTTGGACAATGAAACTGAAACACATGGTTTTATAACCACAATCATTTAATTAGTATGGTGTAGGGCCTCCTTTTTGGCGGCCACATACAGTGTCAGTTGGGCTTGGGAATGACATATACTAGCGTCCTGCAACAGTGGTCAGAGGGGATTTTAAGCCATTCTTCTTGGCAGGATAGTGGTCCAGGTCACTACGTGATGCGTGGAGGTGGAGGTCGTTCCTCTTGGTGGTATGATGACATTACCCTGGATACCGTGCGTTCTTGATACATCACAAAGACTTGGCTGTCTTGAGCACAGATGAAGCCCAGCAAGACCGTTGCACCAACAGATTGTCCTCGTTTGGGGGGGGAAATCTGGTATGCACCCCTAAGGTTGTGGGCATTGCAGTAATTGTGAGCAGAACTGTGCTCTTACCTGCTAACTGAACCTTCACACTCTGCTCTTACTGGTGCAATGTGCAGTTAAGGAAGATTGGCCACCAGGCTGGTCCATTTACCCATGAGACTCCCACACTAAAATGTACAAGGTGTTTCCAGTTTCATTGGTCCAACCCCTAAATGTCCTAAATATTAGGACCCTGGGGTTCAGGAGGTTAACTGTCATCAAAATTGGTTAGATAGATAAAAAGCATATCGGATTAAAGGCTCTTTATGTCTTCAGGTCCGCTGTAAATGGGCACAA
>JAMWET010006664.1:0-35997 GCA_024036415.1 Prochilodus magdalenae
AGAGAGAACCCGAGTCTCGACTCCCTCTACTTAGCCAACCCTCAGAACTCTCTTTTCGGACTCAAGAGGTTTTCTTTTTGTTAGGTACCCCCAGGGAGAGACCCCAAAAGAAGACTACCTTTTACTTCTTAGACTAGATTAGTCCCTCCCCCTCCCTCCGAGAGGAAGGAGACTTTTTCTTAAGGCTTTGACTCGTTTTTTTTGTGTTGACTTCGTTTGACTTCGAACCTTTTGTTTTGCACCAACAGAGAGAGGCCTCATCCGCCCTAGGGGACCCCTCCAAAACTCGAACTCTTTGCCGCAAAACGCCAACGTGACGTCCAGTAGTTAGTTAGTGACCTTCCTTCTCTTCCTCCTGGGGACCCTACTTGGACTTGCATCCCAGTGGCCTCCTCTGGACTGTCCTCTGTGAACCTCAAGGAGACTTCTTGCCCCGAATACCATAATGTACTTAAAACTTCAGATTCGCCTCAGAGAAGAGGAAAAGAACAGAGCCCTCCTACCTCAGAGACAGACCCTCTCTCCTCAGAGAATCAAGAACCCTACCTCTCAACACCAGACTTTCACACACCTCAAGATGGAAGAGAGGAGAGACTTGCGTCAATGTGATCAGGACTCAGGACTGTTTGACTCAAACCCCCCAGGTAGTGTGATCTCCCCTCCTCACACCCCAGTAGTGACCTGAGTAGACTTTCTTTAACCTTAGACTTGCTTTGCTGCACATTCTTTAGAGGGACCAACCACTTGATCTTGGACTCTGCCCTCTTCTTGCCTCTCACGAGAGAGAGACTCTCGACCTCAACTCCAGTGGCACCCCAGTAGTGAATCGGTCTCGGCTTTCTTTCCTTGTGTTGTCCTAGTCCCAGTATAGTAGTAGGTAGTAGGTAGGAACCAAATCAGGGAAATCGCAAACCCAGAGTAGTAGTAGCAGGTGTGTGATTTGCGAAGCAGACAGAGACACACCCAGACTACAGCAGACAGACTTGCACCCCTCAAAATCGAAAAAGTACTTGACTTTTCTCTCTTCAAAAGACTTCTTCTTAGAGGACTCTTCTTCTGCCTTTGATTTACTTTTTCTCTACTTTCTTTCCTCTTAATGATCCTCTAACCTCAAGGTTTTACCTCCCTCTCTCCCCCTCCTCCTCTGTCCCTCAGATCCTCAGAGGACTTTTTAAGGATACCCGCAGGAGACTTTAATGAAGATATATAAGATCTACCCCAGACTCGACCCCCATTTCTCAGAGTGGACCTGGAGACCTAATTCTTGACCCCAGGAGGACCCCTCCAACACGAAGTAACGCACTTTTGGGACTTGAATCCCATTTTTTTTTTTTTTGGTTGTTTTGACCCAGATATCACACTTGACTCTCTGAACCTTCTCGAATTTCACCTCACCTCATTTAAATCGGACCTAGATAAGGACTTCAACTTGGACTCGCACCTCCACCTCCAGAACCCTCATAGAAGTTTAGTTAGGGGACTTGTCTACGCATCAGAGACTCAAAACTTGACTCCAGGAGACTTGGCTGGGTCTGGGTTCGTCATTCAGAGACCATTCAAATACTGACTTGGTGCAACTCCAACTTAACTCTGACTCCTTCTTACCTCAGAGACTTGACATTACCTCCTTGAGCGAAACTGACATTACCAATTGCCCAAAATTCAGAGACCGATTCGTCAGTAGTGAGACTCGTTTGTTTTGCTGCTGATAGCTCTCTGACTCAGACTCAAATCTCCATTAATTGGTGCCAACTCCCCACTAATGCTCTTGCCTTGGCCTGGGGGTGTCTCCTGGGCACGTATTTTAATGACTTTAGCGACCGTTGTGTGCACAACTCCCGAGGCAGAATTCTTGAAGTGTTTGTTTTCCCGCGGTGGTTCCTGAAGAAAGCAGGTTAAAGGGTTTTGTCGAAGTTTGTTGATTGATGAAATGATCGGGGGTTGGGGGGGTGGTGGTGGTTGGGGGGGTGGTTAACGTCCTCTGCCTATTGCCTAAAGCCCATGCAGTCGTTTTCAACCTGTTCCCTTTATACATGTCAGACCAGTACAACACAGTCAGTAAGAGTCGTTTTCTGTTACTCTCTCTCCTCTTTTCCAACTCCATAACCTCCTTGATTTTCAACAGTCTCTGATCTAATTATGGCTCTAATAATAAACCTTGCACAGAGGCGAGCTCTGCCCGGGCCATGCGGCCCCAGGCCCTCTCTCTCACAGGGCGCCACTCTCAGGTGATGACAGATAAGTGTGACCGAGTGCCGAGAGGAGAGGTCATTAAAACTATAGATTCACTTATCATAATCCAGCAGACGCAGCCACATCATTGTTTTGTCCACAGGGGGCAAAAAAAACAAGAAAGAGAAAGTGACATTCAGGAAAGGAATTTCCTGCATCCGCTGCTCGCCTCGACTCGCCTCGCCATCATTCCGGTTCCCACATGAGCCCAAAATGCACACCAAGAATTGCTGAATTGGCTAATAAGCTAACTGCAGCAGTACAGTGGTGGTAAGAGTACACAGGGATGTGATCTGTGACTTGTACTTCACTGTGCTTACTCGAGAATCGACTCAGACTTGCCCATCAGAGGGACTCAATACTCCAACCTGACCTAAAAGACCAGAGAAAATAACCTCGCATCCCCCCGACACCGATGACTCAAAAAAAGACTCACACCCCTAGTGACTCCAGCTCAGACTTGTGCAACCTTTGTGCTAGGCACCCCATTTTACCAAATCAGACTTGCCACTCCCAGTGCCTTTGACCCAGTTGGACTTACCTCACCTCAGGAATTAAGACTCAGCTTAGACTCCCATCTCAGAAAAAACTCGGAGACCTGATACTCACTGATCCAAAGAGACTCAGGACTTGATTCAGACTCACCATCCCCAAGAGACTTAAGACTCGACTCAGACTCATATCTGAGAGAGACCTGAGACCTAAAAACCTGCACCAGAAACACAAACTCATGCCTCAGTGCCTCAAAACTTAGTGACTCAGACTTGACTCGGATTCACCTCCCCTCATTGAATCCAGACTCAACATGGACTTGTGCAACAGAAATTGGGAGACTTGACTAGATCAGAGCTTTCAAACTTGACTCAGGACCTCAGATACCAGCGACTTGAGGACTTGACTTGGGCTTGCCATTACTGAGACTTGAGTCTATGAAAAGGAAATGGACCTTCAGGAAAGAACCACCCCAGAAACTTGACTTGGTGCGTCCCTTACAGACACTAAGACTCGGACTCAGACTCACATTGACTAAAAAGCATAGTGGTGAATGTGGCTATTAGTGTTGGGGCTTCAGAGCAAGGCCACATTACAGACCAACCTCCTAATCAACAACGGGATTGGTGTAGCTCAGCGGATAACACACTACCTGCCAGGGAGAGTCACCACCACATGTGGGAATGGGGATCAAATCCCGGTTCTGGGTGTCTATGCGGTGCTACACCAATAAGAGTCCGTGGGCAAGACTCCCAACCCCACATTGGCCTCCTTGTAGTATGACTGACCTTGTAAGTTGCTCTGGATAAGAGCGTCAGCTAAACGCGCTATAAATGTAATGCTAGTTAAGCTAGCTCCCCTAAGGCGGTTTAATTAGTATACGTTAGCTTTAGGCTAACGGTTATGAATAATGCATTGGGTCACTTGTTGTATAATGGTCGTCGCTTCTTGTCCAAAGAGAGAAACAAGTATCTCCAGAATGGATGGCTACTTACAGGATGAAGCCAAAACCTTGTGAATCTGAATGGAAGTCAATGGAACCAGACGTCCTTTCCGAGGAGTTTTGGGCCGTTTTCTGTTGGTCCACATCATTCATGAAATTTACACGTGGTTGTAAACAGCAGCCTTTGCCTGTGGTCAAATAATGCAGGAAAAGAAAAATCGACATAAAATGAGATGCATGTTTTTCTATGGACCAGTGAACTGTGAAAGTTCATGTTACGGGCCTGACAGAAAAAAAATTAGATCAGTTGTAAATTAAACTCATCAATTCAGGTCATTTGCATATTCTTGTTTATTTAACTGTTTGTTTTATAAGCAAAGTATTCAGGATATAAAATCCATACATATAATTAATAATTTAATTGGTATTTATGTACTGAATCTTCCTTTTTTTGGGGGGTTGAAGTCTTTTTATTTATTATTTATTTATTAAATCATGTTCAAACATAAAAAGTTAAGACCTAATGTGAACTAGCATGTTGGGCGGGCGTTAGCAAAACATGGCGGGCCCGACACCATACTCAGACGACTACTTCAGTGTGAGGATGTGCAAAGCTGTACATGGGATGGATTATCACAGCGACACCATTAGGAACCTCTACAGCTTCCATACCGAGACGTATGGCGTTGTTGGGTTAGCCAAACATGGCGGCCCGACTCCATACCGAGAGACTCAATAAATATTGATTCATTATCAGTCTAAACTTTATCATCAAGTTATGATCATGGTCACCTTTATTCTTCCTCCCAACAGCATTCCCAATCCCAACACCTCCTTTCTGGGTGCAGCTGTTCTTCTGACGGCATGAGTGTTTAGTTCCGCACTCAGTCGTCATAATCCGTACTATGTTAGAGCTCTGGGGAACATGCGTCCCACAACTGGAAGCAGCAATCTGACAAAAACCACGCGTCCTGAATTAATCGCAGCTGAGCGAAAACAAGGCCCCGCTGCTAATCTACGAGCTCCGCTCAGCTTATTAATCCTGTTTAATTCCGTATATCCGCTCTAAAATTGACCAGAGCCCGGCCGTTCCGCGCTCGCGCATGCCCAGTGTGGTCTGATTCCTGCAGACTGAGCTGTTATGGGGTGCAGCAGGTCGTCTCCGCCGAGATGAAAAAGGTCCCTCGTCCAAAAAATAACCTCCCCCACATTCTAATCTCGCCCTCAGCACTCCATTACCCTGACTGACAGGCGCGGCACATTCTGACAGCGGTAAAGCAAGATAGAGAAGCCCTTTTTTGCCCTCTCTTCCTCTTCTCTTTCCATCTCTCTCCTCTTCCTCTAGCTCTCTCCTCTCTTTCCATTCCCTGTGTCTCTCAGTCTTCTTCCCACTCCCTCTCTCTTACTCTTCTCTTCCATCCTATGCTCTCTCACCCTCCCTCTCTGTCCATCCCCTCTCTGCACTCCCTCTCTCCCTCTCTTAGCCTCACCCTCTCTCTGTCTCTCTCCCACTCACTCTCTCCACCCTCTCGCTCCTCCATCCCTCTCTCTCTCTCCCTCTCTTCCATCCCTCTCTCTCTCTCTCTCCTCTCTTTCCATCCCTCTCTCACTCTTCTTTCGTCATTCTCTCTATTCCTCTATCTCTCTCCCTCTCTTTTCATCACCCTCTCTCTGTCTCTCTCCCACTCCCTCTCTCCCCCTCTCTCCCTCTCTTCTTCCATCCCGCTCTCTCTCTCCCTCTCTTTCTTCTTCCATTCCTCTTTCTCCCACTCCCTCTCTCTCCCTCTCTTTCCATCCCTCTCCCCCCTCTTCCTCCATCCCTCTCTCTCTTCCTCTGTCTCTCTCCCTCTCTTTCCATCACCCTTTCTCTGTCTCTCCCACTCCCTCTCCCCCTCTCTTCTTTCATCCCTCTCTCTCTCCCACTCCCTCTCTCCCTCTCTTCTTTCATTCCTCTCTCTTCTTCTGTCTCTCTCCTACTCCCTCTGTCTCTCTTTCTTTCCATCCCTCTCTTTCTTCCTCTGTCTCTCTCCCTCTGTCTCTCTCCCACTCTCTCTCCCTCTCTTTCCATCACCCTCTCTCTGTCTCTCTCCCACTCCCTCTCTTCCCCTCTTCTTCCATCCCTCTCTCTCTCCCACTCCCTCTCTCCCGCTCTTCTTTCATTCCTCTCTCTCTTCTTCTGTCTCTCTCCCACTCCCTCTGTCTCTCTTTCTTTCCATCCCTCTCTCTTTCTTCCTCTTTCCACCCCTCTCTCTCTGTCTCTCTCCCACTCCCTCTCACTGTCTCTCCCCCACTCCCTCTCATTCTGTCTCTCTCTCTCTTCCTTTGTTTCTCTCCCATTTCCTCTTCCTCTCTCTCTTTCCATCCTTCTCTCTCTCTCTTCCTCTCTCTCTCTCGCTCTGTCTTACTCTTTCATCCCTATTTCTCACTGTCTCTCTTCCTATCTCTCACTTTCATCCCTCTCTTCCTCTGTCTCACTGTCTCTCTGTCTCACTCTTTCCATCCCTACTTCTCACCATCTCTTTCCCTATCTCTCTTTCCATCCCTCTCTCTCTTTCTGCCTTTCTCTCACTGTCTTACTCTGTCCATCTCCACCTCTTTCATCCTCTCTCACTCTGTCCTTCTCCCTCTCCCCGCTCTCTTTCTCTCTATCCCTCCCTCTCTGCCTCTCCTTCTCTCCCTGTTCTTATTGGAATGGTGAGTCGAGGTCATGTGGCTTCTTTCCAGGGCTTTCCGCACTGACTGATAGATTCCCCCAAAAGTTCCTCACTCAATATTCCACCTCCAGAGGACATCCGGCCCAATCCGGCCCAATCCGGCCCAATCCGGCCGGCTGATAAATCCAGCGCCTAAAGAAAAGAACTCTAATCTCTTTGGCTTCCTCTCTTTCACTCACTCTCTCACTCACTCTCTCTTTTGTCCTTTCTCTTTCTCTCTCTCGGGCTGTCTCTTTTGCCCTCTTTCTCTCTTTCCCTCTCTCTCTCTCTCTCTCTCTCTCTCAGGCTGTCTCTTTTGCCCTCTCTCTCTCTTTCTCTCTCTCTCTCTTTTTTTCTCTCGGGCTGTCTCTTTTGCCCTCTCTCTCTCTCTCTCTCTCTCTCTCTCTCTCTCTCTCTCTCTCTCTCTATAGTCCAAGTTTTCCTTATCTTTTTTTTTCATTCTCTCTATTTCCTTCTTTTCCCCTCCTCCTCTTTTATTGTCTCTCTCCTGCTTTCTCTCTCACTGGCTTCCTTTTATTTCCTCTCTTTATACCTCTCTCTCTCTCTCTCCCCCTCTCTCCCCCCCTCTCTCTTTTTTCCTATTCCTATTAATCTTCTTTCTTTCTGCCACTCTCCCTCTCTCTTTCCATCTTCATCTCATCTCTCCTTTGTCCCCTTTCTTGTTCTGTCCATTTTTATCTCAGTCCCTCACCCTGTCTCTCTTTTTTCTACCACTCTTTAGGTCTTTCAGTACCTATCTTTCTTTGCCCCTCCCCACTCTACTGTCTCTTTCCATTGTTTCATTTATATCCCCCTCTCCTGCCCTCCTCCTCTCTTTCCTGCTCTTTCTACCCCTGGTTCTATTACTTGACTTCTTCATCTTTCACAGTTTCTCATCCATGTTCTTTTCCTTCTTTCCCTTCTCTTTCACCTTCTCTCCATCTCTCTGTCTTCCTCCTGTCTGTTTGTAGATGTGCTTCCCGGTGTACATGATGAGTTCTGTATATGATGTTTCCACATTTAGAAATGAATAACTGGAATATGATTGACACCTCCTCACTACCCTTATTACACACCTCACCTAACCACATACCTCCATCTTCCACCATCAGCTCTCCTTTAAATCCAGACCTTCACCTGTACAGGTCTTCAAATGATGGTTCTTTAAGGGTTCCTTAGGAAAGACAATGGTTCAGTAGGGTATCCAGAACACTCATATATACACAGTAGAACCTCTTGGGTTCTGTATAGCACCAGAGCTTTTTGGCCTCCACTTGATTATAATGGACCTTCATTTCACGAAGGTTCCCACAATGCACCATAATACCCATAGAGCACCAACTGATCACTATGCTCCCTCACTGCAGCTAGCAACACCCCTCCAGTTCTGTAGCCCAAAGGACACGCCCACAGAACTCTCTCCCACGGAACCCACTTTGCCTGGAACTCTTTACTGGAATTCCAGACCTTGACTCTGTTACATGATGACATCATCTCGTAACACAGTCCTTAGTGCCCGCCTACCAGCAACCTCGGTACATCCTGACACAACACACAGAGAGCTAGACCAGTAAACTGACCACTCTGAAACGTGGTCCAGTCTAGCTCGCAAAGCTGGATCTACTATGCCAGTGTTCTACTGGGTTTTCAGGATCGGACTCTGAATCTAGAACTGATACAGCAGAACCGACACCACTGCACGAACAGCTGCAGCAGAGCCGGGGTGACACTTGTAGCAGGATGCTGCTCTGGTGGTTGGCCAGTCAGGACAGAGTTGGTGAGCTGACCAATCAGAGCACACTGGGCTCACTGGGAGGCGGGGCTTAAAGACCAAGGAGCCGATGCACTGAAGCATCTAGTAGAACCCGAAGGTTCTAGTAAAACCAGAGACATAGAATTATGATCACTAAGAAAAGGAGCACCCCCCACTGCACATTCATAAACAGCAGCTGATCCCAGCATGAACAAACTGAAACTCCGGTTCTAGCTCATTTCCACCTGCTGGTGTTCTACCATGTGGAAGGGATCGTTCCAGCCGAGGTGTGGAGTTTTAAACGGGGGGACGTCAGGCTTTCCGTCTCTATACTCCACAGACGTGGCTCCATGGTGGGCACGGTTAGCTTTTCTGGAAGCGCCGAGGAAACAAAAGGAAGACTACAACCTTGACCGTCAGCTTGAGGAATAATCTCCTCGACCCTAAAACAAAACGAAAAGCAGGACTGTTACCATGGATACCTCAGTTAAGGGAGGACCACACACGTTCCTTTTTAAAGCCTTCATTTATCGCTCTGTGGATTTCTGCATAAATGTGGCCCAAAAAACAATCAGATCTTCAAACAGGTACATCAACAGAACAGCCGCACCCAGAAGAAGGTGTGGGATTGGGAATGCTGTTGGGAAGGAGGATAAAGGTGACCAGGATCAATAACTGATGATAAATTTAGACTGATATGATCAATATTTAGAACTGCATATTTAGTTGGTTCTGCAGGTTAGAACTGCATATTTAGTTGGTTCTGCAGGTTAGAACTGATTATGTAGTTGGTTCTTTAGTTGGTTCTGCAGGTTAGAACTGAATATTCAGTTGGTTCTGCAGGTTAGAACTGAATATGTAGTTGGTTCTTTAGTTGGTTCTGCACATTAGAACTGAATATTTAGTTGGTTCTGCAGTTTAGAACTGAATATTCAGTTGGTTCTGCAGGTTAGAACTGAATATTTAGTTGGTTCTGCAGGTTAGAACTGAATATTCAGTTGGTTCTGCAGGTTAGAACTGAATATTTAGTTGGTTCTGCAGGTTAGAACTGAATATTTAGTTGGTTCTGCAGGATAGAACTGAATACTTAGTTGGTTCTGCAGGTTAGAACTGAATATTTAGTTGGTTCTGCAGGATAGAACTGAATACTTAGTTGGTTCTGCAGGATAGAACTGAATATTTAGTTGGTTCTGCAGGTTAGAACTGAATATTTAGTTGGTTCTGCATGTTAGAACTGAATATGTAGTTGGTTCTTTAGTTGGTTCTGCACATTAGAACTAAATATTTAGTTGGTTCTGCAGTTTAGAACTGAATATTCAGTTGGTTCTGCAGGTTAGAACTGAATACTTAGTTGGTTCTGCAGGTTAGAACTGAATATTCAGTTGGTTCTGCAGGTTAGAACTGCATATTTAGTTGGTTCTGCAGGTTAGAACTGAATATTTAGTTGGTTCTGCACATTAGAACTAAATATTTAGTTGGTTCTGCAGGATAGAACTGAATACTTAGTTGGTTCTGCAGGATAGAACTGAATATTTAGTTGGTTCTGCAGGTTAGAACTGAATACTTAGTTGGTTCTGCAGGATAGAACTGAATATTTAGTTGGTTCTTTAGTTGGTTCTGCAGTTTAGAACTGAATATTTAGTTGGTTCTGCAGTTTAGAACTGAATATTTAGTTGGTTCTGCAGTTTATGCATGCTTTTATCTTTGGTTCTACTATAAAGTCTGTGTGTTTTGTCGGTTCTGTAGGTTAGAACCGTTTCTATCTGGTTCTCCTCCCAGGTCTAGAGACCCATGTTGTCTCTGTAGGTCCTGTAGGCGGGTCTAAACGATGCAGTAATGGATGTGTGTGTGTGAAGCTCTGGGATGGTGGTAATCACTGCCTGTGCATGGTCACATCTATCACTGCACCAGCAAATAAAACTCTCCATACGTCCCGCTCCTCTGTGTGTGTGGGGTGTGTGCGGTAGATTAATGGTAGAGGGGACGAGGGGGCTGCTCTGTCAGTGCAGGCCGGATCTTTTACTAACGATTTGGGCCAAACAAAGTCATTTGGAAAGCGCTCCGCTGTATTGATAGATGGAGGCTGAATCTAAAAGGGAGCCAGCATAGAGGCAGCAGGAGCACAAAGGGCCTGCGGTGACCTCCACCCTGCTGGGTGGATGAATGAAGACACTATACATCTGTGACAATATGATGATACGATGTTTGGACAGGAGACTATTACATTATACACAAAATAAGACGGCTTAATGGAATCGTCCAATCAGCTGCTTGTTCCATGGGGGATTCGCTGTGTGAGCAGTTTGCTAGCATTAGCTTGTAAGCTAGCCTGAAACACTTCCGCATACTTAGTAAACGGTATACTTGGCCAATATGGATGTGCAACATTAATGTGTTAGCTTAGCACGCAGGCTAAAACAGCACATATGTAGACAGGTAGTGAGTTGTGGTGTGTGGAGCTGGGTTAGCATGCTCGCTAAGCTAACACATCCATGTTGCGTCATTATTTGCCAGGTCAGTGTTTACCCTTGTTGTAGCTTAGCCGCCGCCATGCTCACTTATAGCCAGCCAGTTCTAAAATGCCAGCCAACTAAATATGCAGTTCTATCCTGCAGAACCAACTAAATATTTAGTTCTAAACTGCAGAATCAACTAAATATTCAGTTCTATCCTGCAGAACCAACTAAAGAACCAACTAAATATTCAGTTCTAAACTGCAGAACCAACTAAATATGCAGTTATATCCTGCAGAACCAACTAAATATTCAATTCTATCCTGCAGAACCAACTAAATATTCAGTTCTAAACTGCAGAACCAACTAAATATCCAGTTATATCCTGCAGAATCAACTAAATATTCAGTTCTATCCTGCAGAACCAACTAAATATTTAGTTCTAAACTGCAGAACCAACTAAATATTCAATTCTATCCTGCAGAACCAACTAAATATTCAGTTCTAAACTGCAGAACCAACTAAATATCCAGTTATATCCTGCAGAATCAACTAAATATTCAGTTATATCCTGCAGAACCAACTAAATATTTAGTTCTAAACTGCAGAACCAACTAAATATTCAATTCTATCCTGCAGAACCAACTAAATATGCAGTTATATCCTGCAGAACCAACTAAATATTCAATTCTATCCTGCAGAACCAACTAAATATTCAGTTCTAAACTGCAGAATCAACTAAATATTCAGTTCTATCCTGCAGAACCAACTAAAGAACCAACTAAATATTCAGTTCTAAACTGCAGAACCAACTAAATATGCAGTTATATCCTGCAGAACCAACTAAATATTCAATTCTATCCTGCAGAACCAACTAAATATTCAGTTCTAAACTGCAGAACCAACTAAATATCCAGTTATATCCTGCAGAATCAACTAAATATTCAGTTCTATCCTGCAGAACCAACTAAATATTTAGTTCTAAACTGCAGAACCAACTAAATATTCAATTCTATCCTGCAGAACCAACTAAATATTCAGTTCTAAACTGCAGAACCAACTAAATATCCAGTTATATCCTGCAGAATCAACTAAATATTCAGTTATATCCTGCAGAACCAACTAAATATTTAGTTCTAAACTGCAGAACCAACTAAATATTCAATTCTATCCTGCAGAACCAACTAAATATGCAGTTATATCCTGCAGAACCAACTAAATATTCAATTCTATCCTGCAGAACCAACTAAATATTCAGTTCTAAACTGCAGAACCAACTAAATATCCAGTTATATCCTGCAGAATCAACTAAATATTCAGTTCTATCCTGCAGAACCAACTATATATTTAGTTCTAAATTGCAGAACCAACTAAAGAACCAACTAAATATTCAGTTCTAAACTGCAGAACCAACTAAATATGCAGTTATATCCTGCAGAACCAACTAAATATGCAGTTATATCCTGCAGAACCAACTAAATATTCATTTCTAAACTGCAGAACCAACTAAATATGCAGTTATATCCTGCAGAACCAACTAAATATTCATTTCTAAACTGCAGAACCAACTAAATATGCAGTTATATCCTGCAGAACCAACTAAATATTTAGTTCTAAACTGCAGAACCAACTAAAGAACCAACTAAATATTTAGTTCTAAACTGCAGAACCAACTAAATATCCAGTTATATCCTGCAGAACCAACTATATATTTAGTTCTAAACTGCAGAACCAACTAAAGAACCAACTAAATATTTAGTTCTAAACTGCAGAACCAACTAAATATTTAGGTTTGTCAGCGAGTGCCTGAGCGGATGTAGACTGCTGAGTGTGCCGTTCTAGTATCTCCACTTTCACAGTAGCGCCATCTTTGGTGACGAGTCCTGCTTTAGTCTTGGTGGAGACGACCAACGAGTCCGTGTGTGGAGGCACCGTGGTCAGCACCGAGATGAACGGTCTGCCGTCACACGTCCAGAAGACCTGGTGTCCCTCCACCTCCACCCCTACCGCACCATCTGCAGGAACTGTGTGAGGATGTTCAAGCTGCATGGGATGGATTACCACAGGACTCCATTAGGAACCTCTACAGCTCCATACCGAGACGTCTGGCGTGTTGGGTTAGCAAACACGGCGGCCCAACACCATACTGAGAGACAGACTTCTGTATGTGTAGCTCAATAAATATTGATCATATCAGTCTAAATTTATCACCAGTTATTGATCCTGGTCACCTTTATCTTCCTTCCCAACACCATTCCCAATCCCGCACCTCCTTCTGGGTGCGGCTGTTCTTTTTGATGATGAGTGTAGAAAGTTAACCCAGAGTTAAAGTTCTAGGTTTACATTCCCAGAGGCTGTAATAATGGGACAAAAGGTTCTAGATACACATGCACGATGTGTGGAATTAAAGGAAGCTGTAGTAACTCGTGTCTACACCGGTTCGTGAGTGCGGCTGAATGCGATCTGCACCCTTTGAACACCTAATGGGGACTAAAGACGTGTGGGAAGCACCGAGATGTCCTCCAGATCAAAAGGTGATGAGTAAAGCCCAAACCATAAAGTGACAGTGACCACACTGAGGCGTAGCCATGGCGATCATATGGAGAAGTTCATTAGGAGGGGATATACGGTCCAGCCAATGAGCTCGGTAATCTAATTGGTTCTCCAGCCGGGGGCAGCGTTTCCTTTCTCTCACTCCTCTTTCACTGAAGAGGGTGATTCCTGACTATGGAGGTTGTGTTTATTCACCCATCTGCTCACCCTCCACTTGTCCACTCTGGTTTCTCCTTCTGAGTTTTGGTTCCTCTCAGTGCTCCACCTCATGCTCTGAGTAGGTTTCTCCTTCTGAGTTTTGGTTCCTCTCAGTGTTCCACCTCATGCTCTTAGTGCTTTCCTCTTACTGAACTTTGGTTCCTCTCAGTGTTCCACCTCATGCTCTTAGTGCTTTCCTCTTACTGAGTTTTGGTTCCTCTTAGTGTTCCACCTCATGCTCTTAGTGCTTTCCTCTTACTGAGTTTTGGTTCCTCTTAGTGTTCCACCTCATGCTCTTTGTGGGTTTCTCCTTCTGAGTTTTGGTTCCTCTCAGTGTTCCACCTCATGCTCTTATTGCGTTCCTCTTACTGAGTTTTGGTTCCTCAGTGTTCCACCTCATGCTCTTTGTGGGTTTCTCCTTCTGAGTTTTGGTTCCTCTCAGTGTTCCACCTCATGCTCTTAGTGCTTTCCTCTTACTGAGTTTTGGTTCCTCTTAGTGTTCCACCTCATGCTCTTATTGCATTCCTCTTACTGAGTTTTGGGTTCTCTCAGTGTTCCACCTCATGCTCTTATTGCGTTCCTCTTTCTGAGTTTTGGTTCCTCTCAGTGTTCCACCTCATGTTCTAAGTGGATTTCTCCTTCTGAGTTTTGGTTCCTCAGTGTTCCACCTCATGCTCTTAGTGCTTTCCTCTTACTGAGTTTTGGTTCCTTTCAGTGTTCCACCTCATGCTCTTTGTGGGTTTCTCCTTCTGAATTTTGGTTCCTCTCAGTGTTCCACCTCATGCTCTTAGTGCTTTCCTCTTACTGAACTTTGGTTCCTCTCAGTGTTCCACCTCATGTTCTAAGTGGGTTTCTCTTTCTGAGACTTGGTTCCTCTCAGTCTTCCACCTCATGCTCTTTGTGGGTTTCTCCTTCTGAGTTTTGGTTCCTCAGTGTTCCACCTCATGCTCTTTGTGGGTTTCTCCTTCTGAGTTTTGGTTCCTCTCAGTGTTCCACCTCATGCTCTTATTGCGTTCCTCTTACTGAGTTTTGGTTCCTCTCAGTGTTCCACCTCATGCTCTTAGTGCTTTCCTCTTACTGAGTTTTGGTTCCTCTTAGTGTTCCACCTCATGTTCTAAGTGGGTTTCTCCTTCTGGGTTTTGGTTCCTCTAAGCGCTCCACCTCATGTTCTAAGTGGGTTTCTCTTTCTGAGTTTTGGTTCCTCAGTGTTCCACCTCATGCTCTTAGTGCTTTCCTCTTACTGAGCTTTGGTTCTTCTCAGTGTTCCACCTCATGCTCTTTGTGGGTTTCTCCTTCTGAGTTTTGGTTCCTCTCAGTGTTCCACCTCATGCTTTTACGGAGTTCCTTATTTCGGGTTTTGGTTCAACTCAGTAGATCCTCCTTATGCTCTTTCTGGGTTTCTCTTTCTGAGTATTGGATCTTTCAGTGTTGGTTCTCATGCTCTATGGAAGTTTCTTCTTTTGAGCCTTGGCTCCTCCCAGTTTTTCTTCCTTCAGTTGCTCCCCATGCTCTTCAGGAAGTTTCGAATGTTGGATTCTCCCAGTGTTCTAACTTGTAGTTCTTCTCATAGGGCCTCATTCATCATCATTTTCAAGAACACACTTTATATCACCACTGTTTTCTTATCAGGTTCTTAGGTTCTCCAAGGTGCAAATGAATCTACACTTTCTCTCAGAACCTTTCTCAGGAACAAATGTAAGATAAACAGAGATGATGCTGGTGAATGAAGCCCGGTGTTTTTCCCCATGATCTTCGAGATTTTCTCCGTTAGAACCCTGGTTCCTCTCAGTTTCTCTTTATTATTCTCAGGGAACGTTCTCCCTAACTTGGTTTCTTGCTGGTTGTGCTCTCACGGACGCGGCGCCCACATTAATTAAGCTTTGGGAAAATGGCTGTAGCAGAAAACACTAGTAAATGAAAGGCAGTTCCAGATGCCCATTAGTTCATACTGTGTGTCAGGACTTCTGGTGTTGCCATGGCTCTGGCTTTGCTCTGCTGGTCCACCTCTCTAGTGGTCCTCTTTACGGGCTAAAGGGCTCTCCAGTGTCTCTCAGAGCTGCTGTTTTGGTCTCTCGGAGAAGAAAAGAATTATTTGCTTCAAGCTGGCATCAAAGAGCACTGGCTTTCCGAAAATCAACATCAACAACACAATACTAAAACCATGGAACCCTGGAGCGGAGCCTAGCCCACGTTCTTCAGCAAGCGCGGACTGGAGTGCCGCACCTGAGAGGGTCTTAAAAGTTTTCCTCCATACACACAGTTCTAGAATGTTCACCCACCAGCCATGTGGTTCTAAAACGTTTGGCATATTTACACTGTTAAATGGTTTCTTAAGTGCTTCCACCATTCAGATTGTTCTAGATTGCTGTCCTGCATTTCTATTGCTCTAAAATGTTCTCCATTCACCATGTTCTACAGTTTTCCCTTCCACTCACATAGTTCTAGAGTGTCCACCAACATGGTTCTAGAATGTTTGCCCCACTTGTACTGTTAAATTGTTTTTAATGGTTTTAAACTGTAGTAGAATGTTGTCCTGCGTTGACATTGTTCTAGAATGTTCTCCATTCACACTGTTCTATGGGGTTTCCTCATTCACATGGTTCTAGAATGTTTCCCTCGTTTACACTGTTTAATGGTTTCTCACATGCATTTACCATTTAGATTGATCTAGAATGTTCTCCTGCATTTGCATTGTTCTCTTCATGCACACTGTTCCACAGTGTTCTCCTCCTTTACAGAGTTCTAGAATGTTCGCTGACCAACATGAATAGGTTTTGCCCACTACTCATGTGGTTTTAGCATGTTTGCCACATTTACACAGTTAAATGGGTTTTAATGGTTTTAAACTGTTGGAGAACGTTGTCCTGCATTGACATTGTTCTAGAATACTCTCCGTTCACACTGTTCTACAGTGTTTCCCTCATTCACATGGCTCTAGAATATTTGCCCCGTTTACTCTGTTTAATGGTTTCTCAAATGCATTTACTATATAGACCGTTCTAGAATGTTGTCCTGCATTTGCATTGTTCTAGAATGCTCTTCATGCACACTGTTCTAGAGTTCTAGAATGTTCGGTGACCAACATGAATAGGTTTCGCCTACTGCTCATGTGGTTTTAGCACGTTTGCCACATTTACACTGTTAAATGTTCCCCCATCATTCACATTGTTCTAGAATGTTCGCCCATCATTCACATCGTTCTAGAATATTTGCCTTGGTTTGACCAGTCAGATTGTTCTAGAACGTTCTCCCTTATTCACATTATTCGAGAATGCTCTCCATTCACACTGGTCCCCCATTCACATTGTTCTAGAGTGTTTGCCCATCGTTTACACGGTTCTAGAATATTTGCCTTGGTTTGACCAGTCAAATTGTTCTAGAACGTTCTCCTCTTTTCACATTATTCGAGAATGCTCTCCATTCACCCTGGTCCCCCATTCACATTGTTCTAGAATGATCGTTAATCATTTACACGGTTCTAGAATGTTTGCCTTGGTTTGACCAGTCAGATTGTTCTAGAACGTTCTCCCTTACTCACATTATTCGAGAATGCTCTCCATTCACACTGGTCCCCCATTCACATTGTTCTAGAATGTTCACCCATCATTTACACGGTTCTAGAATGTTTGCCTTGGTTTGACCAGTCAGATTGTTCTAGAACGTTCTCCCCTTTTCACATTGTTCGAGAAGGCTCTCCATTCACACTGGTCCCCCATTCACATTGTTCTAGAATGTTCACCCATCATTTACACGGTTCTAGAATGTTTGCCTTGGTTTGACCAGTCAGATTGTTCTAGAACGTTCTCCCCTTTTGACAATATTCGAGAATGCTCTGCATTCACACTGGTTCCCCATTCACACGGTTCTAGAATGTTTGCCTTGGTTTGACCAGTCAGATTGTTCTAGAACGTTCTCCCTTTTTCACATTATTCGAGAAGGCTCTCCATTCACATTGTTCTAGAATGTTCACCCATCATTCACACGGTTCTAGAATGTTTGCCTTGGTTTGACCAGTCAGATTGTTCTAGAACGTTCTCCCCTTTTCACATTGTTCGAGAAGGCTCTCCATTCACACTGGTCCCCCATTCACATTGTTCTAGAATGTTCACCCATCATTCACACGGTTCTAGAATGTTTGCCCTTGGTTTGACCAGTCAGATTGTTCTAGAACGTTCTCCCTTCTTCACCTTATTCGAGAATGCTCTCCATTCACACTGGACCCCCATTCACACAGTTCTAGAATGTTTGCCACCGTTGACACTGTAAAATGGTTTCACCAGTCAGATTGTTCTAGAACCTTGTCCCTCATTCAGATTATTCTAGATTGCTCTCCATTCACCCTGGTCCCCCATTCACACGGCTCTGGCACGTTCTCGGCCTATAGACGCTGGTGTATTTAGCCTGACAGTATAATTCTGTTTGCATGTTGTTCTAGACAATGAGCCATCGTTCTATGCCCTGCAGGCGTAATTAACAGGGGTTTAGAACTGAAGGCGCATGCAGTCGTGTAAACACCGCTATAGTGACATCATGCTGTGATGGTGTTAGCCGCTACGCTTTAGGCACCATGCTTCTCTCTCTCTTTCCGGTGCGGTGTCCTGGAACCTTGCCGTGTTCCGTCTCCTGTCATAAAGTAAATGCAGCTTAAAGCCGAGAGCCAACATGGCTCTGTTGGTGCTCAGTGGGGAGTGTTGGGTCAGAATGCACTGGGCTAAAATGATTTGCCATAACCTTAAGTGTCCAGTCGGTGGCACAGAGTGACACAGGGGGGTTTGAAGAACCAGCGGAGAGCTTTGTTCCTTTGTACGCTGAAGAGCAAGAGGCGCTCAGGTATCCAGAAGGCTGGTAGAAAATCTCAGAGGCTATTTTCAATGTCCTCTGGGCTGCAGAGCGAGAGAGCTCGGGCACTGAAAGGACAGCCAGAAAAGAAAGACGGGCAGAGGCAGAACAGGAGACAACAAAAGAGGTTTCTACAGCACAGAGAGAAAGGAGGACAGAGGGAGAGAGAACAGGGTGATGAGGCTAGAAGATGAGAGATAGAGTAACATATGTGTGGGGTGGGTTCCAGATCCCCCCAACCCCGGGATCATGGCTGTTCCACCACCCACCTCGATCAACCCCAATAACAGGTACTGCTCTTATGGTGTTTATAAGTTCTAGATATTAACTGGGGAAGAGTATGGTACTAGATAACTATGTTGCATCACACAATGGTACCAACTACAATATACTGCATGTGCATGTGATACAAGAGTACTGGGTTTGAATGGAGCTGAAAATGAATGGGACTCTATGGGAGAAACGAGGGATGGAAAATAAACCAAACAGACGAGTGCGGGTCAGACCAACCCTGACTTCGTGGGTCTGCTCTGAAAACTGTACTTCCGGTCCAGCAAAGGCACAGCTGATAGGCGTGCACTACAATATACTGCATGTGTAAGTGATACAAGAGTACTGGGTTCATTCATGGCACATGGGCCATGCATATGGCCCATTCATCCTTAATGGGAAAAAAATTCCGGAAAAATCCTTTGCCTTGCGGAACCATGCATCCGATCAAAAAGCTGAGCATAGCGAGCTGAGAACAAACTGAGAGCGTAGCGTTAGTTCGGGGAGGCCAGGAAGTCATGGGTTTAATGCATATGGCACATCCGTATGACCTCACCGCGAGAAGGTAGGAAGACGAGGTGCATGTGTGTGCTGGTGAGGTAATCAGGCCCAGGCTGTGGCCCTGCACTCCCGCGGCTTACGGGCAGGTGTTATCACAATGACAGAGGAGGGAGAATATCAAATCAGGCCTGCCAGCACTGCAAATCAGCTCTAGTGAATGGCCCAGTGTTGGAAAAGGAGGCACATCAGAGGGTCTGAAACGGCGCCCTTTCTCTCCCGCCCTGAGAACAATGGCTTATTGAACATCAGGCTGGGACAGTATTAGCCTGAATGTGATCAAACCACAATTAACAATCAGCCATTTGATTAGCTCGTGCGGTTTCTGGCGTGGGAGGGTGTGTGTGTGGGTGCGTGCATGCCTGTATTTAGCCCTGAGTGGGGACCATGGGTCCTCATAACGAGAGGAGGGGACGTGGAAAAATCTGGTAATGCATGCTTTACTTTGATGTTCTAGGTTAAAAGGTAAGGGTAGGGTACTAGGTAATGATACTGGGTAAAATTAGTATGGAGAACGTAAGGGGTCGCATGAGAAAATGCAAGGCATGAGAATGTTTGGCTCACTGGGTGCCTTATTGGAGGGAGGGATGGATAAACAAACCAGCCAACCAACAAACAAACAAACAAACCAGCCAACCAACAAACAAACAAACAAACCAACCAACCAGCCAACCAACAAACAAACAAGCAGAACACCAGACAAACTGGCTTTCGATTACCACTTGGCTGGACTATATATGGAGCAGGGCAAAATCTGTAGGAATGAGACTGTTTGGCTTACTGTATGACGGATTTAACGGATGGATGGATGGATGGATGGATGGATGGATAAACAAACAAACAAACAAACAAACAAATAAACAGGACACTAGAAGAACCGCCGTTTGATAACTGGGGCTAAGCCACTTGGTCTGACATCAGTAATACACAAGTCAATGACCTCCCCCACAAATGAATGAATGAATGAATGAATGAATGAAAGAACAAACGAATGAACAAACATACTGTTGCTTGAGGTTTTCTAAATGACTGTTCCTATATCACTTATAGCAAGCGCGGGCCGTGTGCATGTCCATGCAAGCTGTTCTCAAGGCCTTCAAGGTAACCCGGTAAGTGCAAGGTACTAGACAATTACTGTATTTTGGGTACTTGGGAACTTGGAGCAAGGCAAAACCTGTAGGAATGAGACGGCTTACTGTATGACGGATTGGATGGATGGATAAACAAACAAACAGGACACTAGAAGAACCGCCGTATGATAACTGGGGCTAAGCCACTTGGTTTGACATCAGTAATACACAAGTCAATGACCTCCCTCACAAATAAATAAATAAATAAATGAATGAAAGAATGAACCTACTAGCAAGGACCCCTGTTGCTTGAGGGCCCCTGAGGGACTGTTCATATATTGCTTATAGAAAGTGCAGGCCTTGTGCACGTCCAAGCTGTTCTCAAGGCCTTCTTGGTAACCAGGTAAGTGCAAGGTACTAGATAAATCTATTTGGTAACATTAGTATCTAGAATGTAGCAACTTAAAGCAAGGCAAAATCTGTTGCAATGAGAACATTTGGCTTACTGTACGTCATATTGGACGGTTGGATAAACAAACAAACAAACAAACAAACAAACAAACAAACAAACAAACAAGCAGTACACCACAAAACTGCCATCTGATTACTAAGGCTAAGCTTAGCGTTAGGTGCAGCCTAACCACCTGGCTTGACTACATTAATACGGAAGTCAGTGGTCTCCCTTGCAAAGATATAAATAAATAAATAAATGAACATACTAGCAAGGACCCTTGCTGCTTGAGGGCCCCTAAGGGGCTGTTCCTATATCACTTATAGCAAGCACGGGCCGTGTGCATGTCCATGCAAGCTGTTCTCAAGGCCTTCTAGCTAACCAGGTAAGTGCAAGGTACTAGACAATTACTGTACATTGGGAACTTAGCAACTTGGAGCAAGGCAAAATCTGTAGGAATGAGACTGTTTGGCTTACTGTATGATGGATTGGATGGATGGATGGATGGATAAACAAACAAACAAACAAACAAACAAACAAACAGAACACCAGAATAACTGGGGCTAAGCCACTTGGTTTGACATCAGTAATAAACAAGTCAATGGTTTGCCCCACAAATAAATAAATAAATAAATAAATAAATAAATAAATAAACTAGCAAGGACTTGCCTGAGGACCCCTAAGTGACTCCTCATTTATGGCTTGTAGCAAGCGCGGGCCTTGCGCAGGTCCACGCAAGCTGTTCTCAAGGCCTTCTGCTCTTCAGGAAGAGTCACGCAGGACCAAACGCCCGCCCGAGGTTCTTCTGCGCGAGTGTGGACGTCCATGACTGCGAGTGAGATCATCAGTGTTGAGGGAACAGCGCGCTCGGCAGCAGATGCTCTGTGCGCTCCAGACAGACGATCCGGTAATGTCACCAACCTCCCATTACACGCCACGTTTCATCATGCTGCAGAGCCGGAGGGAGGCCAGTGTTCGGGATCGTCTGTAAACCATTACTGCTTTAACAGCCGAGCTACACTTAAAGACCAACCACGTCATCATTCAGGGAGGTCCACTGAGATAGGGACCCCTCTAGAGAACAGAGGGACCTACCTTGCTCAGGTGTCCTTACAGGGGTGGTGACAGGACCCAGCACCACGACAACTCCAACTAGGAATGGGTTAAGTGGGCAGTGGCTGGAGGATATCAGCTCTGGATTCACTCCGGATTAGAAACCAGCGGTACACACGCATGCGAACTAGACTATACCTCCTATATACCTGCGGCGCGTCTAGACCCTTGGTGTGGACGCTTTAAGGTTCCGGATGTGGCTTCATGGCCCACAGTGGGTCACAGTGTTTCTCCTACCCAACAGGACAGATGGTCGTCCCAACTAAATCACCACTGCAGGACAACTCCAGTGGTGTCCTGAAGCAATTGCAATTGAGTGATTGGGCAACTTAAGCTTGTTGCTAACCGGTTGCTAAGAATGAATGCCATTGTATGGGAGGAATAAGGGATGAATAAACGACACATGAGCCATGGACAGATAATGAGGACCATGTGACTGAAAGGAACCCAATAGCGTGTAGCACCTCCACCAGCACCAATAACAGCTGGGACTGGTTAGATTGATCATGGACTGGACAATTTTCTGGATGTAGGCCACATCAGTATTCAGACACTCAAACAATTGGTCAGTTGCTCCAGATCTGGTGGATGCCTTCCCTGGCCCAATTCCGAGGAGAATTCCCTGTAGACTGGGATTTTAGCCACCACTGGTAGACCCATACGACCGTACGCTTCCTTACACCTGCAGATTCAGCTACTTCCTTCACACTATGGTCTTTGGCCACGCCCACATGCCGTCAGTCACTCCTTTAAGCCAATCATTAACATCTGCTCTGGAGTGTTTTCCACACATGGAACGAGACATTCCCTGCACTGTAGCACCTCTTCCCAATCTATGGATCCCGTCACTCACACCCCACAGGGATTTATAGCCCCATCATCCTCGTGCAGCAGCGCCATCTGCAGGATCCTGAAGTTACTGAGATCTTTGAGATGCAAGGTGACTCATTTTAATGGACCTTGGATGAGCGTGAATATGCCAAAAACCCTGGAGCCTGGTTGGCTGAGGAGACTGGTAGGTATCTAGCTATCTAATTAGCCAGACGACCAGTAGCCATCTGTAAAGCTTGCTGGTGTATGACTGAATGAACTGGCCAATACAACAATGATCCTGGACCTTCGGTTCCTCACTCCGATAGCCAAACAAATCACACAGTGCTTCCAGAGATTCTCCGGATCTCATCCGGTATCCACCGTCCTTTCCTACCCTTCTCTTGACTGCACTGTCAGTCTGTTGTCCGGAATAAATGAGGAATGTTGAATCTACGGGAAATAAGGACCGCTCCAGTTTCTGCTTCAAAATCTTTCATTTCTCCCTCCCTCTCTCTCTCTTCGCCTGTTTCTCCAGGAGGGAGGAGATGAGGTCACCTGCAGGCCGCTCCTGCCAGTAATTGAAAGCTCCTGAATCTGACAAACCTTTCAAACGAGGACGAGGAGGTGCCGCATCTTTCATCTCCTAACACTTCCTTTTCTAATCCCGATTCAAAGCCACTCTGAAAGACAGAGCAGAGGGCCCGCATTAGCACCCCTCCTCTAATCTAACTGCGCCTCAGACCGGCGCCTGCTGCTAAGGGAGATTTACACAGCAACCCTAGCTGAGGAGGAGGAAAACCGTCCTGATCAGAAATGCACTGGGATAATGGGAGATTCCAGCTGTAAAATCAAAGGGAATATCCAAAAGCATGCGTTCAGGGAGCGGCGTTCGGCCAGTCAGACGCTCTTCGGGGGTCTTTTTGTATCGTATTGGCTCTGGGTTAAACAGCAGCCATGATTTCATTAGGAGGACACTGGATATCAGATCCTTAATGACCAGTCAATGCATCTGCATGGAAGCTGAACAGAGACTTCCTGTCTGGAGGATTCATGCTGAAGCGCAGGCTGCAGCTGCTCAAACTGAGCCTCTGCTGCCCTCTAGTGTGCAAGATGCAAGATGCAGTCAGGGCACACTTTATTAAGTACATGTGCTTGGTATCTACGTTCTTTGTCCACTTCAGCTCCACTGAGCACTCTGTAGGTGTACAGGTCCAGACTGTAGTCCATCTGTTTCTCTGTGTACTGTATTACCCTGTTCTTCAATAGTCAGGACCCCCACAGGACCACCACAGCGTAAGTATGATGTGGGTGGTGGATTTTCATTCGCAGCACCACAGTGACACTGGTGTGGTGGTGTGGTGTTGGGCTGGTGAGTGGATCAGACACAGCAGTGCTGCTGCACACCTCAGTGTCAAGGAATGCTTACCCCACCAGCCAAAACTATCCAACAGCCAACAGCGTCCTGGGGGCAGCGATGAAGGACTAGTGGATGACCAATGCAAACTACCCAGAAGCAGATGAGTGACTTGGCCACTATAAAATTTTGACATTACCTCACACCTAGTACACACTAGTACACACTCTTAGTCTTGGATTAGACTTGTTACTACAAACTCTTGGTCTAGACTTAAATGAGGTTAAATGAGGCTGGTATTTATGAATGAAGTTCAGAGGCTGAAAGTGAAAGCTATGTTGTTAGAAATACAAACTCTTCTTAATGGGGAAGCTTTATCTGTGTCAAGCTCCTGAGCGTGTGCCAACAAAAACACTCGGCCCATGCCTGATAACTACTGCAGACCTGATTCATACCATTAAGTCTTTAGCCTTGATCCTGACTCAGAATTTACTGCTACAAACTCTTAGTCCTGACTCAGACTTGGTTACCAAAGTCTTGGTGTTAACTCACACATGGCTTCTACAAAGTATTGGTCCTGACCTAGACTTAGCTACTACAACTTTTAGTCCTGACTCAGACTTAGCTACTACAACTTTTAGTCCTGACTCAGACTTGGCACTACAACTTTTAGTCCTGAGTCAGAGTTGCCTGTAGTAGTTGACTAGACTAGTAGTAGTAGTGGATTTAGACTTGCCTACTACAAAGTATTGGTCCTGACTCAGACTTAACAAACACTTTTTGGCTACTACAAACTTATAGTCTTGACTCAGACATTGCCACTATAAAGTTATGATCTTAACTCACACTTGGCTAATGCAAACTCTTGGTCCTGACTTAGACTTGGTCACTACAAACTCTTGGTCACTGCAAACTCTTAGTCCTGTCTCAGACTTGGCTACTACAACTTTTAGTCCTGCCTCAGACTTGGCTACTACAACTCTTAGTCCTGCCTCAGACTTGGCTACTACAACTTTTAGTCCTGCCTCAGACTTGGCTACTACAACTTTTAGTCCTGCCTCAGACTTGGCTACTACAACTTTTAGTCCTGACTCAGACTTGCCTGTAGTAGTTAACTACTACAAAGCCTGGATCTTGACCCAGACTTAACTACCTTCAATTTTTAAAGTACTTAAACTTAGGTCTTAAACTTCTAAGTCTTAATCTTGACTCAGACATGGTTAATACAAACTTTAGTCCTGTTTCACACTTGGCTACGACAAACACTTAGTCCTGACTTAGATTTGGCTACTACAAACTTTTAGTCTTGACTCAGACATGGCCACTATAAAGTTATGATCTTAACTCACACTTGGCTAATGCAAACTCTTGGTCCTGACTTAGACTTGGTCACTACAAACTCTTAGTCCTGTCTCTGACTTGGCTACTACAAATTTTAGTCCTGCCTCAGACTTGGCTACTACAACTTTTAGTCCTTCCTCAGACTTGGCTACTACAACTTTTAGTCCTGCCTCAGACTTGGCTACTACAACTTTTAGTCTTGACTCAGACTTGCCTGTAGTAGTTGACTACTACAAAGGCTTGATCTTGACCCAGACTTAACTACCTTAAATTTTTAAAGTACTTAAACTTAGGTCTTAAACTTCTAAGCCTTAATCTTGACTCAGACATGGCTAATACAAACATTAGTCCTGTTTCACACTTTGTTACGACAAACACTTAGTCCTGACTTAGATTTGGCTACTACAAACTTTTAGTCTTGACTCAGACATGGCCACTATAAAGTTATGATCTTAACTCACACTTGGCTAGTGTAAACTTTTGGTCTTGGCTTAGGCTTGGCTGCTACAAACTCTTTAACCTGACTCAGACTTGGCTACTACAGCCTTGGTCCTGACTCAGACTTGGCAAATGCAAACTCTTGGTCCTGACTCAGACTTGGCTACTACAGCCTTGGTCCTGACTCAGACTTGGCTAATGCAAACTCTTGGTCCTGACTCAGACTTGGCTAGTGTAAACTCTTGGTCTTGATTTCTATGAGGTTCCTACAGAGTCTAGGTCTAGGAATGTCTGGACACCAGTTATATAATTTATTCATATTTAATGACTATAAATCATATTTAAGTCCTATAAAATGTACGAAATCCAGCCAATCCAGGGATACACGCGAGGTGTTGTAAGGCCATATGGTCAGGAAGACTTGGAGATGCGGAGTCAACATTCCGTGTAAAACTCTGTAAACCTGAGCAATGAGTAACAAGTGGGCTGGTGTTTACGTGCATGGTTCAGCAGCTGTAAGTGAAAGCTATGATATTAGAAATAAGTGAACTTCTGCCAAACTCTCTGATGTGAAAGCTCTGTGTGATGCGGGTCATCACTTGCATGCCGGGAAAGTTGGGTCGAGTCCTTTGATGTGCGCCAACAGAAACACTCAGCACCAGCTCAGGCAGCTCAGGCACGTTTTCACCTCCATTGTTAGTTATCAGTACTCATGGAAAAAACCCTGAATTCCATAAAGAACACCATACCGGAGAACACCATTAACAGTAAATGGACTTTATTGTAATAACAGTCATATCTTCTGACCAAAAGGTCAAATAAAAAACTATATCCTCAAATATGAAGTGGCGGGGGAATGCCTGCCCAATCCTGGAATAAGCCCCATTCCGGGTGGTTGGGTGGAAAATGGTTTACAGTGGTGGTGATGGGAACCAGGGGTCAGCATGTGTACAACACACACAACATTTTACCATCAGAACCAGCAGTGAACCTACACGTGAGTTTATACACTCGTTATCAAAAGAATAGCAGCACCCAGAACAGCGGAAGTTGGTGGGTAGGTTTGGCATTGTGAGAAATGCGAACGATTTGAGTTTCACGCTTGGCTGTGCGGGGACAGACGCAACAGCCATGACTGCGGACAACCATTGAGCAGTGTTGCCCTCCATGAGTCATTCTGTTAGGGCCAGCACCTGCACCACGTAGGACTACATGCACACAGGCCGTTAGAACGACTGTCCTTAACACCACGTCACCGTCACCAAAGACTGCAGTGGTGTCGTACCAGACCGTCATGGAGTGACTCAGAATGGCAGCGGGTCATCTTCAGTGACGAGTCCCGCTTTAGTCTTGGTGGAGACGCCCAACGAATCCGTGTGTGGAGGCACCGTGCTCAGAACCAAGATGCACAGTTTGTTGTCACACATCCAGAAGGCCTGGGGTCACTCCACCTCCACCCCTACCACACCATCTGCAGGAACTGTGTGAGGATGTTCAAGCTGCATGGGATGGATTATCACAGGACACTATTAGGAACCTCTACAGCTCCATACCGAGACGTCTGGTTACCCTGTACGAGCCTCACCTAGTGGCCTTTCTCACTTTTAGAACCGGTTCGGGAGCCTGATCCATTCTGCTTTTGGCTTCTGTTACAGAGCATAGCAAGGGTCCCACGTCGCCACCTAGCGTTCCAGTGAGCACAGTATTCCCTGATGGACAGTGTAAATGTCCCAACACAGGGTTTGCTCCTTTAATGGACATTAAAGTGTCCGAACACAGCATTCGCTGCTTTAGTGGACAGCATACTTGTCCAAACACAGCATTTGCACCCAGTATCAGTGTCCCAACATACCATTTACTGCTTTAGGGACCAGCATTAGTGTCCCAACACTAGATTAGCTGCTTTACCAGAAAGTATCAGTGTCCCAACACAGCAATCGCTGCTTTAAGGATCGGTAACAGTGTCCCAACACAGCATTCGCTGCTTTGGGGGGCAGCATCAGTGTCCCAACACAGCGTTTGCTGCTTTAGAAGACAGTATCAGTGTCCCAACATAGCTTTTGCTGCTTTAGAAGACAGTATCAGTGTCCCAACATAGCTTTTGCTGCTTTAAGGACCAGCATAAGTGTCCCAACACAGCGTTTGCTGCTTTGGGGGGCAGCATCAGTGTCCCAACACAGTGTTTGCTGCTTTAGAAGACAGTATGTGTGTCCAAACACAGCATTTGCACCCAGTCACAGTGTCCCAACACACCATTCACTGCTTTGGGGGGCAGCATCAGTGTCCCAACACAGTGTTTGCTGCTTTAGAAGACAGTATGTGTGTCCAAACACAGCATTTGCACCCAGTATCAGTGTCCCAATGCACCATTTACTGCTTTAGTGGCCAGCATCAGTGTCCCAACACAGTGTTTGCTGCTTTTGGGGGCAGCATCAGTGTCCCAACACAGTGTTTGCTGCTTTAGAAGACAGTATCAGTGTCCCAACACAGCTTTTGCTGCTTTAAGGACCAGCATAAGTGTCCCAACACTGAATTACCTGCTTTAGTGGACAGTATGTGTGTCCAAACACAGCATTTGCACCCAGTCACAGTGTCCCAACACACCATTCACTGCTTTGGGGGGCAGCATCAGTGTCCCAACACAGTGTTTGCTGCTTTAGAAGACACTATCAGTGTCCAAACACAGCGTTCGCTGCTTAAGGGTCCAGTATCAGTGTCCCAACACAGCATTCGCTGCTTTAAGGACCAGCATCAGTGTCCCAACACTATTAGCTGCTTTAGTGGACAGTATGTGTGTCCAAACACAGCATTTGCACCCAGTATCAGTGTCCCTGCGCACCATTTACTGCTTTAGTGGCCAGCATCAGTGTCCCAACACAGTGTTTGCTGCTTTTGGGGGCAGCATCAGTGTATAAACACAGCGTTCGCTGCTTTAGGGTCCAGTATCAGTGTCCCAACACAGCTTTTGCTGCTTTAAGGACCAGCATAAGTGTCCCAACACTGGATTACCTGCTTTAGTGGACAGTATGTGTTTCCAAACACAGCATTTGCACCCAGTAACAGTGCCCCAACACACCATTCACTGCTTTGGGGGGCAGCATCAGTGTCCCAACACAGTGTTTGCTGCTTTAGAAGACAGTATCAGTGTCCAAACACAGCATTCGCTTCTTAAGGGTCCAGTATCAGTGTCCCAACACAGCATTCACTGCTTTAAAGGACCAGCATCAGTGTCCCAACACTGGATTAGCTGCTTTAGTGGACAGTATGTGTGTCCAAACACAGCATTTGCACCCAGTATCAGTGTCCCAACGCACCATTTACTGCTTTAGTGGCCAGCATCAGTGTCCCAACACAGCCTTCGCTGCTTTAGGGTCCAGTATCAGTGTCCCAACACAGCTTTTGCTGCTTTAAGGACCAGCATAAGTGTCCCAACACTGGATTACCTGCTTTAGTGGACAGTATGTGTTTCCAAACACAGCATTTGCACCCAGTAACAGTGCCCCAACACACCATTCACTGCTTTGGGGGGCAGCATCAGTGTCCCAACACAGTGTTTGCTGCTTTAGAAGACAGTATCAGTGTCCAAACACAGCATTCGCTTCTTAAGGGTCCAGTATCAGTGTCCCAACACAGCATTCGCTGCTTTAGGGTCCAGTATCAGTGTCCCAACACAGCTTTTGCTGCTTTAAGGACCAGCATCAGTGTCCCAACACTGGATTACCTGCTTTAGTGGACAGTATGTGTGTCCAAACACAGCATTTGCACCCAGTAACAGTGTCCCAACACACCATTCTCTGCTTTAGTGGCCATCATCAGTGTCCCAAATGAATGTATTGTCCTCCTCAGATTCACTTTCTGCCCAGCTGGTATGCAGCTGGATCTCTCACCACAAACTTCCCACTCCTCTTCACATTGGCTTGTGCCACTATACTGCCCAAACCGACTCAGCTTTCAGGCGTGCGCGCGTCTGCTTAGTCACTCTGGCGTTACAGTTTTACAGTCTGCCAGTAATAAGCGCGAGGTCTGAATGTGCAGTCTGTAGTAGTTTCAGTTTGACAGTCCTAACCGTGTTGTGAATGCTCTGCTCTGTACTACAGCAGCAGTGGTGCGGAAGACGGGGGTGAGTCAGACGTACTCAATCAACCACTAAGTGCACTAATGGTTACAAAGCCGTGGTAATTTGTAACAGGAACAGGACAGCGTGACTGATAATCAACCCAACACTCTAGACCCAGATGCTGAGTCAAATGTCAGCTCAGGGGTTATCGTTCATTAGAAGCCGTCCTCTGTCACATGCTTATTTGTAGAAGAGGCTGTAAACGAGATGCATCACTATCAAAGCGTAAGTGTTTTCCAGGAAGCGTCATCAACCAGAGCACCCGGAGGAGGAATCCCACACGTGTGTGCTTCATACGGTGGGCCCATTCCAGCACCCCCTGCGACCCAGAAGATGAGTGCGTGAGGGAGTGAGTGTACTGAAGCGTATTCACCTGACGGATCCACGAAGGCATGTTTAACTGACAGCCTAAATTAAAAGGCTGACAGTGAAGTTGTAGCTGAATGGTCGTGGGCACTCAGTGTGCAGTGTGCATGCCCTCTATTTTTTTTGGATGGTTCCTCTATTTTATATATGCTGATACTGCACAGCTCTTGTTGGGTAATAAATTGGTATGTGAAGTGAAGATCTGCATGGGCCTGATTAATAACGCCCGTCCGCACCTGCCCACTTGTCACCACGCACCTGTGTTTGCTGTAATCTGGTGTAGGATGTGTCTGTGCAAACCCTGTGACGCAGTGCAACAGCCTCAAGACTCATCACACCTGCACGCATCCAGCTGCACACACAAACCTAGCCTGGATTAGTTATTCTAAAGCCCAACACGTTTCTCCAACTTGCAGCTTATCCACTGATTGCCTGTTGGCTGTTTACCCACTTGCCCACAAATTTTTAGGTAGGTCACAACCTCCGGTGGAAAGCCAATTCAGCCATCAACTTTAGATTTGTAGCTGCTGCACAATGGGAAAGATCTGCTAGTCCAAGAGCTAGCCTTAGTAAGATTCGCTAGCCTTAGTAAGATTCGCTAGCTGATGAGCTAGCCTTAGTAAGATTCGCTAGCTGAAGTAAGATCTGCTAGCCGATGGGCTAGCCTTAGTAAGATCTGCTAGCTGATGAGCTAGCCTTAGTAAGATCTGCTAGCCAATGGGCTAGCCTTAGTAAGATCTGCTAGCTGATGAGCTAGCCTTAGTAAGATTCGCTAGCTGAAGTAAGATCTGCTAGCCGATGGGCTAGCCTTAGTAAGATTCTCTAGCTGATGAGCTAGCCTTAGTAAGATCTGCTAGCCGATGGGCTAGCCTTAGTAAGATCTGCTAGCTGATGAGCTAACCTTAGTAAGATTTGCTAGCCGATGAGCTAGCCATCTCACAGGCTTGTGCATTGAGATCCATGCTCCTAATCATTATCCACAAGCACCCACCCAATCAATACAGTATGTAAACACATTCAGTGTCAAAACCCACATACACAATGTTAATAGGTGGGGAATAAGCTCCAATTATTGTAGGCAAATTAGCCATGTAGCACCAGTGCAAATCCAAAGAAGCAAAATCCATGGACGAACTCAACTGGGACAAAGAGAAAAGCTCTGGGAACTAGGTTTGGAAACTTAGATGCTGGTGTTGTCCTACTGTTGTTAGGATGATGTTTCATATTTACTTATTTTACTATGTATTAGTTATTAATAATGCCATTAAGAGGGTTCCTTTCTCTTAGGGTATAGTAGTTAAAGAGGATTATGGAAATGGTCTGCCATGGTAAGAACAGCTCATCCCTGTAGATAACTCTCTGTAGATCTTGTGGCTCTTCTGAACAAACATCTTTCGGTATGTCCACAAGACCTTGACGTATAGCAAAGGTCAGCAGGGGACCAAGAGCGCTGGCTTTACCCGAAGGCCTAGGAACAGAGAGAGAGAGTAGAGTGTTTAAGGCAGAGAAGGCCGGGAATGTCCTGAGACGTCATTTTTGGGAAGGCCGATAGCCTAGGCCTGGTAGGCAGGGCCTAGGCCTGGTAGGCAGGGCCTAAACCTAGAGCCCCCAAACCTGCAGGACGGCCGATAGTTACGCTAGGAGATCGGAAGGTATACATATCTACAGACCTCCTGTTCTCTCCCACCTCCCATTCTTCCATCCCTATGTGGAGCCGTAATATAGTTAATCTGTATCAAACTTCAGATTAGCATAATCCACAGAGGGATTAAAACGCTAATTAAAGTCCTGCTCGTGTCTTTTGTTTCTTTAAGCCTTTTCATGACCCCAGCAGTGTCATTAGTCCTTTACATTCCAATTACGAGTTATTTTGTTTTGATGACATCTGAAATTTATTACTCCTCTCATCAGGCCATGGACCTGGAGCTGCCGGTTTTGGCCAGGGATATTCCCTGGTTACTGATACTATATGATACTGATACTATATGTATCAGTAACCAGTGTTATTCCAGCAGTTAGAATTCTCGCCTCGTTCATTTATTGCTGTGCTGTAAAAGAAAAAAGTTCATCGTCATCGGTGAGAAGGCACAATCTGAAAGTCCTGTCCCTTCAGATCTCTTTACAGGCCGAGTAAATACATTTATACAAAATTCAGTGAATCAATTAAAAATAAATATGTACATATATTATGTTTTACAATCAAATATTGTTTTACATAGGTCAATAATAATATTATAATGGCTTTAGTATTAAAAACATATAGATTGTGTGCCAAAACACCACATACAATGTAGACAGTAAACTGGTTTTTAACAAACTGAGCTTGGGAAAATATTTCACCATTCAAAACTGCAGAGTAATAACGCTGAGGAGGTGTCCTCCATTTCTCACCAATTCCAAACACGTGAAGAGGCGTCACCTTGTCTTTTTATACTACCCCCTGATGAACAAAGACGATGAGAGGGCACCATCTGAAAGCCCTGAGACAGTAAGAGAACATATTCTCAGGACCTCAGGCAATACCCACAGCTGAATCTACTGGTACAGCTAGCGAGTTAGCTACACCGCATCTCTCACTCGACACAAACACACTTTTACAACCACAACACAAGGTTTAAAACACACAGCACACTTTTAACGATAACAGCAGGGGCTTTTACGAACATTAACCTCAACATTTAGTGCCTAACGCTGGTTTTATCGCTCAGCTGTACTCTACACCTCCTCTCCCCTCAGCGCTCACTGCAGACTGAGGCAGAGAGCGCGCGAACCTGAGTCACGTGCGCTTCTTAAAGAGCCAGCGCTTCTTTTAACGGAGGTCATTTCCTGTTAGACCTTACCTCATTTAAAACACATTTTTACTCTTTAAAACACATTTTAACTCTTTAAAACACATATGAACTCTTTTTTGGCGTATTTTAACACGTTTTAATTCATTTAAAACACATTTTAACTTTTTTTTTTATTTTACTCTTTGAAACACATTTTAATTTATTTAAAACACATTTTTAACTCTTTTTAAACGCATTTTAACTCTGTTTAAACACAGATTAACACTTTTTACATAATTATTAGGTTTATATATATAAAAAAAAACACATTTTAAATTTGCTGTATTAGCACTTACATTTACCTGACACCCTTATCAGGAGCAACTTACAAGGTTAATTGTATTACAGGTAGGCCAAGGTAGTGTTAGGTAGCACGGCATTGTCACCAAACCCCAGTCTTCAACATGGAGCAGGTAGATAGGTAGTGGTGTTAACTGCCACGCCACACCAACCAACCTCCAGATTTTTCGCCTGGCGGGTGCTCTGAATACACTCAGGGGGCATTTCTGGACCCCAGAACTGGTTTTAAAAATACCAAAAAAGAAACTTAAGGACTTCATGTGGCAGTTTTTCTATCGCTTATTTTTGATATGCCAAGCCTGATGATGATTCCATGCAAATACCATTTACCACTGCTGGGTGGGGAACTGGCTTTCTAAATTTACTTTCTAAAATTACTTTTTAAAATTACTTATAACAGGTGCTAAAATCGGGTAACAAGTTAAGTAATCTTAAGCAAACAGCAGCTGAGAATTTTAAGATACATCAACTAGATATTAGAAAAAAATTTACTTGCCAAGATACCATTTTTTGCAGCAGGTTAATAGATACAAAGCAAAAAATGTTATGATTGCAAGTAAGATAATCTTACATGTAGCTGATGTCTATGATTTTTGAATTTTTTTAAAGCACATTTCAACATTTCTGTATTAATTAATCAACTGTAATGAGTTTTGTAAGCCAGCAAATAATTTGGCCTATTTGAAGCAATTTTGTTTATAGTAATTTGTTCTCCTATTTAAAGGCCTTTTTTAAAAAAAAAACAAATATGCCAATATAATAAGATAATTTGTCTTATAAAGTCACTTAAAACAAGTAAACAGTTTTTGGAACTAGATAAATAATCTCAATCTTGTTGTAATCTCACAACAATTTTAGGTACATCAACTACTGTAGATATAAGAACATGTTACATTGCAGTGGGTTAAGTACATGACAAAAAAAAATTATTTTTGGCAGGTAAGATTATCTTGTATGTATTGTATAAGTAATAAAAATGGGATTTTAATAGATTTTTGGGGTATTTTTTAATTGGTGTTTCAAGATTGCTGTTTGTTGATTACAGTTGTTCTACTCTATTGGCAGAAAATTTGGCCTGTTTCAAGTAAATTTCTTAAAATAAGCAAAATTTTCTGGCAATACAGTTAAAAAAATTGTGTTGGATAAAAAAAAGTGGATTCACAGCACAAAAAAAGATGAATAATACTCTTATATTTGTGGATATCTTAAAATTTACCTTTCTGGGGACTTCCGTTTCCGCCGCGGTTCGACATGTCAGCCTAATTTGCCCTTCTCCCGATAGTTTGATAAAACAACCCCTAAAACAACAACTAATATATAAATTTAAGCGTCTTTCTAATATTATGCAAAAAGGGTTTGTAACGAGGCGTAGGACCGTCATGTCAATGACCGAGGGTGCTGAGGAACTAACTGAGCAGCAAGGCCGAAGCAGCTCTCCCGGGCAAGAACATGGCGAAGTCGAACCAGAGGTTAGCCTGCTAAGGATACTGAACGAGCTCAAGGACTTTAGACGTGATAATAAACAACAGCTAGCCGACATAAAGCAAGAGCTAAGCAGAACTAACACTAGATTAGAACAAGCAGAAGAGCGAATCAGCGAGGTTGAGACAAGACTCCAAGCAGCGGCAACGCTAATTCAGCGTCTTCTTCGACGCCAATCAGATATGGAGGCTAAGCTAACTGACCAAGAAGGGCGCTCACGTAGAGACAATCTCCGCATTTATTACATCCCCGAAGAAGCTGAGGGAAAAGGACATGAACGGCTTTCTGGAGAATTTACTAAAGAGTGCACTCGATTTTCCAGATGATGAACAACTCAGAATTGAGAGAGCACATAGAGCACTGGTTCCAAAGCCAACTGGCTCACAGGGGAAACCACGGTCTATCGTTGCAAAATTTTCAAGCCACAGAACCAAGGAAGATGTGCTCCGCAAAGCCTGGCAGAAGAAAGAGGTTTTATACAACAATGTCCGCTTTTATGTGGATCATGACTATCCTCCTGCTGTCCTGAAAAAACGCAGTGAGTATAGCGAGGCAAAGAAAGTACTGAAAGAAAAGAAAATCAAGTTTCAGACCCCTTACCCAGCGAGGCTTCGGGTCCTTTACGAAGATGGTACCAGGCTCTATCAGAGTGCGGCGGCGGCAACGAAAGACCTGGCTTTGAGGGGATTTCCAGTGTCGGTGGTGAAGCCTCCAACCGATTCGGTCCAAGAAGAGGTATGACTTTTAGCGGAATGGCAAGTGGTCACTCGCCACCCAGATCAACGGGGCCAGGTCACGGATAAAGCACCCACACAGGCAGATAAAACTGTTTCACCATCTTACAGGGAAAAGTTACGGGAGTTCAGGCGCAGATCCTCTCCGGAGGACTGAAAAATGAGCAGATGTCTCCATTCAGTCAACGGGAACAGATAAGTTACCCGAATATCCTCGGTTATTCTCGGTCATTCAAGACTTTATTTACTTTGTAGTGGCATGAATCTTACGCTCTCTGAGTTTTTGAGTTTGATAAATAAGTCGGGACATGTTAAAGACGCAACGAACTGTCTTCCTGGTAGTCACCATGGAATTTTGTTTAAGGGCCCTACTCGGATCAAAGAGTAGGTCATCCCCTTATGGGTGCTCTGACTTCCCAAGTTCCCAAAGGGCTCATTTCAAACGAGCCTCAGTTTCGGAAGCTGACGTTCATTTAGAATGTAACATTGTTACTTTGTTCATGTGCACATTTTTTTTTGTATTTGTTCTTGACACTATGTGTGTGTTACATGACGTTCATAACAGGCAGGTGGACATTTAGGAGTTTAAGCTTGAATCAAAGA
>JAMWET010006665.1:0-37500 GCA_024036415.1 Prochilodus magdalenae
GAGGTTTTTATTAATTTAAGGTGTTATTTAGCTGTTAGTGTTTGGTATGGTTTGGTGTGGGTGTTTTTGTGTAGGTTTGTTAGAACGTAACTTCAATGGTTGTGTTGTATGGTTTAAAGTGTATATGGTTATTGGTATTAATTTTTTTATAGTCCGTTGATACGTATTTTGGAGTATTTGTTGTTCATTATGTTTGTAGGCCTTCTTGTTGTATGTAAATTGAACTGTTACGTAGGTTTAAGTTTATAGATGGTCGTTAGTCTTGTTTAGTTTTCTTGTTAAGTTTGTGTGTTAGTACTTAGGTGATTTTGTATCGATTACGACCAGTTATTGTATTCTTTAGGTCTTGATTGTGTGGTTGTTTCTGTACATATGCGCGAGCTAGTTTATTTTTATGTCTTGATTGACGCTTTTTGACGGTGTGTAGTAGTACTGCATTCACGTCTTACTGACTTTCCTGTATAAAAAAGAAGGTAAGCGTGTTGTTTTTTTTACTTGTTGGTAAGTGCTTTTGATGTGTGCTTTTAAGCTATTGTTTTTTTGATTTTTTCTTATCTCCCGTTTGTTTGTTCATTCCAGTCTAGTAGCAGGTTAAACTCGGAGTGTTAAGTGATACTGAGTAGTGGGTGTCTGATTGATTGGTGTCTCTTGCATGGGGTGGTGAATGCAAGCTGATTTTTTCTGGTGTACAGTGACAGATGAAAAAAAAAAGTAAGTTTATGAAGGGGGAGGGGGGGTGGGCGGGGGGGGGGGGGTGGGACTGTGGGGGGGGGGGGGGGGCTGTTTGTGCTGCCGCGGATTGTCGAAAAACCTGGAATTACTATACATGATTTCTGAACCTCGGCAATGACTTTTTCTCCAAAACTAACTTTTTTACCACCCTTCTATATAAACTCCCCGTTTAGTCCTTCCTCGTCTTTTTGTTCCCATCTTTTCCCTTCCCCTACTCTTCCTCTTTTTTTCTTCTATCGGCTCCACTTTTCCCTTTTCTCTTTTTTTTTCCTCGTTCTTCTTTCATTTTCATTGGTATTCTATATTATTTTATCTTGGCCATTTTTTTTATTGTTTTTGTATTTACTGTTATATTTTCTACAGGGTTTTTCTGTGTTTTGTGATTACGCTGTCTCTTTATGTTCCTCTGTTTTCAAACTTTGTCATTTTTGATTTTTTTGCACGATGTTTGCGATGTTTATCGTCTGTTTCTTATGTGTATTTGCATTTTCTTATCCTCTTCATTGTTTGTCTATTTTATATTTGCCCCTTTTGGGGCATAGTTTTTGTCCTTTATTTCATTTTCCCATTGTTACTATTCCTTATCCACTCCCTTCTTGCAGCTTCCTTTATTCTCGTTTCTTCTTTACTTTTCTTTTCCTTGGGGCTTTTTTCCTACTTCTCTTATTTTGTTTCGTTGTTTTTCCCCTTTTCTCCTTTCTTTCTTTCCTTCTTTAACTGCATTTATTTGTTTGTTTTTGTTTTTAGTTGGTTTCTCGTTTAAATCATAGCAAAACCTCTGATAGCAAATTAGCACTAATTTTATGCATGTTAATGTAAGTCGATCTATGTGTGTTAATGTAAGTCAATGTATGTGTGTTAATGTAAGTCGATCTATGTGTGTTAATGTAAGTCAATGTAATGTGTGTTATTGGTAAATCCACCATTTCGGGATCCCTATTTTTATCACAGGAGATGTTTACAAATGCCATACAGGTGGTGTTGTTTTTGTGCTTTTTTTTGTTCCAAATGAACTATAAATGATAATAAAGCAGTACCCTTTATTACATTTTGATAAGCACAAGCAGTGACATTACCTGACGTGGTGGACCACTGTGGCTGCGCAACAGTTGGATTTTCTTCTCCTTATTATCTGGTCGTTGGTTTCTGATCCTGTTCCAAATTCCGTCTGATTCTCCCTTTATTCCCTGAAAGTCACGTCAAACGCTAACTTATCTGCATGTTCAGGAAAGGATCTTGCCTGAAACCGCCCCAAACCATCCTAATTGTAAGCCACCCAGAATGCCCTCCCCTCAGTCTCATTTTCCAGCCAGCTACATATTAGCCCGTGCTAATAGATGACCAACCCCCGTTCTCCGGTACCTCGCTAGCCAGCCGACGCATAAGAGGCCTTTTCACATTCAAATGCAACAGGAGAGGGAGGTCATGGAGAGAGAGAGAGAGAGAGGTAGCAAGAGGACGATAGGGAGGGAGGGAGGAGAAGTTGCTGAGCTGCACTTTTGTCCATGTAAAGAGGCTGGGGAGGGCCGGGGTGTGGCTGAGGTCAATGAATGAAGGCAGAAAGAGTTTCAAGTTATCTGCCTGAGCATGTCCTACTGAAGACCTGCCACCCGTGGCACCATGTTTGGTGGCCCTCCTGGTTCTTCTGACATCTTGGGAGCCTGAACGCATTTAATTACTTGGGCTCGCCGGGCAGGACGTTTTGAGCAAAGCCGCAAAAGACCACACCAAAAACGCAACAGCTCCACGCACGACGAAATCAATACGTTTTTGGGTTGTGACAAAATGTGAAGTAAACGAATCACTGACAAAACCGCACGGCTTTAGCTCACACACGGTGTGAGCATTTTTTTCAGAATGAAACGGGCCGCCGTAACATCCATCCATTACACATGGCGTACATTCACATCACTGCTACCGCAGAACGTACATCCCCTGCACCTTAAGGCCTATCGTTCGGGCGTGACTCAGACATGTGAATACCGTACGCTTACTGTTTATATGCGGAAACTGAAAACTGGAGGAAGGTAGCAGGTACATGAGGGGTTGTGTGGGGTATTTCATGTTCAATTCCTCCAAACCAACTGAGGCATTAAAGTGTGCAAGTGCAGTTTTAAACCAGAAATAGCTCAGAGGACCGTGTCCCGGGAGCATTTCGTCCTGAGAGGCAATTTTGGATCGGAGGACCTTTTAAAACTGTCAACACAAACATTGCCCTTTACCGCTTCGTCTTCAGCGGCTACTACTTCCCAAGTACTCCAATCACCCAACCTGTACTCCCCGCAACTTCCCAATCCAGAAAAGGCGCACAATCCTGAAACCAAACCACCTTCGCAACATCTTCAAAAAAAAAAAATTCTGTTATAATAAATTAAAATAAAGTTGACAGGAATCTGACACCAAAAATGGAAAATACACTGATAATAAACTGAATTAAATTCTGTTTCTGTGTTTCGTAAGGGAACATATAAAGTGTTAAATCTCTGACATTTTTTGTTATGTAACGTGAACATAAATAAACCGAAAAATTTAAGCGTCGAAAAACGTCCACGCGGAGGTGAAGGTGACTGACAATGGCAGTTACATACTTAACTGTGTCTGACTTCCCAGAACGTCTAGCTTTCCACAGCCTTAGTAGCATTAATCACATTAAAATGAATGTTCATGTAGGGCATTTTTCCTTACGTGGTTAATTGTCGTATTTTTGAACATGAAAAAACGTTCCAGTCATTCTGAGCTTGTGAAAAACAGGCATGAGTTTTTGATTGTAATTGCTGAACATACAGAAGTAACAATACATTGTTTTGGCTGCTATGGTTTGTCTTCCCCACTAACTGGATCCATCAGTAATCATGTACTATCGCTTCTGCTGGACACAAAACCTTTTAGCTTCACTTCACTTTTCACATCTAAATTCAAATGTCAAAAATTCCATACCAGTCAGTCAAACAGCGTCCTCCTTGAGTGGGTTTAACGTCTGTCCATCCTGTTTTGATCATTGGTCAGTTTTTTTTAATATGCATAAATTTCGAACATGTCTGTCCGGATTTTTACATCATTTCACTATATATGTGGGATGTGGGCCAAACTAACCTTTCTTGGCTTGGCTCCGTTGACTTATCAAATACAAAAGTAAGTTTCATTTCCTCTCTTCATCTTTGATAAACGAGAACTTCAAAGGTAAACGACAAATCCATTTGAGCAGATACGCCACTTGTTGTTGTTTTGCGTCACGGAGGCGGCGATCTGCTAATTTCACAGCGAGCCATGATTTAGCTTTTAAGTAAACGTTTTTGCAGAGAGCAATGGTTACTATATATATTTTTTGCCATAAATTTTTTTTTTTACATCATGTAAATACGCCAGCTGCTGTGTTCACAACTGCATTCAAATTCTATTCAAATAAAAATTCCGCTGTTTTAAAAGTACTTACATTTACGGCATTTTAGCTGAACGCTCTTATCCTGAGCGACTTACAAAGGTTAAATCATATTCCAGGTACATTAAGGCAACGTATTTGTTCGGAGTCCTTGCCACAATGGACTCTTATTGTGTGTAGCACAGCATAGGTCACTCAGCCCGGGATTCAAAACCCCAATCTCCCAACTTGTGGTGGTGGGCTACTTTACTTGGTGGGTAGTGGTGTTTATCCCGCTGAGCTACACCAACTTCCCCATTAATTTTCCACCATGTAGATTGTTGAACATGCAGAACTTTTCCTCCCAATTTTTTGTATTAAATTTAATTTGCATTTATTTATTTATTTACGTTTTGTTTTTTGTGTGTTTAGTTTTGGTGTCTTGTTTAACAATCACAGCAAAACCTCCAAGTAGCAAATTAATAAAGGCTAATTTTCAATGCAATGTTAATGTAAGTCGATGTATGTGTGTTTAATGTTAAGACCTCAATGTATGTGTGTTAATTGTAAATCCACCATTAGGGTCGGTTTTTTACACAAGAAGTTATCAAATCCTTCATAGTGTTGTTTTTCCCTTTTTCCCCAAATGAACCAGGATAACAATAATAAAGAGCTAATAAGACGTATCATTTTTATTATAGGTACATTTTTGGCATTATCACCAGCCAGTGGACATTATTGCTAACTGACGTGGGAACCTACTCAAACCACAGTTTTGGATTTCTTCTCCTAATTTTTTCCTCCAGTATGGGAGGAAGGAAAAAAATGAAATAATGAGCAATAATTTTCTTTTTTCTTGGTTTTTTGTATTTTGTTTTCTGACAGCGACTTTAATTTTTAAAGTATTTTATTTATGAATTTATTATAATTACTTTCTTCATCCCACTTGGGTGAAATACAAGTTGGCATCAATGCCTTTAAACGCCTAGAACTCTTAGAACCTGAACAACAAATTCGTCCTAATTAGCCCTAAACGGAGTTTGCAACAAAGGCAGAAAGTTTTGTCGGTTAAACCGGAGTACGAGGCTCTCCTTGAACTTGCTTCCGCTCACTTTCTAAACAGCTGGACTGCGGGAGAAAGGTGAAGGAGTGTCCTGGCATGTAATATAGTGGTACCCGAACATCAATCTGCTGAAGATGCCGCCAAAGCCCTGCGGTGGCATATGGCTGGGGGTGTGATACAAAAACCTGGGGGAGATGGCGCGCGATTAATGCAATCAATGGCACTTATGAGGCCCTCTTTTTATGAAATTTTGGAAGCTGACTGCAATAACTCCCCATGTGTTTACTGGAAGCCTATATTCCAGCCAATCCAGGCAAAGAAGCAGCCTGGTGCGTCTAATCAACACGACCTTGAGCGGTGCGCGTTCTCCTCCCCCCAGGCTCTTGCATCTCGCTGAATGACACTGAATTACAGAAGTATTCACCGCTAATATCCAGTTAACAACAAAACAGTGTGTGTGCGCGGAGGGTAAAACACACAATCGGCGGTGGTTGCGGTTTAAAATTCCTCTCGGTCACATGTGTAAGAGAGGACCCTTATTTTAACCTACCCCCTCCTGAGCTAAATCTAATTAGCCTGGTTAGAGTAAGTAATCTTATTACAATATTAGCCCTGGCGAGACCTGTGGGACTCCACGCTGAACTAATGTGAAGGTTAAAAGTAGCAGGGCTGCCGTGGAGCTGGTTGCAGGGAGCGCCGCATGGAAGTCATCATCACGGCTAAAACCCACAACTTTCCCAGCTTTACAGGTTGTACAGCTGAGTGAGCCTTGGCTTTGCCGTCTCTAATAGGCGATCAAACTTGATGAAGGGCATATTAGCCGCGTCCATTGGTTGAATTGATGCCGTGGGCTCATGCGCGTCTGGTGCCCTATTATTGCTTTCACAGCCTTTGAACAGGGGGTACGTATGGCCGTATTCCCTGCATGCCCTTCCTGCTTAGCACAGTCCGGGATGAATGTCATGATCAGCCATTTTTGACCGTCTGGGGTCAAAGACAGTTGACAGAAGTCACGTTGCATTTTCCTGTCAGTATGTGCCGCTGGCTAAGGCACCCACGCGCCAGGCCCGGTGGGTCCTGAGGGCCGGGTCCATAGCTGGGGTTATCATGCACATGTCCTCCGAGCTTATGAGTAAGCTATGCTGGTTCGTGCTTCAAGCAGTACAAACAATGCTACAAACAGCAGAGATGACCATACACACTCTCAGCCGCCAGCATGAAAGGAACGCGGCCACCTTCTTTCCCCCTTTTTTCACTGACCGTACTGTGGCTGTTGGGCAAGGTCCAAAGTGAAGGTTAAGAATACAGTTGAAGTCGTAGGCAGGGATGGTTTCTGTTGTGGTCAGCGGCGGATTTAATTTAATAAGGCTTCAAAACCGATGATTTAGCGTAATGTTCTTATGATGTAGCTCTGTACTTCGCTAGTCTTTTACCATTCCATGTGCTTGGACTACAACACCCAAACATGCATTTCACAAACCTCCCAAAATCATCAGGAACACATACAGCACTTGATACCACTGTTAGCCACTGATCTGCTACATCTAGTGTTAGCAATGCACCACTAACTTCAATTGGTTGGTAGACAGTGAAACAGCATCCACCTCAACTTGGTTAATGTGCAGTTTGTGTGTCTTACTTCGATCACTTTACTCCCGACATCTCGCATTAAGCTTCCGTCCTTTCAGTCTTACCCCTACAGGACTCACTTCAGAGAACCTGAGGCACCACTGCAAGGCATCTAACTGTGTCTACAACAGAGCATATGAAGTGTCTCTATTACACTGATGGACAGCGTTTAACCAAGTATCTCTGAAACAGCAACTTTACAGTAGAGGGCAAAAGCCCATTTTACTTTGAATGGAAGTCAATGGAACCAGACATTTTCCCCAAGCAACTTCTGGGCCATTTCTGTTGGTCCATTCATTATGAAATGTTCACACCAAGCAAACAGCAGCTGTTGTGTTCAAATGATGCATAAAGGTAAAAAAAAAAAAAAGACAAAAATTGGGATACATGTTTTTCATTGGACAGCGATGATAGGCTGGCTTTTTTATCCTCTTGTATGTAATTAAATTAAATTCCCCTCCATTTCTATACATATATACAGTGTATAATTGTTATATACAAATTATCCATTCGCTATGTGAGAAAATATGGATATGCTTCATATGGCTAAATTTTGTGATACTGTACTGAATGAACGGTAATGCATAGTTGAATGGACAGATTGGTGCAGTGTTGTGTTCAGACCCTCTATATAGCAGTGTTGTAATCTACCTCCAGCCATTGACTCCCCACTTGTGGATACTGTACTGAATTAACTGGGGGGGGGGGGGGTATTGCCGCATAGGTGTAGCAAAACCCATAACAGATTGGTGCTATAGACCCCTCTATATAGCCAGTGGGTTTTCCTAAGCTCATCTGATATGTGGACCTGAAGGACACATAAATCTAACATGGTGTGGGTGTATGGCTTTGAATATAATAAATCTACAGTATTATCACAATATATCACAATACACTGAACCGGAACCCTGTATGTACTGTATCACTGGGTTCCGGCCAAACAGAGTTCTTTACATAGGGTATAAATTTCATTAAAAACATTACAGTAAATGTAAAGTACTTTTTTTTTCTCGTTCACCTGGAAAGTTAATGTTACGAGAATGTTATATTTTTTTATGCTCTCTCTTTCTCCACGGAGAGAAACACATAAGTGAGGTATTTACAAATCATAAAACCATGCTACAATAAAGTACATGTTTTTTAATATATACTTTTCTTATATATCATACCTATAAATTTCATATGTATATCGTCGCTGTCCAAAGAAAAACAGGTATCTCCAAAATGGCAACTTTACAGAAAGGGCCAAAAACCTCTTTTCATTTGAATGGAAGTCAATGGAACCAGACGTCTTTCCAAGCAGGTTTGGGCCATTTCTGTTGGTCCAGTCCTTAATGGAATTTCCACACAGGGTAGACAGCAGCTCATCAAATCAAATGAGGCATAAAAGTAAAAATCTGCAAAAATGGAGATACGTGTTTTTCTTTGGACAGCGACGATATACATAATGTATAATACGATCTATTCTAATTTACACATTGTACATATATACATATGGCCTGGTGACACCAGGCCCTCTGGACATGCGACACGTCACAACAAACCGTTAATCTTCACCACGGTGTCTCCAAACACGGATTAATTGATAGTGTTCAGCAAAACAGAAGCAGGACTTGTCACTGAAGATGACCCGCTGCCATTCTGAGTTAGTCTTGAGTTTCTTGATCAGTACCGCAGCTGTGATTTCAACTGTGGTCAGACCATCTACAGACTCTGTACTGTCCCCTTAAACTCAATAAGGAAGCATCGTTGACGATGTAGGTCTGAATTAGACTTGCAGCTCCTGGTGTTTAAAAAATGATGTCTCTGTCATTTCTGAAGACATCTCTTAACCTGTGAAAGTTGATCATGAAGAATCCAGATGTCATGTATGGAGTAGACCTGCACAGTGTGGAGAAGGACAAAGAGCCGGCGGAGCCTAGCGTTAGCTCAGAGAGGAAATCTCTGCCTCTTTAACACAACACTATTGATTTTTACGCTAACACCAGCGAAGCGCAAGCTGTCGATATTTTTTTGTCCCCTGCTGTGAGGACTGTATTAAGAATGAATAACTCTGTCAGGCAGAGTCGAGTAGCGCAGCCGGTAGTGACCGGCTTAAAATGATGGCGTACGCTGAACAGAACTGTGCGGTTTAGGATGACCATCAGAACATGATTAAATTCGCTGACTGATCGAACTCGGTGGAAAATGTAATCTGCGGCAGCCAAAATCTAATCTGGGCTGGAGAGGACATGACCTCACAGCACTCTCATTACTCCATCTTACAGTTATGTATTATGTTATATACAGTATATGTACATAACCCTGTATCTCCAGGAGAGTGCAAAACATGTTTAAAGGTATTTAGCAATCGTAGTATAGTACATGGTCTTTCTCCTTTATGTTTTAAAACATTTTAAAACAATATAAATATATGAACGTGTGTGTATATATATATATATATATATATATATTTGTTGGACAATGAAACTGAAACACCTGTCATTTTAGTGTGGGAGGTCTCATGGCTAAATTGGACCAGCCTGGTGGCCAATCTTCATTAATTGCACATTGCACCAGTAAGAGCAGAGTGTGAAGGTTCAGTTAGCAGGTAAGAGCACAGTTCTGCTCAAAATACTGCAATGCACACAACATTATGGGACATACCAGAGTTCAAAAGAGGACAGACTGTTGGTGCACGTCTTGCTGGCGCATCTGTGACCAAGACAGCAAGTCTTTGTGATGTATCAAGAGCCACGGTATCCAGGGTAATGTTAGCATACCACCAAGAAGGACGAACCTCCACCAGCATCACGTAGTGACCTGGCCACTATCCTGCAAGAAGAATGGCTTAAACTCCCTCTGACCACTGTGCAGGACGCAGTATATGTCATTCCCAAGACCAACTGACGCTGTATTGGCAGCAAAAGGAGGCCCTACACCATACTAATAAATGATTGTGGTCTAAAACCAGGTGTTTCAGTTTCATTGTCCAACCCCTGTATATATATATATGTGTGTGATATTCAAGCTGCATGGGATGGATTATCATTGAGGTTGTGTTCTGACAGCAGTGATACCCAATTTATTAATAATCCAGAGCGACCAGTAGAGCCACTTGTGTGTTATGAGCTTTTGTGTGAGATGTATGCTGATGATGATAAAGATGGTTTTATCATTCGATCACATGAGCTAACATTTTCATTGTGTGAAAAACTCATGAATCGATGAACGGACCAACAGGAAGTCTGGTTCCATTGACTTCCATTAGAATTTAAATCGGTTTTTGCCTTCACCTATAAAGCTGTTTTTCTTTGGACAGCGAGGACATTTGCAAAATGTGTTTAGGCCGAATCTTAAAAAAAAAACATTGTAAAAGAATCTCTTATATCTGAGCAATTCTGCCTAAACTAAATTTTACAAATTAATCCACTCTGCATGACCTTGTTTACATCATATTACAGGTGGACGGCATTGGCACAAAATATAACACTCCAATATGAGCTCATTGGACCAAAAAAAAAAAAAAAAAGTCTCCTAGTGTAACACCTCCATGAGCACCTATAACAGTGTGACTGGATTTGGCACGTACTGGACAAGTTCCTGGATGTAGGCCACATCAGTGTTCAGACACTCTTACATTGTGCTGTTGGAGATTTAGTGGATGCCTTTCCTGGCTTCTTACTAGAGGGTTCAAATCTGGGAATTCTGCCGGCCAGTCCAGATGTGTGAACGCTCCTGAATGTTCATCATGCCTATCAGTCACATTTGCAGCCCTGTGAACGTGGGAATTGTCATCTTGGAATACAGGGACAGGAATGTCATGGTCCTCAGTAAGATGATGAACACAATGTCAAATTTAACCTAAATGTCAAATAAATCCAAGAACCTGTTTCTACTTAAACAGCCCAGGACAGCAAGGAGGGACTGGTTCTTGGTCTGTAGAGCTTATATACATGACTCATGATCTGTGTTCTGATATTTATTCTTTAGGAACCGATCAGCTGGATCAGAGAAACAAAGAACCAGTAGTGCTACATTTAATTGCTATGGAAAAAAAATTAAACAGAAATATATTTTTTTTATTTAATAAATAATTTAGCTTTATTTATATTGACACACGCTGTTCTTCAGTACATTATATATAGACAATACATTTATCGCAATTATACAGATATATACTGCCATATATATTGCCCAGCCCAACATCATATGCACTGGGGGGGGGGGGAAACAGCAGGGTTCCCATGGTACAGAAAAGTAGCTCAGATTTTGATGATGTATTTATAGAAGAATATGAATAATGTGTTACGGTAATGTTGGGTTACTATATGTTTATTCCTCTTACTGCATTTGTAACCCGCTACAAACAGACGCTGATCCCAGCGAATCCATTTCCAACTTCCACATTCTATAAGCGTTTACGTATCGGCCTCAGCCTGTACACGAAAAGTACAGTTTATGTGCATTAATATGACGGAATATGACTGAAATAGCCTTTAATCCCAAGCAGCGATCTCACAGCCTTGTATCATTAGCATCAACAACAGCTTGTAAGTTTACAGCCTCCCCAGCGAGCTGACTCAGAAATCCAAATTCCTCAGTGTTACAACACTAAGCATGACCATACAAGCAATTTACCACCTACATGGTAGGCCATTTAACAGGCTTACTTCTCCGAAAATACACAACAACACCACCAACAACGCAAAATCTCACGTACACATTTCTCCAAGGTTGAGTCTCCGGAGGCGTTTCCAGCCCACCAAGTAATGCACGTTTACGCTACCTCCCTGACATTCTTAACATGCAAGCAGGCCATTTACCACTTAAACCCCCAGGCTTACTACAGCCTAAGGCTTACGACTCATGGACATAGTAACGGCATGGACATCAGTGCAAATTCTTAGGTTACAGGAGAGACCAATGATCCTTTCTCAGTGGTTAATGGGTCAAAACAGTTCTCTCTCTCTCTCTCTTTTTTTTGTTTTTTTTTTTGTTTTGGTGAAACACAGGACAGATGGTTGTCATACAGTGAGCATTAACATGCTCGCTCCGTTGAGATAAGACTATTGTAAGCCACTGAACTGACCAGCAGGGGGTCGGTGATCCCTGCTGTCAGTGCATGCCATCTGTGTGCAATGCTGTAATCCAACCAGCAGAGGGCAGCAGCACCATGCTACAGGACAGTGAAGAATCCTATAGAGCCTGTCTACTGTCCTGCCCAAAAACAGGATGGACAACACACCAACCCATTTTAGTTTCTACTATGAGCAAGAAAACAGCAGCGCTGGCCCACAGCCAGCACACTGTGCCGTTTGGTCTGGGGGGTGCACTGAGTAAGTAAGAGTAAGCCTACATCACGCTGTTTACTGCACATCTCCCGCACAATGTGGAATAGGTTAATGTTGAGGAGAACCTATAAAACACCACAAGAATCCACCACAAACAGGATTCGCAGAAAACATGAGTTAACCGGAACGTGACTCAACGAGAGAAAACAATACAACATGACTAAACACATGAATCACCCAAAACTCAGCTGCCCCAACGCCGCTCTCCTAGATGGCTGCTCTCTTAAGACCGAGATTAGAGCAAACAAGCTTTCGTGGCCTGCCCTGGAGCCTCTTTTAGCATTTCACATTTCACTCTAATGATGTAAACCAGAGGAGAGCTCTGTGGGGCTAATCTCCATCTCACGCTTCATTTTCGTTTCACCAAAAAGCCCCGGGGTCCATTCCCATAAATCTGCGTGTGAAGAGCCAGATTTGCACTCAGGAATGCTGCGCTTCACACATTAGCAGCCCCGACTTAAAGGAATCATTCAACCAACATCCGAACCGCACCATTTCCTGTTTCCCCAAATGTAGACCTGCCAGATTTAGCTTCTTCAGTTTACTCCAGAGCTGCAACACTAATGCTGTATCATGTCATTTGAACACAATCCAGGTCCAGCTAAACCAGGCCTGCTCAAGAAACACACCAACACCAGCATGCTGATATCTGGTGATGTAAGCCAAGCGTACGCTGCATCCGCATCCATCGATGATCAAACGACTCAAACTGGCAGTGAAGGAGGATCAGCTGGCACAGAGGAGTGTTACTGACTCTGTTACACACAAGCACTATAAGCATTCCAGCTCTGTTGATTTCTTTCCTTTAGGAATACAATGTATGATTTTAACCCATTTACAAACACACAGACACCATCGCCACCGCTTCCGCAACACAGGTGAAGACAAGCTAATAAAACAAAGGAGAGAAAAGTTCTAAAGCTAAAACACCGCCTCTTTTAGCACAGTGCTAAAAACACACTCTCCTAGCTCAAAGCTAAACACAGCCTCTCTTAGCTCAAAGCTAAAACACAGCCTCTCTTAGCTTAAAGCTAAAACACAGTCTCTCTTAGCTCAAAGCTAAAACACAGCCTCTCTTAGCTCAAAGCTAAAACACAGTCTCTCTTAGCTCAAAGCTAAAACACAGCTTCTCCTAGCACAAAGCTACAACACAGCCTCTCCTAGCACAAAGCTAAAACACAGCCTCACTTAACTCAAAGCTAAAACACGACTTCTCTTAGCTCAAAGCTAAATACACTCTCTTAGCTTAAAGCTAAAAACACAGCCTCTCTTACCTCAAAGCTAAAACATAGCCTCTCCTAGCTCAAAGCTAAAACACAGCTTCTCTTAGCTCAAAGCTAAAAACACACCCTCTCTTAGCTCAAAGCTAAAACACAACCTCTCTTAGCTCAAGCTAAAAACACGCCCTCTCTTATCTCAAAGCTAAAACACTCTGTCTTAGCTCAAAGCTAAAACTCAGCTTCTCTTAGTTCAAGCTAAAAAAACGCCCTCTCTTAGCTCAAAGCTAAAACACAGACTCTCTTAGCTCAAAGCTAAAACACAGCCTCTCTTAGCTCAAAGCTAAAACACAGCCTCTCTTAGCTCAAAGCTAAAACACAGCCTCTCTTAGCTTAAAGCTAACAGCTCATCCAACCTAGCTCAAAGCTAAAACACTCTCCCTTAGCCCACAGCTAACAGCTCATCCTCTCTTAGCTCAAAGCTAACAGCTCACCCTCTCTTAGCTCAAAGCTAAAGCACAGTCTCTCTCAAAAGCTAAAACTCAGGCTCTTCTTTAGCTCACAGCTAAAAAAGCACAGTCTCTCTTCCTAGCTAACAAAGCCTCTCATCCACAAGCTAACACACAGCCTCTCTTAGCTTAAAGCTATAAACACAGCCTCTCTTAGCTTAAACCTAAAACACGGTCTCTCTTAGCTCAAAGCTAAAAACACGCCTTCTCTTAGCTCAAAGCTAAAACACAGCCTCTCTTAGCTCAAAGCTAAAAACACAGTCTCTCTTAGCTCAAAGCTAAAACACAGTCTCTCTTAGCTCAAAGCTAAATCACAGTCTCTTTTAGCTCAAAGCTAAAACACAGTCTCTCTTAGCTCAAAGCTAAAACACAGTCTCTCTTAGCTCAAAGCTAAAACACAGCCTCTCCTAGCTCAAAGCTAAAACACAGCTTCACTTAACTCAAAGCTAAAACACAGCTTCTCTTAGCTCAAAGCTAAAAACACACCCTCTCTTAGCTCAAAGCTAAAACACAACCTCTCTTAGCTCAAAGCTAAAACACAACCTCTCTTAGCTCAAGCTAAAAACACGCCCTCTCTTATCTCAAAGCTAAAACACTCTGTCTTAGCTCAAAGCTAAAACTCAGCTTCTCTTAGTTCAAGCTAAAAAAACGCCCTCTCTTAGCTCAAAGCTAAAACACGGCCTCTCTTAGCTCAAAGCTATAAACACAGCCTCTCTTAGCTTAAACCTAAAACACGGCCTCTCTTAGCTCAAAGCTAAAACACAGCCTCTCTTAGCTCAAACCTAAAACATGGCCTCTCTTAGCTCAAAGCTAAAACAAAGCCTCTCTTAGCTCAAAGCTAAAACATGGCCTGTCTTAGCTTAAAAACAGGGCCATGAATGAAACAGCTGTATGCGGCATTTTCGTCCAGTAAGTATTTCTTTTCTGACATAGAACAAAAACCTGGTCTTCGGTACAGAGCTACTCAATCCAGGGTCACTAATGTAGCTGGCTAGTCAATGCATTTCTCTCAAACCAGCTAGATTTGAATCATTTCTATGGTTAAAGCCCTTTCTAAGTCCCTTACACACGAAGAATCTATGTTAGCTACATTAGCACTGTAGCTCCAGTGCAAAACCCAGGAAGCAAAGTCCCCTTCAGATCACCACCAACTAAGGCCAAAGAAACACTGTATAAAAGTAGATTTCGGGCTGAACTTGCTTGAAGGTTAAGCTTTATTGGAGGCCTGTCCAGAAAACGCTATGTTGAATGCTGTAGGATTAGCCTTGTATCAGCACTTTGTGGTCAGCTGTGAAGGCTGAAGTTCCCTACCCCCTTCCTCCTAAAGCCATTTCGCATTGTGCAGCTTTCTGAAGAACCACATGCAATCCAGTGCTTACGTTGCATAATGTAAAAGCAACACTCTTCAATACTTAATGCGATAGAGCTTCACTTTTAAGAAACTCCCAATGGAGGAGCTCTGCGAGCCATCATGAGCCACTACTTCCTTTACCTGTTAATGCACATACAAAGCCCATCTGAACTTTTTCATTCCACTCGTTTTCTAACAGCTATCGTATTTTCGAAAATCACTCTTGGCACTACGACAGGCAACGACAATGACAAAGGGTCTGATACTGAATCCAACATTCCATCATACGACACGGGAAAGATTTGGAGGTATCTGCTAATTAGCTCTTAGTGTGTTCTGCTTTTCCCTTTCTCAAAGTTACATAACATGTGTAAGGTAATTTTGTCAAAGGTTCAGCATCTGAGACAGATCCGTCATCTCCATGGTCTTCTCTCTGTTTGTCGAGGGGCTCTGCAGTTATATTCAGTCATATTCAAACACGGCCTGCATGGCTTGCATGGTGCTGCACAACCCTGTTAGACTAATGAACCAACATTTAGCTGACTAACTTCTAAACTTCAGGCCCATCAGTCACAGGGGTGGCGTTCTTTTGCCATGATCCAAATCGCAGCTTTGCCGCATCCATCTGTGGCCCAGCGAGAGCGCAATGGCCTCGTTCTCCCTGGGAGCGAAGTATGGCTTGGACCCAGGGGCTACAACATTCACTGTATCATCGCAAATGTAGCATGCAGACCACATAGTTGGACATGTCACTGCCATAACAGAGCATATTTCATTTTTGTATTTCTTTTTTTCCCCTTGTTTTTTTTCTTTAAAGCCCAACTAAGTGACGACCATTATAAAGCATCAGAAGAAACCAAGCGGCTCCAACACCACACCACATCAGAGCACTCCAGTGTGAAGCAGGGTAGCCTGAAACGCTTGGCCACACACGGCAAACAACAACTACTGACGTGGGCCCGGGATAGTGGGACGTACACGAAGAGCAGTTTGGAGCCTATGGTTTGCATTTTGACACGAGCTTCAATTCCCTCAGAAAGACTTGAGGAGAACCAAGACTCAAAAGGGGAACCCCTCCTCCTCGGGTCAACACCAGATACAAGACAAGCGAAGGAAAGGAGCGTTCAGTGTTTGTAAGGCAGAGGAATAAATGTCTGATCAGTCTGTAATTAAGTAGTTGGGTGATCGGATGGGTCATCGCGACGCAGGCCAAGCTTCCGTAGTGCAGGACAGCCAGGAGATTTGTGGTGGTTAAAGGCAAGCAGCGGCTCCCAGTCAGAGCAGATGAAGCAACAGCATCGGGCCGCACAGGATGGGCAGCAGTTCAGCTCAGGCGAAGAGAACAGACAGACCGCTGCACATGTTAACACCATACAGTGTGTTCAGATCTGAACACACTGTATGGTGTTAACAGAGTTCAGCAGTGACTCCGGCAGGCCTGGCTATTACAGCAGAACTAAAAGGGAGACCTAGAACATCAGAAAGACATGGGGGATCCCTGAGAAGTCAGCGCTCCTCTGCTCCACCGTCAACAAACCTGAGTGAACATGAAGAGCAGCGGGATGACAGCTTACCAAACACTCTCTGTCTGTGGACTCTTCGATATGAACCTTTTACCTAGCAGAAAAAAACGTATTACCAAAGGCTCCACTGTACAGGTTGGGTTTAAGCCCGGGGTTAAAGATTGAGGCTGTGTCTAAGTCCAGAAGACTGACTGGTAGGTTACTCCAAAGCCGGGGGGCCTTGTATGAAAAGGCTCCGGCCCCTGATGTAACTTTGTTAATTCTAGGCACTAATAGAGAGGCCGCACTTTGAGACCTAAGGTCATGTGTGGGTTCATTATACAAGATACGTTCAGTGGGGTTCTTAGGAGCGAGGCTGTTTAGAGCTTTATATTGCAGAAGAAGAATTTAACACACAGTGTGTAATTTACATATACTCATACCCACAAGAGTGTCAGATGTTGCTGGAACTTAGTTAACTTCATATCATAAGATTTACAACACTTGTAGCCGAGAAGCCTCTTAGCTTGAGACTGCCATACTGCCTAAAGAAGATGCTGAACGCTAACTGCCATGGAATGGAAGCTAGTCTCCATGCTAGGCTAAGGATTTAGATTATATTTATATTTACTGATATTTTCTTTTTAGCAGACTCAACTTTGTTGTCTTGGAGAAAATCCCTGTTTTCGTCATCCCTCCATCCCTTATTTTTAAAACTTGAAGCCCAGTCCCCGCTGAGGAAAGGCATGCCCACAACATGATACTACCACCGCCATGCTTCACTGCTGGAAAGGTGTTTGCTAAGGAACGGCCAATGTTCGGTTTGCACCACACACAGTATTTTGAGTTTTGTCTGACCACAAATCCTAATCCCACATTTTAACTGGGTCACTCTTTCGTTACTTTCCAGCGAACTCCAGACATGCTTCGACGTGTTTCTTCTTCAGTAATGGCTTCGTTCTAGCCATCCTCCATTAAGGTTGTATGCCGAGCTCTTCGTACCGGTGACTGGTGAACCTTCACGCCAGACTCCAGACAGTCACTAAGCTCCATAGCTCCTTCAAAAGGATTGTTGGCTTCTCTGTGGCTTCCCTCACAAGTTCTCGTCTTGCTCGGCCTTGTCCAGGCAGTGCCTGAGTGGTTTAATGCAGTTTCCATTTCCTCACAATTGATCCAACAGTGCTCACTGGGATATCCAAACCCCTACAAAGGTGGATTAGGAGGGTCTTGTTCTGGAGAAGATGAAGTTTTGTTTGATAAGTAAGCAAACTGTGTCCTTGTTAGGGCAATATCTTTCATTTGTGGATATTAGAAGACTTCGAGAATTCCGTTCCAAGTCCGTAATGTTCGGTCCGATCAGGAATGGTGTGCTTGTATACAGCTTTCGGATCCGACCTATGGTTTTGGAACATCCGTGTACTGTACTTCTGCTTTACCAACACCGACACCGTTTTACCATTTCAGCAAAGACCCCCAGACACAAATTCAATGTTGGTCTGGCCCACCCTTGTCTGTTTCTCTCTACCCACCATCACTCTTTCCTCCCATTGAGTATCAACAATGAAGTGTGTTTCCCAATATTCCAAGTTTTCAAAGACCAGTACTCCATGAAATGGCTAGTGTTCATACTTAGGTCTTTAAATTATTCATTTTTTTGTCTTGTAAAATAAAATATAACAGCACCATTCCAGGCAAACCTGACTTTTTGGGGGGCTACATACATTATCAAGGCAAAAGTATGCAATATATTCACAGAAATCATTAATAAACACCACAGCCGACAGATCGTGTCCATTACCCAGTGTTAGTTTCTTATTAATTAGAGTGAAGATGCACACGGGAGACATGCCAGAGATATAGAGCTCTCAGGAGAGCAGCTCAGTCTTTTTCCGCATCATGAAAGAAGGAGTACAGACCTATACGAACTGCCCTGGATACAGTGAGGCTATTGCACAGATATGAGGCCCGTTCAATGAAAGATGGGCCAAAGCCAGATCTTTGCAAGAGCAGCCAAAGAAAACCCCATTCAAGCCAGTTAAACGCCTTATCCATGTCCAGGGAGAATGCTATCCCCTATTGGAATACACCCTCAGCTTTATCAAGGATGTGCATAAGCCTACGCACAGTGTCTGCAGAAAATCTGCTCTTGAAGCCATTTAGGATCATGATTCGAAAGCCAACAGAGGCCTCTCAAGTCCTTTACTCTGCATGCGATTTCAGTTTCAGCGTTTGTGTTCTAGAGAAGTTCTTTGTTCTCGAGTACGTACCTGATTTAAAATGAAAAACAGTTCCTTGTAGTTCCTCATTTCTCTTTCATTGGAAATTGAGATGCCCGTTTAATGTAGAAGTGGACGCTCAGCTGGTGAGAAGGAACAGTCGTTTTGTTTACAGTGTTTTGTGCATAATATTTATTTTAAATATACAAAAACATCCATCTTCGGACATCAGAATTAGGTGTGCATGATATATCATCATCAGCAGCTGATACATTATCTGCAATAACAATAATAGAATTCTATTTATTAGTCAGACAGGAATGAAACTTGGTGGGTAGGTTTGATATAATGAGACATGCTAATGATTCAAGTCTCATGATGTTAGCAAGGACGGGCCCTGTCCCTGACTGACCCAAGTGCCACAATTGCAGAAATCCAGCGAGCACTGATGTCCTCCATGAGTCAATCTGGTAGTGCCAACACCATTGACAGACAGCCCATGCAGGACTACATGCACGCAGACCGTTACACCAACTGCCCTCAACACCACGCCAACGTCACCAAGAACAGCACCGGTGTCATGTCAGAGTTTCATGGAGTCATTCAGAATGGCAGTGACCAGTCTTGGTGGAGCACAGTGCAGGGATTGTCTCGTTCCATGTGTGGTAAATGGCTCCAGAGCAGATGTTAATGATTGGGCGTGGCAAAGACCATAGTGTGAAGGAAGTAGCTGAATCTGCAGGTGTATGGAGGCGTACGATCATACAGGTCTACCAGCAGTGGCTAAAATCCCAGTCTACAGGGAATTCTCCTCGGAATTGTGCCAGGGAAGGCATCCACCAAATCTGGGCCAACTGTACAGCTCTTTGATGTAAGAGTGTCTGAACACTGATGTGGCTACATCCAGGAACCTGTCCGGTCCATGCCCAATCCAGTCCCAGCTGTTATTGGTTCTTGTGGAGGTACGCCTGTTTCTCAGAAGGAGCAATCTGGGCCACATACAAGCGAAGGAGCCACCATATCTCAGAGTGGGAAAGCCAAGTTTAAACCTCAGTGAAGAAAATACAGCAGTGAGCCGCGCATGCTGAGCTTCACACACCGTCACTTGCTGACGCAACATAGTGAACATGCACCCACACTTGTTGAACTGAGCCAGAACTCTGTTTGCAACTTTCCTCTCCTCATCCTGTCATGCAGCACTTGGTAGCTGTCAAACAAGATCAGCTCTCTCGATACAGGACCAGACAGGAACCCCTGTAATAACTAAAAGGGTGGTCTCTGACTTGTGCACAGTCCTCGGGTAAGACCTGAATGGAGTCATGCTGAGAAATCTGATGCACCGAGTCCTTTCCCAGGGTATCGTAATCTAATCATTATGAGGTCAGAGATTTAACACCGCTAATAACTGCTCTGGCGTGTGTGCACGGTCTCACTTGTGCTGCTCACAACGCACTTCCGCTGTTCTAACGTGGCAGCTTGAGAGCGGCACCTATAAAAGGCATAAATACATGGTAATGCGCTGCCTCTTCCACAGGTGCTCCACTCTCCTGGCAAGCCTTCAGAGTGCAGCTGCCAACGCATCAGAGCTGTGCTGGGGTGTCTCGCAATAAAGAGAGAGAGAGAGAGAGAGAGAGAGATAGAGGAAGAGATAGAGAGAGAGAGAGAGTGCAAGAGAGAGAGTGAGAGAGAGAGAGAGAGATAGAGAGAGAGAGTGAGCGAGAGAGAGAGAGAGAGAGTGCAAGAGAGAGAGTGAGAGAGAGAGAGAGAGAGATAGAGAGAGAGAGCGAGAGAGAGAGAGAGAGAGAGAGAGAATGAGAACGCCGTTCCCCATCAGCCATTAGTGTCACGCTTAATAGAATCAAACACGTTGTGATAAATGTGATCATGACAAATCTGCTTAATTATTAAAACAGTGGATCAAATATTTAATCTCGCCCTCACTCACTCGGAGCTTCCGAGGCATCTTCACGCTCTCTAAAGTGCCAGGTAAAAACATGGCCGTTATTGTTTTTCAGCATCGGCACAAAACTGGACTCTCCACGCAGCTGATTTAATAAAGAACGGCTGATCGTCAGCTGTGATTGAAGGAAACACATCGATTACACTGTAAGGCAGATCAGTCCTAGATCAGTCCCACATCAGTCCCACATCAGTCCCACATCAGTACCATATCAGTCCTACATCAGTCCCAGATCAGTCCCAGATCAGTCCCAGATCAGTCCAACATCAGTCCCAGATCAGTCCTACATCAGTCCCAGATCAGTCCTACATCAGTCCTACATCAGTCCTACATCAGTCCAACATCAGTCCAACATCAGTCCAACATCAGTCCAACATTAGTCCCACATCAGTCCCACATCAGTCCCACATCATTCCCACATCATTCCCAGATCATTCCTACATCAGTCCTACATCAGTCCTACATCAGTCCCACATCAGTCCCACATCAGTCCCACATCAGTCCCACATCAGTCCCACATCAGTCCTACATCAGTCCCAGATCAGTCCTACATCAGTCCCAGATCAGTCCTACATCAGTCCCAGATCAGTCCTACATCAGTCCCACATCAGTCCCAGATAAGTCCTACATCAGTCCCAGATCAGTCCTAGTGGTGGTGCATTATGAACAATGGAGATGGATCTTTGTGGAACCTCCACTCCTTAGCTACAGGGCTAGATCCAACTGCTCTAGGGTCAAGCACTCGAGCCCAGAAACAGAAAGACCAGAACAGAACCGCTAGGATGTCTGTACGTATGTTTGCTCACTCGCTCGACACCTCCTCTTTGCAAAGAAACACTAAACACAATTTTACAACACAGTGATTAAACTGCAGCCAGCATGGAGTGAGGCACTCTCTGTGAAGGCATATGGAAGCGTACGGTCATACGGGTTTACCAGCAGTGGCTAAAACCTGCTAATCTGGGAGCTGTGTGGGTGTGGCTATTGAGCTGTCTGATTGACAGCTCTCTATCCAATCCAAATGCAAAATTAACTGGAGCAAAGAAGTCAGGGATGAACAGATGTCAAGGCAGATGAACAAACAAACAAATGAATGGACAGATGAACGAATAAACACAGCAACACATGAAGGAATATAAGTGCAGGCGAACGGGTGGATGAACAAAATGAAGTGATGGATAACAGAATGAACGAGCGACAGGCAGCTACAGGCAGCTAAAGACAGGAGGTCTAGCCTGCAAGCTATCCAAACAAATACAAGTACTCCACAATGCGCCCTTCTACTGCGAGAACTTGATGCTGTGGCTTTGAAAAGATGTGTAGCTGTCAAGTAAAGGGAACAATAAAAAAAGCTGATTTGATTTAAGTCCTAGGAAATTTAAACCAAGTTCTAAACAATTTTGAACCAAGTTCTAAGAAATGTAAACTGAGTTCTGAAACATTTGAACCAAGTTCTAAGAAATTTGTATTGAGTTCTAAGAAATTTGAACCAAGTTTTAAATAATTGTAAACAAGTTCTAAGAAATTTGAACCAAGTTCGAAGAAATTTGAATCAAGTTTTAAATAATTGTGAACAAGTTCTAGGAAATTTGAACCGAATTTTAAGAAATCAGAACCAAGTTCTAAATAATTGTGAACAAAGTTCTAAGAAATTTGAACCAAGTTCTAAATTATTTTGAACCAAGTTGTAAGAAATTTGAACCGAGTTCTAAGAAATTTGAACCGAGTTCTAAATAATTGTGAACCAAGTTGTAATAAATTTGAACCAAGTTTTAAATAATTGTGAACAAGTTCTAGGAAATTCGAACCGAGTTCTAAGAAATTTGAACAGAGTTCTAAGAAATCAAAACCAAGTTTTAAATAATTGTGAACAAGTTCTAGGAATTTTGAACCGAGTTCTAAGAAATTTGAACAGAGTTCTAAGAAATTTGAACCGAGTTCTAAATAATTGTGAACCAAGTTTTAATAAATTTAAATCAAGTTCTAAATAATTGTGAACCAAGTTCTAAGAAACTGGCTCCAAGTTCTAAGACAAGTTCTAAAATAACAAACTTGTCCTTAATTGTTGTTTTGGCTGGAAATTAAATAAGTAAAAGTAATTTTCCTGAATTTTGCACAGTACTATAAATATTGGCATATAATCCACTGAATGTTGTTGTTAGTGATAAACCCAGCAGATACAGAGGTTGGAGACCTAATGTATTTTAGCCATGGTACATGCACAGTGCTTTTTCCTGGGCTATTATTAAAACTACTATTTAGACACTTATTTACATATTTTGTTTGCATTTGTTTAAAGAACAATATTTAATAATAATATTTATTTTATTGTAAAAAACAGCGAACTTTCAGCTCCAAGCAGGCAATAATCCAGTCTACATCCAGTGAGGTTTCAAATGTCAAAAGATGTTGAACCTGGCCTCTGTGGCTGAACGTAACCACTGACATTTCAACAAAGAACAAAGAACGCTGCCGACCGAGCGGCACAGGAGCCAACGCTGACAGGAACCGAATTGACTGATGTCAATTCTTCGGACGCCAACAATCATTTCACAGCGGATCGCTTTGAATCTCTTTTCCTCTATAAACATCTTAGCTTGAAATAATAGACGTAGCTTGGGCAAGGTCAGAGGAGATCAAGCACTATGCTGTGGTGACCTCAATACACGCCACCCACCCACGCACCCCATCTTTCTCTTTCTCTCTCTCTCGTTCCCCCTCATCATCCCCCTATCTCTGCCACTCTCTTGTTCCCTCTCTCTGTCCTCCATCTCTCCCTCCCCCCTCTATCTCTCTCTTTCCTCCTCATGCCCCCTCTTTCCCTCTTCTCCTTTTTCTGTCCGGCCCTCCTCTACTTGCTCCAAAACTGTCAGATCGCATTAGCGCATTTCACGCTCGCCGCCCGCGGTAAAAAACAGCCGTGAACCTCGCCGCTCGCCGCGATTCTCCTGCTCCAGTTCCCTCCCTGCACTCAGCACTAAAATACCCACATTAGTTTATTCATGACGGAGGCCGCAACCCAGCCAACAACCGGGCCGAGACGACGCGGACAAAAAAATCTCCGAACATTCTTCTCATTCTTCTCCTAATTAATTAAATCTGTCACTTTAAAAAGAAAACACATTCTGCAGGTTTGAGAATTTCTGATTTTCGAACAATTCAATGAATGAGCCGACAGAAATTTGCGACAGTTTTTTTCTTTTTTGGAGTTACATTAATGGATGTTACCCACAAAGTTACTCTTTCCAAGACTTTCCGAGATTTTACGCTTGAATGTCATTGTGAACTCTAAAGACAACACAAGTCACTATGCCTGACAGTCAGCTTAAAGCGGCACTATGTAGGATCTGGGGATTTGGAGACCCCTCTGGAGTAGGATTGTAATCGCATGCACCATGAACAGGTAAACCTTGTAATGTGGGCTGTGCTTCAGACTAGGTCTGGAAAAAATCCCAATAATTGTCAAAGGAACAGCTTCACCCAGAAGGAGGTGTGGGGTTGTGGTGCTGTTGGTAAGGAAGATAAAGGTGACCAGGATCAATAACTGATGATACATTTAGACTGATATGATCAATATTTATTGGGCTACACATACAGAAGTCTGTCTCTCAGTATGACTTCGGGCCACCATGTTTGCTAACCCAACATACATTCAATATTCAAGCTGCATGGGATGGATTATCACAGGACACCATTAGGAATCTCTACAGCTCCATGCCGAGACGTCTGAGGTGTCTTCTGTATGTGTAGCTCAGTAAATATTCCCCATATCAGTCTAAATGTATTATCAGTTATTGATCCTGGTGACCTTCATCTTCCTTCCCATCAGCTCTGCAATCCCACACCTCCTTCTGTCAGCAGCTACTCCTTTAGAAATGAGTGTATGTCCTCAATAAAGAAAAACTGATTTAATAATAATGTTATGTAACAGTGCGTGGCCCACAGCCCCTGCAGGGTGCAGGAGTGATGTACATTGATATGGGTAGTGTCAGGCGAGAGGCCTTAGAGCCTGGAAAAAGTTGGCTGGCACAAGAACTAAGATGTTTCCCCTTCACCTTTTTATTTACATATTTACAAGCGCGTCCACTGAACAAAAAACAAAACGACATTTAACAAACTCTATATACAGAGATACACAGATCAATGACTGCAAAGTCATAAAGATCTCTCATTCTTAGCCTGGTCGTCTAGGCAAAAGAATCCCCTTATCCCTGTTGCACTACGTTATATTCCATTAGCCCCTCCCCCAGAATATTCCACTCTTACAAAGGGTAAAACAAAGACAATGAATATAAAAACATTTCTGGTGCAACCAGTGATTATCCCTCTACACAGTTAATTAACTCACTTTACAAGTCATGGCTTCCTTATCCTTAAATTCAACATACGATGTGCACATCTCTATATACGATATTAACATAGTACAATTTCTGGACATCCCTCCCTTTCCGCAGAGGTTAGACTAGCCCCGGTAAGTCTTACCCGTATGGTTTAAAAGACCAAGGACTAGTCACAGGTAAGCATCGGTAAGTGTATACACCTTATAACATACACTGGTGATGTGTAGCTCTACATCATCACATGTTATCATTTCACCACCCAGGTCTGGTCAGCCTCAACCCAATATTAGCTAGACAGGGCCCATATCCCACGTATATAACATCATTGATTTACTTTTAATATTTGTTAGTTATTATAATATTATAAAAACTTTTGCATTTACACTCCCTATTTTTAATAACATGTAACAGTTTGGTTACTGTGCCTTTAAGACTAATGTAAGTAAGTGAAGTCCAGGCTGAAACACTGTTTGTAACTGAATGGGCGGGGCTAAATTGCTGTAGGCTGAGTTATCCGGTAAGCGCACACGCATTGCTGTTCATGACGTCGGGAAGATAGTGGAACCAAAACAGATATGAGGGTTCATTTGATGTATCTCATATTATATAAAATAAGTGGCATTTACAGTGGTCCGTAAGCCTGACACTATAAGGGGAATATGCTTGACCTTTGACCTGTAATCTTTGTTTTCCGTGTGTACGTTAGAAGCCGGGCCTGACGCCATATGTCCGCATACAGACTACTTAACAGATGTGTAGCTGCACTGCTGGGGGAATAAACTCCCCCATATTGTGCAGGATGCGGCCTACATACTGTCTAAGCTATCCCACCCCCCGTTTTGATTCGGCACTAGGTCACGGCAATGCTGCGGTACAAGCATATCAGAAATATGGCACAATCCATAATTAGAAATAGTCTCAAACCACAACTCTCGGTTTTCCTTCAAACCCTCAAAAGTGTAGCAGATGCCCAATTTTCACATTTCTGACCCACCAAAGATTTAACACAACAATCAAAACGGGAAAGAAAAAACGAAAAGAAAAAAAAAGCCCTCATGAAAACCCCATCTTTTCATCTGTTCTCCTTCAGCTCCGAGCTTTGATCCAGCAGAGGAGGGGTAGGGGCTGCAGCGTGAGCCCCCGCTCCCTCTCTCTGATCTGGGCTGTTAAATGACAGGCTGGCTGTCTGGGCAGACTGAGGGTGGAGCGCTAATGACACCGTGTGCGTGCGCCCAACATGACTATTAGAGCCCCACTGGTGCTGGAGTGCGCGCCAGGCCGGGCCTGTTATTAAGCAGCGGGGCGTCCTGTAATCAGAACGGGCCCGAGGCCTCGCAGGTTCGAGAGCCGCCCGCCAGGTCAGTGGCTGAAGAGGCATTAGGGATGATGCAGTTAACCTAAACTGACATGGGCCAAGACCAACTCTCATTGAACGTAACCGGGAAACTTTCAGGCTGGGTCCTCCCTTTTCGACCACACAGGGTCGGTTCAGCAGAGCCGAGTTAAAGGGACGGCGCGGAGGGGTGGAGTCATCTTAAACAGACTTGCAGTGGAGGAGTCCATATACCGTTAGTAGTGAAAATGAAGAAAAGTCCGTTTGATGGCTGAATTGGGCCACACAGTCCGGCATTTCAACTCGCAGTCCTCCGTCCACTGCTGCACCTGGACAGACGCCTATCAGTCCTCCTTTCAGGATGAACTATGGAACATGTTCACTCAGGAACCATATTATGGGTGCCATTGGCTCCCGTCCGTGTTAAAAGACATGTCTTGCATTTCATTGGTTTAACAAGGTCATGTGACATCATGACTCGCCTAACCGCAGGTCAACCCTATAAATGCTAGTCAGTTAGTAAGCTCCCGCCTGACTCACGAATTTCAGCTATCCTGCGCAGTTAGCTGAGTATAGCAATCAGTTACGTGTTATATAGTTTAGGTTACGATTCAGTTACGTGTTATATAGTTCAGGTTACGGTTCAGTTACGTGTTATATAGGTTAGGTTATGGTTCAGTTACGTGTTATATAGGTTAGGTTACGGTTCAGTTACGTGTTATATAGGTTAGGTTACGGTTCAGTTACGTGTTATATAGTTTAGGTTACGATTCAGTTACGTGTTATATAGTTCAGGTTACGGTTCAGTTACGTGTTATATAGGTTAGGTTATGGTTCAGTTACGTGTTATATAGGTTAGGTTATGATTCAGTTACGTGTTATATAGGTTAGGTTATGGTTCAGTTACGTGTTATATAGGTTAGGTTACGGTTCAGTTACGTGTTATATAGGTTAGGTTACGGTTCAGTTACGTGTTATATAGGTTAGGTTATGGTTCAGTTACGTGTTATATAGGTGAGGTTATGGTTCAGTTACGTGTTATATAGGTGAGGTTATGGTTCAGTTACGTGTTATATAGGTTAGGTTATGGTTCAGTTACGTGTTATATAGGTTAGGTTATGGTTCAGTTACGTGTTATATAGGTTAGGTTACGGTTCAGTTACGTGTTATATAGGTTAGGTTATGGTTCAGTTACGTGTTATATAGGTTAGGTTACGGTTCAGTTACGTGTTATATAGGTTAGCTTATGGTTCAGTTACGTGTTATATAGGTTAGCTTATGGTTCAGTTACGTGTTATATAGGTTAGCTTATGGTTCAGTTACGTGTTATATAGGTTAGCTTATGGTTCAGTTACGTGTTATATAGGTTAGCTTATGGTTCAGTTACGTGTTATATAGGTTAGCTTATGATTTTAGTTCTGTTCTAGTATCGTCCCTGACACTCGCCCCTTTATGTTGTCCTCTGTTTGGGGGTTATCAAAGTGACTATCTGTGCTCTTGTTAACATACAATCAATAATCCTAATGATGCTAAATGGTGGGATTCGAGCCGAATAAATTATTGCCCTCCCCCCCAAATATTTTACCTGCAGGAGGCAGCAAACCACCCATAGTGCATGCCTATGTGAGCAGACAGATAAAGACAAAGAACAGGTATGGATAGAAGTCTCCAAAGAAGTAAAGCCTCTGTGTTAACCCCCTTAACATGAAGGAGAGGTACGTCACATACGATGTGGCTATCGGAGCTAATCCCAGTACCTCCAAAATTCCACACAATGTTGAAAGGAAGGTTGGGATTTTAAATTATGGAAAAAACATAAAACAGCAGAAACGGAAGACAAAGCTTTCCAAACAGCATTCCCTTTGACCACCAGCAAACCTGTTGGTTTGGGGTTTTGAAGCAGGAGAAAACCTTGTCTTGAGATGTCTTTGCTGATGGATAAGTGTGGGTAACTACAGTAAATCTCTACACCTCTACCGACTCCGACTAGGCCTAATCAACCTTCCCACAGTCAGTCTGAGATTAAAGTTAGCCCTGGCTTGTCCTGATACTTCCAAGCTGCCACTGAGTTCCACAGACATGAATCTACTGCGCCTCTGAGGAGAGTCAGTGTAACAAGCGACCAGTAAATCCACCTCATCGTGTATGACTGGCTTGTGTTTAGCTCCTGCTGGCTTTTCCAAACCTGGAGAGCTGAATCCACCACCATCATCATGGTGGTGATGATCTTACTGCCTGCGAGTCAAGGCTTCCCTCTCAGGCCTGGATTACTTTCTCAGGGATTTTACATGGCAGTCAGTCAAGCAAATAAATGCATCAGTGATGACGCATTGTGAGTAAGAGATGACACCGTTCCATTCTCATTCCTCCGTGCTCCGTATGTAGACAGGAATGCTGTACAACCTCCGTCCTCAACATCTTCAAAGCTAGATCTCGTAATTATCACACTGTCTGCCTTTCCTGGAAAATTCCTGCTTGTCTGGACAAAGGTGTTGGTTTCACCTTAGCCGGAGAGGCAAGTGTGGTGTGAAGTAACCGCCGGGATTTCCAGAACACCACACGTTAGGTAACCCTTCAGTGCAGTACAGCCCGGTTTCTTTTTAAAACCGCAAAAGCCTGAGCACTCTGAGAGACCTCCGAGATTTCTCTCAGGCCAGCCTGTTCTGGTGGCACTGCAGCTCCCAGAAACAAACAGCAGGAATTCTGTTTACTGTGCTTAAACAGATCACCGTGGACTAGTGGTAATTATAGTCTGAGCTCCTGATACACTGATTGCACCTACAAGATGCCACCACCAAGCCTACATGCTGAACAGAGGAGACGGAGGAAGAGTAGATCTTCCCAGACCAGACCCGCTAGCCGAAAGCCACAGAGTTAGCTGCACTGCAGCCTGATAGGAGACATACCATTTACACCCAGTCAGATTTTCTAAATATGTTCATGTATATTATCTATGAGGAACATTCGCAGGTTTATTTATTACCTCATGGTCATTAAAACATCAAACAACATCACAATACCTAACTACTTGCTGAGAGTGTTATTCACACAGAAGGGTGTCAGGTTCAGACAAAAGCTGTGTTGGCTACACCCAGAAAATATGTCAGGCTACAATCAGATTCACCTTCAGATTTGTCAGTTTTGATTTAAACCTTTCTCAGCAACACTCACATATAGATCTCAAAAGTTCACCAGCTACAGCTGGATTAATTCATAGAAAGATTTGGTCAACTACAGTCGGATTCAGAGAAAACTGTGTCAGCTACAGTCGGATTTAGAGAGAATTATATCAGCTACAGTCGGATGCAGACAGAATTATATCAGCTACAGTCGGATCCAGACAGAATTATATCAGCTACAGTCGGATCCAGACAGAATTATATCAGCTACAGTCGGATCCATACCGAATTATATCAGCTACAGTCGGATCCAGACAGAATTATATCAGCTACAGTCGGATCCAGACCGAATTATATCAGCTACAGTCGGATCCAGACAGAATTATTTCAGCTACAGTCGGATCCAGACAGAATTATTTCAGCTACAGTCGGATTCCAGACTGAACTATATCAGCTACAGTCGGATCCAGAAAGGAATTATATCAGCTACAGTCGGATCCAGACAGAATTATATCAGCTACAGTCGGATCCAGACCGAATTATATCAGCTACAGTCGGATCCAGACAGAATTATATCAGCTACAGTCGGATCCAGACCGAATTATATCAGCTACAGTCGGATCCAGACCGAATTATATCAGCTACAGTCGGACCCAGACTGAATTATATCAGCTACAGTCGGATCCAGACAGAATTATATCAGCTACAGTCGGATCCAGACCAAATTATTTCAGCTACAGTCGGATCCAGACAGAATTATATCGGATCCAGACCAAAATTATTTCAGCTACAGTCGGATTCCAGACTGAACTATATCAGCTACAGTCGGATCCAGAAAGGAATTATATCAGCTACAGTCGGATCCAGAAAGGAATTATATCAGCTACAGTCGGACCCAGACAGAATTATATCAGCTACAGTCGGACCCAGACCGAATTATATCAGCTACAGTCGGATCCAGACAGAATTATATTAGCTACAGTCAGACTCAGACTGAATTATATCAGCTACAGTCAGATCCAGACCAAATTATTTCAGCTACAGTCGGATCCAGACAGAATTATTTCAGCTACAGTCGGATCCAGGAAGATTTTTGCTGGGCAGTATTTTGTTAGCTGCAATAGAGTCTAAATAATTTTGTCGGCTGCAGTGACAAAATTTAAAAAGATCTTTAAATGGGTTTCTAAACAATAGTTATTTACAACGTTAACAGGTTGACAAACAGTTATCACCCATGAAGACATAAAACAGTAAATATAGTTTTACATGGCAGTTATTCCTACAGGCGTATTATATCAGACTCCTTATCTGCTTTGGTATTCTTATCAGAGCACTCAGCTGCTCAGCTGTCCTGGCTGGCGTTAAACCAGCCTGTTGGAACCTGTACACTGTGATAGAGCAGGTATGCCGCCAGCCACACAGGTACACATTCCACACAGGTAAGCACAAACTTTTAGACACAAGGAGCCGCGTGCCATTCGGAGAACATGAAAGAGAAACTGTCCCAGGTAATGAGTTAACAAGGCTGTGCTTTTAGCAGGACAGGAGGTGTCGGCCTGGTGTTTGAGTAAATAGAATTCAGCACCTGAACTTCGTTTGTGCTGAGGATGGTTCGTCCCCCCAGGCACCCGAGGATGCGACGCCAGAGGAATTTCTAGCCGGTGTGTAATTAAACAGGAAGGAAACGAGTGATAAAACCTGGACAAAAGTCTCAACAGTATAAAACTCCAACGCCATTTACAACGATTTCACCTGAAGGACACTTTCAGCATCCATCAGCAATCCGAAAGTGCATTCCGTCATCTATTTACTGAAATATGCATATGAAATATGAAGAGGTACAGTCTGATGAAGCTTATTTGCTGCTCCCCACATAGTAACAAAATAGGTTAATATTTTTTAGGTCCAAAAAGTAAATATATATAATATTATATTAAAAATATTATAAAAAGAAAAGAAAATAAAATGCAAATAAATCCACAAAATTATGTGATTAACCACAAATATTTTATTTAAATCACGTGAAAGCTTTTATATTTGATATAATTTTTTTAATTAAATTATGTTCATTAATACAGTACACTTTACTCTAGCATTTGCTGCCATATCTTTTTTTCCCTCCTTTTCTCTCTCACTTTTCCGTGCAACCTGGAATTTTTTCTGGGTTTTTTTTTTTGGATAATTTTAGTAATCATTTTCACCATGTAATTTCAAACATCCCCAGAATATCACAGAGGTCACTCAAATCAGCCATCAACATCACAGAGGTGACTCAAATCAGCCGAGCTCACTGCAACTCCAGTACTATTAGAAAACATGCAACAACATGACCATAAAAAAAAAAAACAATAAAACTATGTTTAAAATGTGCACATTATTTTAAGCATAGCGCACTGCGAGTAGCTCTGTGGGCCGAGTGCATCGTTACCCCTACAGAGAATATGGGCCTCCAAACAACCACCTGGAAGACCTGGCAGATCACCAAGGCCCCAGCCCCCATCAGATAAACAGCACTTTCATCTCAAAGAGAGAGAGAGGAGAGAACATCAAGCGCCACTCCTGCTTCAGATCTATGAACATCCACATGCGTTTCTGTCCCTCCCTCCACCGTTAAACGACACCTCCACACTAACGAGGGTCTGAAAGGATGTGTAGCTGTTTCTGGATTGTCATTTTATTTATGAGGTTTCACCATAACTACCCATGAGCCCCCTGTATTTAACTTCCTGATGTCCATACAGCTCTTCCTTTTCTGCCTGTATTTATATAAAGCTCTGCATGTGCATGTGCTGCATACAGTAACTCACCATGCCATCAAGAAGCTGTAACTGAGAAACGGGAAACGGAAGAGGAAAATCTGGAGAGCGCTAGAAGGGCCAAACGACACGTCATCGGAGGAAGTTATATCAGATGTGGGTCCAAATTTATACATAAAGCAGAAGCGATGGCCATTATATATAGCTAGCTCTCGATGAGGGTATACATAGTACACACAGTGCTGCTGGGGTGTTTAGACACTGTGTCCACTCACTGTCCACTCTATCAGACACTCCTACCTTGCTGGTCCACCTTGTAGATGGACAGTCAGAGACGATAGCTCATCTGCTGCTGCACAGTGCAGTGTTGGTCATCCTCTAGTCCTTCATCAGTGGTCAGGTGGATCAGTGTTGGACACATGCGAATGTTTGACCATCCTTCACGTTCGCTCTGGTCTGCTAATGCATATTTACTCCCTGTCCCTTTCGCCAAATCACACAGGTATGGAGAAAGAGCGTTCAGCGTCCAAAGTTATGGAATACCATCCCCCTGTATCTTCATACATTTATTATAGTGGTATATTATATATTATTATTTAATATAGATGCATATTATATATTACTATTATTTATTATAGCTGTATATTATAGTTTTTTATAGATGTATATTAAATATTATTATTTATTATAGCTCTATTATATATTATAATTTATTATAGCTGTATTTTATATATTTTTATTATATATGTATATTTGTATTTGTATTATTATTATTATTAATATTATTATTATCATTATTATTATTATTATTATTATAGTTGTATTATATATTTTTTCTTATTTATTATAGATGCATATATATATTATTATTATTATTATTATTTATTATACCTGTATATTATATATTATTCTTTATTATAGCAGTATATTGTAAATTATTATTTATTATAGTAATATATTCTATATTATTATTTGTTATAGCTGTATATTATATATTATAATTTATTATAACTGTATATTATATATTTTTATTTATTATATATGTATATTTGTATTATTATTATTATTATTATTATTATAGTTGTATTTTATATATTATTTATTATAGGTGTATGTTAATATTATAGCTGTATATTATATATTATAATTTATTATAACTGTATATTATATATCATTATTTATTATAGATGCATATATTATTATTATTATTATTATTATTATTATTATTATTATTATTATTATTATTAATTATAGCTGTTTGTTCTGTCACTTACATTTTCCTTCACAACTATGACGTGTGATGTTGGTTTTCCTTGACTAAATGAACACACTACATTTTATTATGATTATTATGATTATTATAATTATTATTATTATTATATATGGGACGTTAGGTGGAGGTTCAATAATTGGTTCACTAGCTGCGAATAACATGTTTGCATTCTGACCCTACAACTGGCCCCGTTACTCGCTCTCCCGGGAGGTCTATGAATATGCACATATTTTATGAGCGACTGCTCATTTACCTCGGTATGGTGATAACCACACTGGGCATATAGCGAGTGGATAAACACGCTCAGATCAGGCCACTCCTCCCCCTCCCCATCGCCTTCCCACCCCTCCCTCTCCGCCCACCCTGTTCCCCTTCCAGTCATCAGAGCCTGGCCCCTGGGCACAGCTTGACCCCTTTCCATATATTAATCCCAAGGCTACTATCCCATCCACTCGGTGGTCATAGGCTATGACAAGCTAGCGCACTGTCCAACCTTATATGCCAGGAATAACTCAGCCTTACACGGCAAAATGTTGAGTGAAGGGGAAAAAAAATAAAACAGAATTAGGCCACAGCTGTTTAGGTCTGTAGGCAAAAAATTAGTCTCAATATGTCAGAGAATATCACATCAAATAAAGGGCCGGGGCCGCGCGCCGCTCGCCGCGGAATGGTAATGCGGCGCGGAAGCACGGCAAAGGCCCTCCGCTTGGGCGCATTGTCTTTTCCCTGCTTTGCTCCGAGAACCCCAGTCATTATGCTAATTGGAAAGAGGGATAACTAAGAGTGAAGGGGGTTGATGGATAAATGATGAGCAGAGAGGGATTTAAAATGGATGCTAACGGATCCCACTGTGTCAGTCTGGTTCATGTGGATGAGGGAGAGGTGGGGGGAGAGATGGGCAGGATGAGAGGGAAAGAGACAGGGAGAGAGACGGAGTGAAGGGAAAAAGGGAAAAGCTTCAGCAGTAATTGGGGAATCAAGAGAGACGTTACACACGCCGTCAACGGATTGTTCTTTTATTTGTCCGACTGTAATAACAATTTTCATAACACAAAATCAGTTACCCGAGGATTCTCTCACAGCCTGGGCCCCCAGAACCTGCCTGCTGAGCAGAACCCAGCTCCTTTGTACAATACCTACACTCCACACACTCAAACTACACAACCATGAACATGCATCACAAGTGTCCCATAAATATAAACCCTGCTTAACGCAGAAACCTCCCAGCTCGGCCCACTACGCCGAGTTTACCACCACACTGTCCATTTGGATTTTGCAGGTTTCCGTGGGCTCCTTTAGGAAATATCTGAAGGCTCAGTGTTATTCTCACCTGTCCAGGCAGAACCTTCTTTTGCCAGAAGCGAATGAATCTTGTGTTTCAGTTTTTGTCATCACGGTTTCCCGTATTGAGTGTTGAGGATTTACACACAGTAATGAAGCTGCAGTTTGTTGCTGTTGGAACAAAACCTCCTGAGGGTAACATTACAGAGGAAGGAAAAAACTCTTAACTGGAAACATTTACTGGAAAACTAAACGTTCCTACTGGTCCATTCATCACGGAGCACAGCCATGATTAGGTACGATAAAGTCAGGTGTGAAAACATTTTTGTCAGCTACAGTCAGATGTAGATCAAATGTTGTCAGCTACAGTCGGATGTAGGCACAATTTTGTCAGCTACAGTCAGCAGTAGATCAACTGTCAGCTACAGTCGGCTGTAGACCAAAAGTCATCTACAGTTGGCTGTAGATCAAAGGTCAGCTACAGTGAGATGTAAACACAATTTTGTCAGCTACAGTCAGATATAGATCAAACACCGTCAGCTACAGTCGGGTGTAGACACAATTTTGTCAGCTACAGTCAGATATAGAACAAACACTGTCAGCTACAGTCGGGTGTAGACACAATTTTGTCAGCTACAGTCAGATGTAGATCAAACACTGTCAGCTACAGTCGGGTGTAGGCACAATTTTGTCAGCTACAGTCGGATGTAGATCAAAAGTTGTCAGCTACAGTCAGATGTAGGCACAATTTTGTCAGCTACAGTCGGATGTAGATCAAACACTGTCAGCTACAGTCGGGTGTAGACACAATTTTGTCAGCTACAGTCGGATGTAGATCAAACACTGTCAGCTACAGTCGGGTGTAGACACAATTTTGTCAGCTACAGTCAGGTGTAGACACAATTTTGTCAGCTACAGTCGGGTGTAGACACAATTTTGTCAGCTACAGTCGGATATAGATCAAACACTGTCAGCTACAGTCGGGTGTAGACACAATTTTGTCAGCTACAGTCGGATGTAGATCAAACACTGTCAGCTACGGTCGGATGTAGATCAAACACTGTCAGCTACAGTCGGGTGTAGACACAATTTTGTCAGCTACAGTCGGATATAGATCAAAGGTCAACTACAGTCGGCTGTAGATCAAAAATCAGCTACAGTAGGATGAAGATAAAATTTTGTAAAGATTGAATTTTGTGCCACTACAGTCCAATTCAGATGGAATTCTGTAGTCAGACTCAGACAAAATGGTCTTGGGCTACAACTGGATTCAGACGGAATTGGATTTTGTCTCAACTCCAGTTTAAGTTAAACTTCTACAGACCACAGTCAGATTCAGACTAACTTTGGTCATTTGGATTCAGGATGAATTTGGTCAGATATGGGTTCGGACAGAATGTCGTGGGGTACAGCGAAATGAATACTACGTTTTCTGGTTCAGATGAAATCATGTTGGGAGACGCAGATTGGCCATCCACAGCTACAGCATGGGTCTGGATTCTGCTTGGTCTGGTGGGTCAGGTGGGATCGGACTTAGCAGGACATTTTTGCCGACATTCAAGCACACGGACACTGTTTATTTAAAACAACAGTACACTGGAACGCTGTGCCTCATTAATGTGATACACAAGGACACCCAGACAGACTGTGAATCACTACAGGAAGTGCTGGAGGCGATGTGCCTTCTATTGTTTCCCTGAAATCACCTGGTGCCCAGAGAGGCCTCAGAATGACGGTGTGCTCTGACGGGCCAGAAGCAGAAGCCATTATAGTTTGGTTAGTATATGAATTAGATACTAGATCACCGGATTAACTGGACACAGAAATACGTGTTGTTCGTCGCGGCCCTAATTCCACTGAACACAAATGACAGATCTCCACTGACGTGCCAGCTTAAATCGACCATGAGTCAAACTGCAAGCTCAGGCTGAGAGGGCGCAACGGCACAAAGAGCCCTGAAAGTCAAACGGTAAACAACATGGCCTATAAAACTCCTTCCCCCAACCATGACGCACCATTTCAGAAGTTCTCAAGACCACTAGAGCATCCCGGCACTAACTGACAGAACTGGGTAACCCAGTAACACGCTCGCTCTCTCTCCTCCTGACTCTGATCTTTCTCTCACGCAAGCGAGGCGGGGGGTGGAGGGTGGGAGAGGAGGAAAGTATGAGGAGGAGGAGGAGGAGGAGGAAGAAGGAGAAGAAGAGTGTCCCGTGAGGAAGTCTTTTCTTTCTCAGACCTCCACCCTGCGACTATGTGCTAAAAATACCCTCTTCCTGTTCTGCGAGCTGGGCTTCCCCAAACCAGATAAATAATTTAGGAGCCACAAGCCAAACGGGAGGAGGAGGAGGAGGAGGAGGAGAGGGGGAGTACAGAAAAAACAGCTCTTCTTTCTTTCTCTGTCTCTCTCTTTCTCTCCGGTTAAACATGGCGCTGGTGCTGCCTCCTTCACGGCGCTTTAGCTTGGACCACGAGGCTGGAGCCTGGGTAGATTGTGTAGATAGCCATCTTGCGCTAATCACGCAGCC
>JAMWET010006665.1:45000-72500 GCA_024036415.1 Prochilodus magdalenae
CATGGACCTCCGCTGTAGCGTCCTGATGAATAAGGACCAGCATAAGAGAGTGTTTCAGGTAGCATGTGGGTGGTGGGTCGTTCTCAGCACTGCAGTGACACTGGCCTGGTGGTGGTGTGTTAGTGTTCGTGTTGTGCTGCTGTGAGTGGTCAGGACAGGACGCTACCTACAGGGCAGTGCAGTGCTGAGAATGATCCACCACCAACATACTACCTGCTCTGTGGTGGTCCTCTGGCTCACTGATACTATTTCTATTGGTCCATTCAACATGAAATTTGAACACAACCACGAGGTTAACTGGACCTCTATTCTGGCAGAGGATGAGAAAGTTTTTATCCCACAGCAAAGAGATGAAAACCACTGACTGAACAGATATCATAAATAAGACAAGGGGTATAACCCAAACACCAACCCAGTCTGCAGTAAGCGATCCTTCAGACCGGAGGACCCGCAGGCGTAAACTCGAAAAGTGTATTTAACGAGGAAAACAAAAGGAGGAGTGCGGCTCGGTATAGGTGTGGGTTTGAGTTTGGGAATCTGCCCTGAGTGAGCACCTGCAGTTTGGTGGCTGTAGGGTAAAGGGAACAGCAGGGTTTGGATGGGGACGCTGTCGTTTATTTTAATGGGGGAAAATCCAGAAAAACCGTCAAATCAAAATCTACATACCGAGCACACCGAGCCCACCGACCAGCAGGCTGAATACTCAACAGCTGGAGCAGGGACGAAACCTCAAAACTGTGGGACAAGAAACTGTGTACTCACAGATGAAGAAAAGATGAAGATGAAGAAAATGACAAATAAGAAGAAGATAAGGAAGAAGAAGATGAAGAACAAAGAGACAATAAAGAAGAAGAACAAAAACAAGAAGAAGAAGACGAAGAAGACAAAGAAGAGGACAAATGACAATAAAGATGAAGAACAGGAAGAACGAGAAAATGAAGACAAAGAAGAGGACGGAAGTGGAAGACAAAAAGAAGAGGACAACAAAAAGACAATAACAAAGGAGACAAACAAGACTAAGCAGAAGACAAAGAAGACATAGAGGACAAAGACGAAGAAGAGGACCAAGATTAAAAAGACAAAGAATAGGAAAACGTAAAAGACAAAAAAGAAAGAAAAAGAAGAAGACATTAGAAGATGTAGAAGACGAAGATGAAAAAGACAAAGATGACAAAAAGAAAAGGAAGATGACAAACATGAAGACAAAGACGAAGATGAAGATGAAGAAGACGAAGAAGATGAAAATGATGAAAATGAAATGAGGACATAGGAACAGAAGAAGACATTAGAACACAAAGAAGATGTAGAAGACGAAGATGAAAAAGACAAAGAAGAAGAAGAAAAAGAAGACGGAGGAGAAGAAGATTACAAAAAGATGACAAGAGACAAAGAAGATGTAGAAGATGAAGAAGACAAAGACGAAAAAGAAGAAGAAGAAAAAGAAGAACAAAAAGACAATAAAGAAGGAGAACAAGAAGAACGAGAAGAACAAGAAAATGAAGACAAAGAAGAAGACGGAAGTGGAAGAAGAGGACAACAAAAAGACAACAACAAAGGAGACAAACAAGACTAAGCAGAAGACAAAGAAGACGTAGAGGACAAAGATGAAGACGAGGACCAAGATTAAAAAGACAAAGAAGAGGAAAACGTAAAAGACAAAAACGATCAAAAAAAGAAGAAGACATTAGAAGATGTAGAAGACGAAGATGAAAAAGAAAGATGACAAAAAGAAAAGGAAGATGACAAACATGAAGAAGACGAAGAAGACGAAAATGTAGAGGACATAGGAACAGAAGAAGACATGAGAACACACAGAAGATGTAGAAGACGAAGATAAAAAAGAAAAAGAAGACGGAGAAGAAGAAGAAGGGCGGTAGCTCCAAACACCATTCAGAGAGAGCCACGAACAGACGGTTAATATTAGAAGCTGTATTTGAATGAATGGGCCCCAATCCCAGAGTCAGTCATACAGTAGCTACAGCCCAGGAGCAGCTGGGCTTCAGTCTCCACTACTACAGGGTCAAACGGTCAAACGAGGAGGCTGCATTAACAGCGTTAAAAATTCAGCACTGTTAATAATTCACCCTGTACTCATTCCACTCATAAACAGCTCTACAACAGGACCATACTGAGTCATACAGAGGACACGGACCTGCTACTGTCACCCGGTCTCGGTACAGCACCGCGCCCAGCAGAAACCCTGCCCGACTTCAGCAAATCAGCTGATACCGCCCGATTTCCCTCAACCGCCTGCATCGCCTGCTCCGCGGTGCCAAGACTCTAATGCGTCAATGACAGCCTGTAAGGAGGAACTAGATCTCAGCACTAAGACTCATGTAGGACTCAGACCTTGCCGCGAAGCCAGAGGACAGCGGCCTCTCAGAGCCCATGAGAACGTCATGGTGAAACCGCGCGTAGGCTTAATTAGGAACTCTTTGCGGGGTTTGACACAGTGTACACACAAACACGAGAAAGTGCGAGACGTGCAAAAGCATGCCTGCACTCGCGCACACACCCAGAAAAGGGGTCACGTCTGTTGGTGATGGGCCGTGACGCGTAGAGGGACAGCTCTTTAGGCCAGGGCAGCTGAGGCTGAGAGAGCACAGAGGCCAGCTGGAGGAGCGTAGGCACCCATACCCATACCCATACCGACGTCCACATATTAAACACACATACACATAAAACACTCGAGTAAAACAAACAGGCTAATGTCAAAGCACCCGCCTCCTCCTCCACCTCCACCTCCTCCTACTCCGCCCGAGTGATAATTGGCTGTCAACGCTTCACTTTAGCTGAGAATCTACGCCAGGCTGCTGCGACGCGGCTCCGAAAGGTTCCCTGGCTTTAGCCGAGACGTTTGGCTGGGAGCCGTCACTCGGCACTGAAGCTTTAGCGCTGGGTTGGCGATCTGTCATGAAGTTTTCGACATCAGAGATCTCTGAACACATCGCGATACCACATCAAAGAGCTAATAGGGTTAGGCTTCATAGGGTTCCATGAAGACCCCTATCATGGAATGTGTTGAATCCCCCCCCCCCCCCCGCCATTCTTTATAATATACATTTACGGCATTTAGCTGACGCTCTTATCCAGGGCAACTTGCAAGGTTAATCATATTACAGGTGGGCCAGTGTAGTGTTAGGAGTCTTGCCCATTGGTGTAGCACAGCGTAGTCACCCAGACTGGGATTCGAACCCCAGTCTTCCACATGTGGTGGTGGCTCTCTGGCGGGCAGTGGTGTTATCCACTAAGCTACACCGACCAATATAGACTGTATCACACGTACACTCATTATTAAAATGATAACTGGACCAATAGCTGCACCCAGGAATTTATTGGTGGGTAGGTTTGACATCGTGAGACATGCGAATGAAGTTTTACGCAGAGGCCGTAGCGCTCTACCGCGAGCAGTGATGCTGGGGTTGCCACCCGTCCCATAAATACGGAATCGTCCTTTATTTGGTAATTGAATGTTGGGTCCTGTGTTAAACCAATACGGGACGAGATTTGGTATCTTATCTCCATAAATGTCCAACACGTGAATCCGCACCCCGCCTCCCGTCCTTTATTTCTGAAAGGTGGCCACCCTAAGTGATGCCCTCCATAAGTTATCGTGTTAGTGCCAGACGGATGCACGCAGTCCGTTACGACGACTATCCTTAACACCACGTCAACGCTGCAAAGAGTCCCGCTTTGGTCTTGGTGGAGAGAATCAACGAATCTGTGTGTGGAGGTCAGCACCAGAATTAATGGTTTGTTGTCACACGTCCAGAAGACCTGGTGTCACTCCACCTCCACCCCTACCGCACCATCTGCAGGAACTGGGTGAGGATATTCAAGGTGCATGGGATGGATTATCACAGAACACCATTAGGAACTTCTACAACTCCATGCTGGCACCTCCACCATTAGGAACCTCTACAGCTCCAAACCGAGACGTTTGGCATGTTGGGTTAGCAAACACGGCGGCCCGACGCCATACTGAGAGACAGACTTCTGTATGTGTAGCTCAGTAAATATTGATCATATCAGTCTAAATGTATCATCAGTTATTGATCCTGGTCACCTTTATCTTCCTTCCCAACAGCACCGCACTCCCACACCTCCTTTCTAAGTGTACATGGAAATGAGCTTTTATAAAAATACTGATCTGTCCTGGATTATGGAGAGGGTTTTGAGTCCTGCATATTAGGAATGAGTGATACCACTGCTGTTCCAGCCAATCCGATACCAAGAAATACCAAGGCTAATACCCCGATACCAATACTTAAAGCTTGTGGTTTTCAACAATGCTAATGGGCAAACGTGAACAAAATTACAGCGGAAAGTCTAAATATTCTTAATTCATTAGTAAAAAAAAAACAAAAAACAAAACTATATGTATATATACAGGGGTTGGACAATGAAACTGAAACACCTGTCATTTTAGTGTGGGAGGTCTCATGGCTAAATTGGACCAGCCTGGTGGCCAATCTTCATTAACTGCACATTGCACCAGTAAGAGCAGAGTGTGAAGGTTCAGTTAGCAGGTAAGAGCACAGTTCTGCTCAAAATACTGCAATGCACACAGCATTATGGGTGACATACCAGAGTTCAAAAGAGGACAGACTGTTGGTGCACGTCTTGCTGGCGCATCTGTGACCAAGACAGCAAGTCTTTGTGATGTATCAAGAGCCACGGTATCCAGGGTAATGTCAGCATACCACCAAGAAGGACGAACCTCCACCAGCATCACGTAGTGACCTGGCCACTATCCTGCAAGAAGAATGGCTTAAACTCCCTCTGACCACTGTGCAGGACGCAGTATATGTCATTCCCAAGACCAACTGACGCTGTATTGGCCGCAAAAGGAGGCCCTACACCATACTAATAAATGATTGTGGTCTAAAACCAGGCAGATGATGGTGAAAACCTAGTTGCTCGCGTTGTGGCTGCAGACTCTGTTCTTCATCTGAAAGAAGAGGGAGATCAGGTTCAGCTCCAGCCTTCAGACTAGGAGAGTCAGCACACCCGCTAACCTGAGGTTCCTAAAGCTGTCCTCGGTGAAATGTGCTCCACATATGCTGGTCGTGTGGTAGACGCCGCCGCGGTGTTCATGACACAGTAAAACACTGACCCTGTTTTATGTGGAGATACTTTAAGGATAGTGAGGCTTTTATCCACTTTACTGCTGGATGAGCATCCAGGGAACGCACACTCACAGAAAGCCGGTGTAGCAGGAAGGAGTGAACCTCATAGACATATACAACATGCAGGCAGATAGATGAATAGCTTACTAAGCTGGCTTTGGAAGCACCGGTATTTGAAAAGAGAGCAGAATGAACGTTAGACCCTTATAAGACCACCCAGTTCCCATGGAGAGGAGAGGTGACATTGTGGCTCAGTGCAACAAGATAAATTTTCCCTGAGGGTTTGAATTATGTTACCTTTCAGGATGGATATTAATCGCTGTGAACTTGAATTTCAACTTCCTCCACTGCTCGATGCTCCAGAACGTCAGGAGATAAATACATACCGGACAAAAAATGAGTCACCTGGTGTGTTTAAGGTGGTAGTAGCTTCAGGCTCCTGCAGATGGCGCTGAATGAGGATGATGGGGCTATAATACCTGAGGGGTGTGACTGACAGGACCCATAGATTGAGAAGAGGTGCTACAGTGCAGGGAGTGTCTCGTTCCATGTGTGGTAAATGGCTCCAGAGCAGATGTTAATGATTGGCTAAAAGGAGTGACTGCATGTGGGCGTGGCCAAAGACCATAGTGTGAAGGAAGCAGCTGAATCTGCAGGTGTATGGAAGCGTACGGTCATGTGGGTGTACCGGCAGTGGCTAAAATCCCAGTCTACAGGGAATTCTCGAATTGCGCCAGGGAAGGCATCCACCAAATTTGGCACAACTTCAGAAATCTTTGACGCAAGAGTGTCCGAACACTGATGTGGCCTACATCCAGAAGCCTGTCCAGTCCGTGCCCAATCCAGGGAAAGCATGTATTGGTGCTGGTGGAGGTTTTTCAGGCGCGAAGGACTGGAGAGCTTAGTTCCAGCTCTAGCCAAGTCAGTTTGGAAACGATATGGTCCTGGTAGGACCTGACCTGGTACTGGTTTAAGTAGCTGTAAATTCTGATAACTTGTCAGCATAGTTCATCCAACAAATTCATCCAAATATAATATTTTTAAAAACACGTTTTTTTTTAAGTAATAAGATATGACCGGATTGCCAGATCCATTCTCAGCGATCACATGATTGAAAACTGCTAATCCCACAAATTCCTGAATGTTCTGGATCTGGATGAACTGGACCCTCATTGCAAGCGGGTTTCCCAATGTGCTGTTACACTACACTACCCATTTCTGGTAAAAACAATCGAATAACAACTGCTTGCATGTTTATATGACTGAGATATAGCAATAGTGCACTGTAATCACTCCACAGATCATAGTTCCTGCTCGAGTTCCGTTTTGAGGTTGAATGGTAGAGCACTTGACGCAGTCTGGCATGACGGAGCACATGATGACTGGATCAGTTTCGTTTTCACATGGCCTAGGCCTCTGTAGGTGTGGCTGTGGGTGTTGTGCGGCAGTCATTTTCACCACGTCTATAACTAACCTGCATGGAATTTATTTATTGCTATAGGGGGCCAATACTTCTCTCTCTCTCTCTTATTACCGTGTAATGTACTTATACTGTATATTAGATCCATCACTGTAAAAAAACAAATCTATTATATTCCACCCCACACTACCAAACACAGAGTTATCCAAACTACACAACGGGACACTGAGCCATTCACCCCACACTACGGACACTACGGGACACTGAGCCGTCCATCCTACACTTTGGGACGTTGATCTGTCCACCCCACATTAGAGGACACTGAGTCATCTACATCATGCTACTAGATGCTGAGTCGTCCACCCCACATTACCAAACACAGAGTTGTCCAAACTACACTACGGGACACTGAGCCATTCACCCCACACTACGGGACACTGAGCTGTCCATCCTACACTTGGGGACACAGAGTCAACTACCCCCAACAACCAGACACTAATTTGCCCTAACCCCCACTATGGGACATTGATCCGTCCACGCCACACTACAGGACACTGAGTCCTCTACATCACACTACGGGACACTGAGTCATCCACCCCACACGAGGGGACACCGAGTCCTCCCCACACTTTGGGACATTGAGTCCGTCGAAACCCACCACACTATGGGACAGAACTGAGGACTACTGACACTGAGTCATCCACCCCACACGAGGGGACACCGAGTCCTCTACATCACACTATGGGACACTGAGTCGTCGACATCACACTATGGGACACTGAGTCATCCACCCCACACTATGGGACACCGAGTCGTCCACCCCACACGAGGGGACAGTGAGTCGTCCACCCCACACGAGGGGACACTGAGTCGTCCACCCCACACGAGGGGACAGTGAGTCATCCACCCCACACAAGGGGACACTGAGTCGTCCACCCCACATTACCAAACACAGAGTTGTCCAAACTACACTACGGGACACTGAGCCAACCATCCTACACTTGGGAACACAGAGTCAGCTATCCCAAACAACCAGACACTGAGTTGCCCAAGCCCCCACTTTGGGACATTGATCCGTCCATCCGACACTAGAGGACACTGAACTGTCCACCCCACACTACAAAACACTGAGTCATCTACATCATGCTACTAGACACTGAGTCATCCACCCCACACGAGGGGACAATGGGTCGTCCACCCCACACGAGGAGACAATGAGTCGTCCACCCCACACGAGGAGACAATGAGTCATCCACCCCACATGACCAGACACTGAGTTGTCCAAACCCCCACCTTGGGACGTTGATCTGTCCACCCCACAAGAGAGTAGTCTCCTCTCCACACTACAGGACACTGTGTTGTCTACATCACACTACGGGACACTGAGTCGTCCACCCCACACGAGGGGACACCGAGTCGTCCACCCCACATTACCAAACACAGAGTTGTCCAAACTACACTACGGGACACTGAGCCATTCACCCCACACTACGGGACACTGAGCTGTCCATCCTACACTTGGGGACATAGAGTCAACTACCCCAAACAACCAGACACTAATTTGCCCTAACCCCCACTATGGGACATTGATCTGTCCACCCCACACTACAGGACACTGAGTCCTCTACATCACACTACAGGACACTGAGTCCTCTACATCACACTACAGGACACTGAGTCCTCTACATCACACTACAGGACACTGAGTCCTCTACATCACACTACAGGACACTGAGTCCTCTACATCACACTACGGGACACTGAGTAATCCATCCCACACGGAGGACACTGAGTCGTTCACCCCACACGAGGGGACACCCGAGTCCTCTACATCACACTACGGGACACTGAGTCATCCACATCACACTGTAAGATACTGAGTCCTAAATATTGAATGTTGGATGTTAAATATCTATGATTATAGAGACTGGATTACAGATGTCCCACATTACAGGATAATCTGGAAAGATAATCAATTAAGACCACCCAGATCTTCAGTCTCCAACTGGGAGACTTTTACTGATTGTTCAGGAGGAGCAAGCCGGCCTGATTTGTCCTGTAGCTCGGGCCAGGCTTAAGGCCACTTGTCTCACTATACTGGCAGACGATTGGACTTGTTTCAAACACGTTTCACCAAAAGAGAAAAGTAGAACTTTGGTTTACTAACATCACTTAACACCAGGGGAAACTGTCCCGCACATAAGTGAACTAATCTGAAAATCAGCATTTAACAGTCTCACAATGAGAACAAGGCACCGAGCAAGGTGGTCGGCCTGTAAGCCTCCCTTCTGTTAGTGACCCTTACACAGAACAAGGTACCCCAGCGAACAAATCCGAAAGAAGAATGGTCAGTCCTGCGGAAGATCGATTTTTAAAGGTGCTCGGCGTTATTGGCCTTGGCCACGTCAAATAGAAAATGTTTTACAGTCTGTCCCTTTGAGGATTCTGGAGGCTCGCTGTCAGGTCCATTCGTCGTGTGAAGTAGCCCTCCTTCAGCCGGTTCCCAGCTCGCAGCCTACTGTGTATTCTCCTGCTCAAAAAACTTCATGGTTCTTGACATGTTCCCTACCCCCATCTCCACGCACACATACACAGGGAACCGGGGGCCCCCTGACCACATCCTGCAGCTGTCTCCCGGTTGACAGACTCAATTCAAACAGTTTAAAGCTGAGCTATTACCTTTAGGCTCAATGAGAACTAACCAGCCCGAACCGGTTCGAGCAGTACTGAACATTTCAATACAAGAACACCAGAAGAAACGCTAAGTTACAGGACACCGCTAAAGGGCCTGTAGTCCACCGCTTTGAAGTGTGCTTAATGAGTCCTTTTACCCCATGATATGAAGGTGACCTTTGACCTTTTATTGATCCTTCTGTTCATCATAAAATTTCCACACACTGTAAACAGCAGTAGTAAAAATCAACAAAAACAGAGATACATGGTTTGCATTGGACAGCAACAATATACATACACTCATCATCAAAGGAACAGCTGCACCCAGAAGGAGGTGTGGGAGTGCGGTGCTGTTGGGAAGGAGGATAAAGGGTACCAGGATCAATAACTGATGATACGTTTAGACTGATATGATCAATATTTATTGAGCTACACATACAGAAGTCTGTCTCTCAGTATGGGGTCAGGCCGCTGTGCTTGCTAACCCAACACGCCAGACGTCTCGGTATGGAGCTGTAGAGGTTCCTAATGGTGTCCTGTGATAATCCATCCCATGCAGCTTGAATATCCTCACACAGTTCCTGCAGATGGTGCGGTAGGGGTGGAGGTGGAGTGACACCAGGCCTTCTGGACGTGTGATCTTGGTGCTGACCACGGTGCCTCCACACACGGATTCGATGGTCATCCTCACCAAAACAAAATCGGGACTCGTCACTGAAGATGACCCGCTGCTATTCTGAGTCACTCCATGACCGTCTGGTACGGCACCACTGCAGTGTTTGGTGACGGTGACGTGGTGTTAAGGACAGTCGTTGTAAAGATCTGTGTGCATGTAGTCCTGTGTTGTGCAGTCTTCTGCCAATGGCGCTGCACTAACAGGATGACTAACGGAGGGCATCACTGCTCGCTGTACCTCTGCAACTGTACGGCTCATCCTCGCTTAGGTCACGAAGTCAAACCTACCCACCAAGTTTCATTCCTGTTGGTTGATTCCTTCTGGTTCAATACAACTGAATAATGCTCTCCCTCAACCATAGTTCAATGATCTACCCCTCTGCGTGGTCTCGGAGTCCCACATGTGAGTCAAACTCGTATTCTCCCCACTACTACTAGTCTCTGAGCCCAACCACAATGGTATCACAAGACAGTCAGTCATTCATATCGTCGCTACCACAAGGCATCAAGTCCCCCACGAAAGCTTAATTTCCACACCTCCCTAACCACACTTGATTTCGTTTGCCTGCTAGTTTTAATTTAAGTCACTGGGACGGCATCAAGGCAGACTAAGGGCGTCAACATTCAGTAATGAGAGAGTAATCTGATGTCAGATACGCCCTCAGCAGGTCCCTTAAACGTGTTTGACAGCATTATTCACAGAAATCCTACTGAATACTACACCACGCGTGGACGGGCATCAGCAATGCTCCCAAATTCACAACGACGTTTCCCACAGCCAGGGCAACTGCTGAGCGCATCAATCACCAGATCACCCGTTCACCCTCAAAGACTCATCATTACATCACAACAGGTCCTCCACGGCGCGTGTGCTTTTGAGTTGTCAGTTTGGTAGTAGATGAGGACTGGGTTGCACCTAGAGCTGGGCGGTCCGGCACAAAGGCAACGGTGTGATACTAAGTTTTCACAACACACGACGTCAGGAACTGTATTCTTCAGATCAGACACATCTGATCAGTATTAATACTATACTATATATTACTATATACCATACTATAAACCATAAGCACGTCTGATAATGCCCTCTCTGCAATGAAACACGCACTCAGTCACACTCCTATATACACAGAGCACGTAGTCATGACGGCAGCCTTGCGTATCCTGCATCCGTTTGGTGCAGGTCCTCAGAAATGACCGCTACACATACCCAAGGTGCAGTACACGCACAAACCCTAGGTGGCAGTGTAGTTTTAAGGAAAGGCTGAGTGACTGGAAAATGCGTCCTTGCCGCTGCACAGTGACGAACATGCTTGTCAGAGGAGCTGACGAGAGAGCTGTTATTTAAACAGGCGACACCGAAGCCAATCCGAGATTGTTATGCCCTCTATAGGAAGCCTCCCGTAACAGGCTCAGGCATGTGAACAGTTAGGTTCATAATGCAGCCGGTTGTCTACGTGAACACGTGACCAAACAGTAAGAGCATCTCTACCCTAAGGAGGCCCGGAATTTGATTCCCGGCTGGGGTGACCAGAGTCCTTTCTGTGTGGAGTCTGCATGTTCACCCCGGATCTGTGTGGGTTTCCTCAGAGTGCTCCGGTTTCCTCCCATTGTCTGCAATATGCGTGAACTGGAGATGTGCGGAATGTGTGGAAAATGGCTCCAGAGCAGATGCTAATGATTGGCTAAAAGGAGGGACTGCATGGGGGCGTGGCCAAAAACCATAGTGTGAAGGAAGTAGCTGAATCTGCAGGTATATGGAAGCGTACGGTCATACGGGTCTACCAGCAGTGGCTACAATCCCAGTCTACAGGGAATTCTCCTCAGAACTGTGCCAGGGAAGGCTTTCACCAAATCTGGAGCCACTGCCCAATTCTCTGATGCAGGAGAGTTTGAACATCAGTGTGGCCTACATCCAGAAGCTTGCTCAGTACATGCCAAATCCAATCCCAGCTGCTATTGGTTCTTATGGAGGTGTTACATGCTATTCGACACGTCTCAGTCAAAAATGTTTCGCCTGGTGAGCCTAGGGATACAATGAGAACCAGATACGTCTACCAGCCTGTTCACAGTGGCGGTGATGGGAACCAGACGTCCAGTAAGTTTAATGATTCTAATAGATCCCTCGTAGTAAGTTAATACATGATACCGCGTCGGTGCCTGATGTCAGTACACATTACGACCCTGGTGCCGATCACCACCGCCGTAAAGGGACCTGCAAATGGCCTATCTACAGTGAGCCATCTCACATCCAGCCACTCTCGGTTTACATCCCAAGTAGGAACTGTGAAGAATCTGTGGAATCCCTCTTTAAATATGCATCACCATCATGCAGATGTCCAACTTCTCATCACATAACTGATGATTTGTTCTTCCGAGTAATCAAGACCGCCTGTTTAAAAGCACTTAAAGGGTACACATATCACTCAGGACCACGGCGGCAAATTGGGCAGCTTGAAAGGTGCTGAAAACTGAACGCTAGTGTTATGTGAAGGGGTCTCAAGGCTGTGCTGCCTTCATAATGGGCGCGAATGAACGGAGCATCGAGGTGCTGGTGGATCGCAGCCAGTACCTGCTGACAGAGTTTTAAAAATGTGGCCTAAGTAGAGGGCTTTCCCCGCGCTAATCCCACCTTTCTGCAAGTGGCGCTCGGCCCGGGACATGTGGCTCTCATTTGGGCCTGAGCTGCCGTCCCCGCCGCTGCCAAACTCTAGAGCAGCCATGAAGGAGGAAGGCCAGACGGCACAGTTAGCCCAGCTGGGGGAGACAAGCTCTTTAGTATAACTTTATCGGGCACTCCAGAAAGCGCTAGCACAAGACTAGCTTCCAATGGCTAAAGCCCAACGCTGAGCACCTCACCGCAGCAGTGATAAGCTTGGGTTTCCAAACCGGAACGGCTTCTCGCTCGCTGTTGTATGAATGCTCAGGAACAAGAACCCTCCCATAAGCAAAGCTAGGCTAGGCCGACTTTGTTTTGGGGAGTGGGGGCGGAGGTGGTGGGTGCGCATTCCGGGCCGGTATCAAGCCCCCGAAACAGCAGCCCTCATTGAGCCGGAGCGCCACAGGAAGAGGCCAATCACTCTGAGAGCTGAGCTAGGGTTCAGCGAGTTCACTGAGGGGGGGAATTTGAGCCCCCCACCCCCTTTCTCCTGTCTAGCTCTGATGTACACAAAAAAATAATAAATACCCCGTCCATGTCTCCTGAGGGGACGTGTTTGTGCACGCGCTGGGGGTCTGTGCAAGACTTCCACCTGTAAGTTCTGAAGCGCTGTTTCAAAAGGTGTGGATCAGGACCATTATGGGATCAACCAAACGCTGGCCAGCTAGCCCCAAGCTGCTGCTGCTAGCTCATTCCACTCCATTTCCTTCCTATTGTCCCAACTTAGAAAGGCCTTTCAGCTCGTCCTGGTCTTCTTCTCAGTGTCCTCCTGCTCTCGGCTGAGTTAAACCCAAATAGGGCTTCATGTTATAGCTGACGGATGAAGTTTCGTTAAGCAGGACTTCATTGCTGATGGCCACACGTGCTCTGAACGCCAAACATGATCGAATCTGATGAACGTGTCAACATTTATCTCTGAAGTACTGAACCAAACAGAGTGCGAAATGCACTACTGCACAGCCGGTTGGCCTTGCTTAACTGCTGTAGCACACATGTGGCCGGCACTGCCCCAGACGGCCCAGATGTTGTTTTTAAAACACGCTTAGAAAGGCGGAGGGAGGGAGGGAGGGAGGGCCAGGCTTTGGAACTCCAGCTCATCGTACCTTTGTTCCTCAAGCTACTGTACCCAGCCTCAGAACTACACTACCCATAAATCAGATGCCTTAGGTTAGGTAAGGTAACCTTAAGGAGTCACAGATGTGCAGCAGCCGTGCGGCTGGGCCACTCCGGGCGAATCTAGAAGGACTGGATGGATTAATGATGGACAAGAAGCCGCTGAATAACTGGGTTTCTGAGTCTGAGAACAAACACCACACGACGTGGTGAAGCTAATAGGGTTCAAGGCCTCTGAGGAAATGATTAAAAGTGAAAGCCTATTCTCCCCTTAACCCAGCAGAGACATGTTTGCAGATGAAATACACTTCATTTATGATATACAGGTACACAAACCATATAAGCAAGTGGGTTTATCTTGAGCACACAGCTAATCGGCTCAGTGATCAATCATACTTTCAATACAACCATTGAAAATGATGTGACATGCATTTCTGTAGCAGTGTGAAGCTATTTCATGTGCTGGAAATTTCAGATGGCGTATTTAAATAATAGACAGACATTAATACAACACAGGTTTATGCTGATGATGCGACACGTCATGATACAGGGGTACTATTCAATACACTCCAATATAAGACTGTCATAGAGGCGGTATACTGGCATCTTCTAAATCTAGCCATAGTATCAAAAACACACCACCTGCCTAGGTTTGCCTAGGTTTGCTAATGCTAACGATAGCGCTGGGCCTCTAAGGCCTAAGGGTAGAGAACAACACTGCTAGCTAACGGTCGGGGGTTAAACCATAACACCGAATGAACCACCGTCCGGTACCGATCTTTACGTTAGACTGCGAAACGTTTCTGAGAACGGATTCAGTATCACGACGCAATAAATCTGCATCGATATCTTCTTGCTATGCGTACATAAAGAAACGAGTCACCTTGTGTGTTTAAGATGGTAGTAACTTCAGGCTCCTGCAGATGGCGCTGCACAAGGATGACAGGGCTACCCGTGGAATGTGAGTGACGGGATCTATAGATTGAGAAGAGGTGCTACCGTGCAGGGAGTGTCTCGTTCCATGTGTGGTAAATGGCTCCAGAGCAGATGTTAATGATTGGCTAAAAGGAGGGACTTGAGCATGTGGGCGTGGCCAAAGACCATAGTGTGAAGGAAGTAGCTGAATCTGCAGGTGTATGGAAGCGTACGGTCATACGGGTCTACCAGCAGTGCCTACAATCCCAGTCTACAGGGAATTCTCCTCAGAATTGTGCCAGGGAAGGCATCCACCAAATCTGGCCCAACTGACCAATCCTCAGATGTACGAGTGTCTGAACACTGATGTGGCTACATCCAGAAACCTGTCCAGTACATACCCAATCGAGTCACAGCTGTTACTGGCGCTCGTGGAGGTATTACGTATTATGGGATATAGATATGAGTAAGTGTATGAAGTCACAGTTTTTACAACACTAGTGAACCAGAGAACAGCCTTGTAGCCTTCATGGCTGTAGCTGCATGGTCGAACTGAGGTGGTCCTTTTTTTGCGAAACAACAAGCGGACCGCCGTGCTCCATTTTCCACCAAACTGCTGACTTTTGTCCAAATAATTCCGTGTGCTCCTGCAATCCCATCATGCATCGGTGCCATGCCAGCACCCACATGGTGGCACATCTTGTGCCCTGCTGCTTATCTCCGGCAATTCAACACAATCAGAGCAACTCAGCCTTGCTCATGCAGCGGCGAACTCCGGCTTCACATGATCTTCATGCGGCCGGATAGAGAGGCCTTGTGGCGGACGGCGTGGGGGCGGATTCATATCTGAGTGTGGATGTGTGGAAGGCTTGCTTAGCGGAACTGGCTAACGCAAGCCAGAATGAGAGCAGAGCAGTGGAAAAAGTGGGGGTGGGGTACGGAGGGGGGGGGGTCATCACATCAGCTTTAGTTTGATGTGACAATCAGAGTATTCTAACGAGATGATTTTACGGTTCACTCCCCCCCTCCCCCTCTCCCCGCCGGCCGGCTGGCCGCCCGCTCACACACACACACACACACACACACACACACACACGGGCTGTGTTTACGCTGCGGGCACCGGGGTGCCATCTTGGGCGCAACTCGCATCGATTCCATCTGACTGGATCGTGCGCCACACACTTACGCATATGGACACGCGTGGACACGAGGGCACATCCAACCAGGGACGTTACAACACAGGCATGCTGTTTTTTCATTCCGCGTTTCTCTTGCATCTGTTTTTCTTTGCAGTGTTTCTGGCCCCCTCCTGAAGTTCCCTTGCACTGTTTGTGTGGTTAAAGTACCCAACACAGCCGTAATTAAATACACCTCCAGACTCTTTATCCCTGGGAATTAAACAGGTTGCTACTGTTCCTGGTTGGGGTTCATCCTCCTGTAAGGTTTCATTCTGGAGGTTTTAAGGTGGACTGGATAATTCCTTGGGTGCTATTTAATAGTTTGGTGTCCTCACTTTTATTCTAAAGTAGGAGAACCTTAGTAGTCGTCTCTAAACTGGAGGACTGCTAGGGTATGTCCCATATATGGGGGTGTGTAAGGTTTTGCATACGATGGCTCGTAAACCTCGGTTCTAATCGGCTGCCCTCTAACAGGGCCCGTTTAAAAGGCAGCCCGTGCGGAAATGTTGTTGGAAAAATCCAACTTGGTTCATTCACTTTGGAGGGATTGATCCCCACGACGGCTGACTCAACAGACTTAGACGGTACCACGCGTAATCGCTTTCTTCACATTCCCTTCCGTTCCAAAAGCTGGGATTCAAAAACTGGGACAGTCTGCAGGAACAACATCAGTTATCACATGGACTTCACTGGGAAACATGCTCCCTGTTGTGACATCACAGCCATGGTGATTTCCAAACTGGGCCGTTCCTGTGCATAAACGGTTCGGATGTGGAAACTCGACCAGTGAATGTCAGTGTATGTGAAATGACCTTTTCCACTGATACAGCTCCTTTAAACCCTCCCAGTCACCCAAACCCTCCATGTCGCAAGGAAATAACTCTGATGCTTAAAAAGACGAGAGGAGGATAGAGAAGAGGAGTCAAAAGAGGGGAGGAGAGAGAGAGAGAGAGAGAGAGAGAGAGAGAGACAGACAGAGAAAGAGACAGACAGAGAGAGAGAGAGAGAGAGAGAGAGAGAGAGAGAGAGGGAGAGAGAGAAAGAGAGAGAGAGAGCGAGAGAGAGAGAGAGAGAGAGAGAGAGAGAGAGAGAGAGAGAGAGAGAGAGAGAGAGAGAGAGAGAGAGAGAGAGAGAGAGAGAGAGAGAGAGAGAGAGAGAGAGACAGAGAGAGAGACAGAGAGAGAGAGAGACAGAGAGAGACAGAGAGACAGAGAGAGAGACAGAGAGAGAGAGAGAGAGACACAGAGAGACAGAAAGAGAGAGAGAGAGAGAGAGAGAGACAGAGAGAGACAGAGAGAAAGAGCGAGACAGACAAGGAGAGAGACAGAGAGAGAGAGAGACAGAGAGAGAGAGAGAGAGAGAGAGAGACAGAGAGAGACACAGAGAGAGACACAGAGAGAGAGAGAGAGAGAGAGAGAAACAGAGAGAGAGAGAGAGAGAGAGAGGGAGAGAGAAAGAGAGAGAGAAAGAGTATTTCTGGCTGCAGGCAGAATGAAAGCGGTTGGCGCAGGGCCTGGCGGAGCTCTGTCGTCATAGGAGGGCAGTGTGAACGAACGGATGGATGGATGGATGTGGCTAAGCCGTGATGGCGTGCGAAGTTGCAAAACGTCAAAGACGGGGAGCTCTGAGCGCCTCTGTCACGCTGGCCTTATCCTCAAAAGTTGAGCAATGAAAAACTGTGCTGAGAAAGAAAGACAGAGACAGAAAGAAAACAGAGAGGGGAGCGAAGGAGGGAGGAGGTGGAGGGCTACACAACAATGAAACCTTTGCTGAAGAAACTTTCATGTTTCACAACGGTTTGCAAAAGGCACTAGCGCGAGCCTGAAACCCCTCCGCAGCAAACGAGGCGAGGGAGCAAAGCGAAAGAAACAGCTGCGGCCTTCCGGGCCCTGAGCAAGCTCTCCTCTTCCACAGGCTGAGGCAAAACAGCAGCACCAGGTTCGCAACTGTGCGGTCACTCTCTGTCTATTCTTACACACAGAGGATAAACTGTGTGACTTTCTTCTTCTCTCTCTCTCTTTCCCTCCTTTTCCCTCCCTCTCTCTCTCTCTCTCTCTCTCTCTCTCTCTCTCTCTCTCTCTCTCTCTCTCTCATTCTCTTGTCTCTCACAGTGACCCCCCCTCTCCTCCTCCCCCTTCCCCCTCCCTCCCTCCCTTCCCCCCCCTTTTAGTCCCCCCCTCTCAGGCTGACAGCATGTAGCAGCCTTGCCCCTGGCCCGGCCAGAACAGTAGTCTGGAATACTGAGGGCTTCTTCTTTCAGCAGCCTCCAACAGCAGCCAATCACAGGGCCCTGTCCCCGGGCTGCCGCCTGTTGACCAATCAGCGAAGCCCCTGGCCGTCACCTGACGGAGCTCAGCCCTGTCTGTCAGGCGGCTCGTATTTAAGCACCAGCTGGCTCAGACAAGGCTGTGAGTGTGTGTGTGCGTGTGTGCGTGCGAGTGTGTGTGGGACCGGCCGGGACTTTGTGTACCTTTCAGTTCGTTTCTGTGACTGACTGCGTGTGCATGTGTGTGTGCGTGCGTGCATGCACACAGAGGAGTGAGGCAGAGAGAGAGAAAGAAAGAGAGAGAGCGAGAGAGAGAGAGAGATTGTGAGTGAGATATAGAAAAAGAAGAAAGAGAGCGAGAACCAGAGGACCAAGACTTTCAGTTCTCCAAAGTGCAACTTCAGCGGCCGACGAGGGAAGTTAACTTTTTCTCCCCCTGCTGAGCGCGGACCGAAGACCCTGGAAGCTACTTCATATGTACACATATATATTAATATAGAGATGATTTTTTTTGCCCATCAAATTAGACTTTTTTATATTTAGATCTGTTTTTGTTTACCTCCGTCGTGACCCCTTCCCACCGCCGTTTACGCTCCGGTGAGTATACTGAGCATTCCTGATATCTGTCCTCCTTCTCTATCTCCTTTTCCGATGTGGTTTCCGTGTGTGTGTATTTGCTACATGTCCGGCTGAACGGCGGCCGAGTTCATTCAGTGCGTTTCTCCGTCCCCGGGTTTGTTTGCTTTCCTGTTATCTGAGTTCTGAATGAGGGCTCTTTTCTTTTTTTCTTTTTTTTGGGCTTCACACACTACAAGCCCCCCTGAGTCTGGACCAGACTGCGGCCAGACTGCAGCCTTCGCAGACACAAACCCGGGATGATCCTCATTAGTTCCACTAACACTGCTACAACTAATGCAGAGAGAGAGAGAGGGGGAGAGAGAGAGAGAGAGAGAGAGAGACCCGGAGAAAGACAGGAATAAGTTGATTGTGGGGTCACAATCGGAGGGGCCGCACTGTTTCCACAGTGTTCTCTTGCAGGACGGTTTTGCACAGCTAAGCATCTAGGAACTCTGAAGAGTCCGCTGATTGTTTGGGGAGAGTGTGCGGTACCGATGCACTGGAGAAGCGGCAGAGACGAGGGGGATGGTGGTGGGGTGTAGCGGAGAGGGGGGGTGTTGTTGGGGAGGCAGACAGGAGGGACAAAAGCTGCCCCCATCCAGACAGACTGGGTCAGCCCTCATCACAACCCAGGGCTGCACGGGTCAGCCAGCTGCACAGAAAAAGAGAGAGAGGGGGAGAGAGAGAGAGAGAGATAGAGAGACAGAGAGAGAGATATGGGGGGGGGGCACAGACAGAAAGACAGAAAGAGGGCCCCGCGGGGTTAGAGGTGGCGGGACTCCTGATCCCCGCGAAACCAAAGAGGCTGGGAGAGAGGAAGGGACAGCCGGTTCGCTCTCGTTTGCTATCTGTCGCTTCTTTCCAATTCCAAGACGACGGGGACTTTCAGAATTTCAGCTGAACCCCGGCGTTCAGCACTTTTGGAGGGCTTTTTGAACTTGGCGTGTGTGTGTGTGTGTGTGCTCAGTGGAGTTTCCTTATGTGTGTGTGTGTATACAGAGTGTGAGGCAGGTTCACAGCGGCTGTTAAGGGAGTGGGAGGGTGGGGGGTGGGGGGGCTGTAGAGTGCGGAGGACTGCAATTATGACAAGAAGTCAAGAGTTTTTCTCCCCTGCCATTTTGTGTGTGAGGGTCATAAGGGCTGGAATGTGTTCAGTGACAGGAAAAGCGAGAGCTCTCCGTCGCTCTTCTTTACTCCTCGCCTGTGTTATCGATAAGGCACTCCGTCTGTACGGCTGGGCAACCTACACAGACCCACAAAGCGCTCCCGGGCAGACCAAAACACGGCTGGAGCAGCCAAAACAACACTTGACCACGCCAGTCGTTACCCTAAAAACAGTCTGGCTGCGACTTAATCAGCGCAAACCTTCAATCAGAACCCTCGCACGCGCCCAGGAACCCAGCCGCAAGCCATTTATCTCTGATTGATCGCGCGCGCCGTGACGAAAGGCTGGGTATTATCTACAGAGAAACCTGCATGACACAATGTTTTTGTCCAGGAACATCCTTCTGAGAAAACACACTGTTTACAGCAGATGCTCAGAAATGCGGAGCATGTAGAGTCTTGTCGGCTTGCACAAAGTCGGCTGACGCACACCTACACGCATAGAGACACCCGCCCACACTCATTCAACCCGTCCCTGGCTCTCTTTCCTTCACCTCCTGCCTCTTTCCTACGAACCTGCGCGGTTTTAAAGAGCCCGTATCCTGCCTGTTCCGGGCATTTGGGCCTTTGTGACCTAACAAAAGACTCGTCTGGAGAGATACAGGAGGAGAAGATCACACGGGCTGTTTGTGTTGCCGTGCCTTTAAGATCCGTATATGTAAATGTCCTGTGTTCTGACTGGCTGGCCCCGTTCAAAAACTAGTCCAAGCTGAAACGCTCTTTAGAAGGCCAGTGTGAAGGGGGCGGGGCTAAACTGCTGTAGGGTGAGGAGGTGTATGTATGTGAAATGCTTGGATTTTTGTGACATCACAAATAGGACTTGGACTAGGGAGTAAAACGGGAGTTTCGGGACGTTGATAGGGTCACACACAACATCAAACTCTTCTTCTGAGGAAAAAAAAAAAAAGAAAAATCTATAAAATTAATGGTGAGTTTTACAGCATATGGGCCCTTTAATTCTAAAGTTAGAGAGTTATATATATAGATATATATATACACGTATATACGTATATATCATCCGTCAAGCACGTCATTATCTTGATTTATGTGGGAGACTGGAAATGTATACGGCCCTGACTTCTACTCGCTTTGTCTCACCTTCTCCATCTCTCGTCTTTCTCAGTCTCTGTCTCTCTCATTCTCTCTACCTGTTTTTGAATAAAGAGCAGACGCTGATTCATGCCACTCCGTCATCAGTCCCACAACCGGACAATGAGGATTCAGTCTCCAGTCAGCTAACACAAAGCACTCTCTCTATCTCTCTCCTTCTCTCTTTCTCTCTCTCTCTCACGCACCCTGTGCCTCCCAGCCCTGCCCCATCCCCCCAGACTCAGCGCCGTCTGATAATCTCACACACAGGGAGCGTGCGTGCATGTGTGTGTGTGCGGCGAGGGGAGGGGAGTGTGTGTGGGACAGGATATGGGAGTCTTTGATGAGGCTGTGAGGCGGAATAGAGTGCACTTTAACAGGGCAAGTGCCCTAATCACACCAAACGTCCAGACACATACACACCCGCTGTAAAACCTGTCTGAGACGCACCACCTCAGGCTCAGGACTCTCGCACACCTGTTAGTTTTTATACCTCGTCAGGACGTAGAGTCGGCTTTTATGACCCATATTACATGTGCACGCATGAAAGAACCTGTATCGGAGCAAAAGCTCGCGTCTCCGCTGGTCACGTTTTTATTTTATGTCTGCTGGTTTTTATACATATATATGTATGCATATATATACACACATATATATATAAATATATTAGGTAAAGAATATATGTTATATATGTTAGGTAAAGAATATGTATGCAAGGTTCCCTCCCAAGGTATACACACATCTATCTATACATACATTTATTTGCACTTGTGTGTATGTATGTATGTATGTATGTATGTATGTGTATATATATTTAAATATGTGTGTGTGTGTGTGTGTGTGTGTGTGTGTGTGTGTGTGTGTGTATGTGTATGTATGTATGTATGTGTGTGTGTGTATATATGTGTGTGTGTATGTATGTATGCATGTATGTGTGTGTGTGTGTGTGTGTGTGTGTGTGTATGTATGTATGTGTGTGTGCATGTATGTATGTGTGTGTGTGTGTGTGTGTATGTGTATATGTATGTATGTGTGTGTGTGTGTGTGTGTGTGTGTGTGTGTGTGTATGTATGTATGTGTGTGTGTGTGTGTGTGTGTATGTATGCATGTATGCATGCATGTATGTATGTGTGTGTGTGTGTGTGTGTGTGCATACACATATATATACACATATATATATACACACACATTCATACATACACACACACACACTTTATGCTGAATTTCATAATAAATGGACCAAAGTATTTGAGCTACTATATGTAACAACATAACCCACATCTAACATGTAGTATTTGTACGCACCCATATGTGATCATATCCCCCATATGTACAATATATAATAAATACAGAAATATAGAAACACATATATAATCAATCTTTAAACAAAAAGGGAAATAAATCATCTATAACACACATATTACACTCACACACACGGGCACTGTGTGTAGACGGATAGAAGGATAGATAGATGGATAGAAGAATAGATGGATTCTCCAGTACACGCAGTACGTCTTAATGCAAGTCAATGGAACCATTTTTGGAAATTTCTTTTAGTCCATTTATCACAGACATTTACACAGAACCGAAAGGAGCATTACAAATCCTATACAACACGAAAAGTGGGAATTAACTTCACAACAGTGACATCACTTTCCTAACGATACGGCCATACTGATATTTTCTTCTCTCACTCGTTCTCTCCATTCCAGTGCGGTCTTATCCAGGGCTTATCTATTCAGTGTGAAATCCACTCTTAGCCTTCCTGTTCAGCTTTGATTCAGGACGGCGGTCCTACTGAGATCTGAATGGGACACACTCACTTCCACATACGCGGCGAGCCACACGCGCTGCCCTGAGATTAGATCTTAATGCGCCGATGTGTGCTACTTCAGCGTGATCAATTGCGACCGCTGAGAGAGACAGAGCACCGCCGCTGTCCAGGCCTGTGGAGATTCCGGTCGTTACTGGCGATATGAATATACACAGGCATTACTGTCCAGAGAACGAACTGCGGCCGTATTTACATTCCTAATCCAGAGCGGCTTACCACACCTGCAAGGAGCGGAATCCTAACCGGCATGAGGTACTCGGAGAATCCGAGAGGATCTATAACTTAAAAGGCGTCTGATCAGCTTTAATTCAAATGTAAACCATGCAGACAAGTAATTATTCCAGCTTGTCTTCAAAGCCCCGCTGCAGGGCGAGCGGAACTGGGGCTCCAGAGGCTCATGCTGAACTTTACGAGTCAATTCGGCGGGTTAGTGTCCTCCAAGAGTTTACGGTGCTGTGATAGCACCGAGCCCACAGGGGCGTGAGAAGCTGTAAACGAAGCTAGCGCTCAAGGAGGGAGAGAGAGATACAAAAAGAAGAGAAAAGAAAAAGGGATCATCTTTTGGTTTCATTTTACTGTCAGGATGACTAACTCCTTTCCTTCCAGCCTAGCGCTTCACCTGCCCAACGCCCAGGGCGGTGGCGGAGTCAGAGGGCGGGCTGACCTGGAGGATTGTAGTGGGGTAAACAGACATCGTTATTCAGTTGTTAGGAATTTTGGAGCGTTTGAATCAATTAGGATGAGTAATAACATTCCCAGGAGATATGAGTTAATGTGTCAGCCAAAGTTCTCCGGCTAATTTAAATCAGGAAATCACTGGTTATTATTGGTTTTAATCAATCTATTTATTTATTTATTTATTTATTTATTTATTTATTTATTTTACAGTGTTACAGCATCGAGTCACGTATTTATATTTATTGAAGAATTTTAGGTCCATTAAAGAATTTTTAAATTTAAGCCTGACAAAATTTGGCCTGAACTTGCCTATAATAAAAAAAAATTATTCCAGTTCTGCAGTACAACAAAATCTGTCCTGAAGTGTATTAAAAACCAAAAATAATAATATGCTATTACCAAAGTCTGCACAATGTAGAAAACAGTCTTTGTGATACTGGTGCTATTATGCATATACTGCAGTATAAGGGATTTTCCCAGGTGGCTTTGATGTCTCTGTTTGGAAAGAATGAATCATTCTAGATTAAATGGGGTGATTTTTTAAAAATTCCTTTAATCTGTTTTTAAAAGTTTAAAAGTGGCTTTTTAAAACCATAATTTCAATTTCAACAGACCAACCCAAACGCAGTTAATCGCTCTGACTACCATTCGTGTTTATCCAAGATCCCTTAAATCAGGAACTTATATCAGACAGGCTTCTATTGTAGACTAGTCAAGAAAAATGAGATCAAATTCTCCTTATCTGACGCTGCACACATCGCTACGTATCATTTGTGGATGCACACATTGCCATGACGATGTGACGATATACTGCAGTCTTAATTTAACCCAGCACAAGCAAGCTTAAAATCCACTAATGCAGGGGTCAACATGTAGGACTCAAACTCAACTCAACCCAGACAGGTGAACCCAACTCAGAACCCAATCAGAGTAAACTCAGAACCGAGCTAGAGCAAACTCAGAACCGAGCTAGAGCAAACTCAGAACCGAGCTAGAGCAAACTCAGAACTGAACCAGAATAAACTCAGAACCCAACTAGAGTAAACTCAGAACCGAGCTAGAGTAAACTCAGAACCCAACTAGAGTAAACTCAGAACTGAACCAGAATAAACTCAGAACCCAACTAGAGTAAACTCAGAACCGAGCTGGAGTAAACTCAGAACCCAACTAGAGTAAACTCAGAACTGAACCAGATTAAACTCAGAACTGAACCAGAATAAACTCAGAACCCCACTAGAGTAAACTCAGAACCCAACTAGAGTAAACTCAGAACCGAGCTAGAGCAAACTCAGAACCGAGCTGGAGTCAACTCAGAACTGAACCAGAAGAAAACTCAGAACCCAACCAGAGTAAACTCAGAACCGAGCTAGAGTAAACTCAGAACCCAATTAGAGTAAACTCAGAACCAAATTAGAGTAAACTCAAAACCGAACCAGAGTAAACTCAGAACCAAACCAGAGTAAACTCAGAACCGAGCTAGAGTAAACTCAGAACCAAATTAGAGTAAACTCAAAACCGAACCAGACTAAACTCGGAACCCAACCAGTGTAAACTCAGAACCCAACCAGAGTAAACTCAGAACCCAACCAGAGTAAACTGAGAACCGAACCAGAGTAAACTGAGAACCGAACCAGAGTAAACTGAGAACCGAACCAGAGTAAACTCAGAACTGAACTCTGACGTGTTCAGACATTTTGAGATCTACGTTCTGCATGCGACTGTGTGTAATGATGCCACACTAGATTCTGAAAGAGAGAGATCATCAGGACGCGATAAAGTCTGATCCCACTCGGGGCAGCTTCAGAACCTCTAGTGGAGGTTCTCAACTTTCCCTACATCCAAGTATTCCTCTGATCCTTCTTCCAACCTTCTCTGCCAGGAGCAAAGCCCTAAACAAGCCATGCCTATGCGTTCAGTCACACGGAACCTACAGCTCAGGTCACTGGTGGCTTCAGACGCTCCTAAACTCTCCCCAGCGCCCATATTTGGCAGTTCCTGTGCCTCGTCCGTTGCGAGGCCGCAGCCATTGAAATGAATGGGTAGGCTGATCCGTGGCAGTCTGCAGTTATATTTATATCTCTGTGGTGGAGCCACTCTCGCAACCTCCAGCTGACCTCCAGAAGCCGGAGCCCTTTTCCGAAAACGAGAAAAGAAAGAAAGAGAGAAAACCTGTGCACCACTCCGGCCCTCACCTCAGGTCGGACCCAACGTAAATGGTGCGGCCGCTCTAATGAGTCGAATGGGGTATTTGGGTTTAATGCTGCCTGCATCACTAATGGTGCTTTCCATCTACGCGCCGAGCCAAGAGGCCCTGGTAGGGACCCTCCGATGGAGCTTAGGAGCAAAGCCACTCCGCCTTTTCCGCACTTCGCCCTGTTCTAAAACTGGCATCTCTGGACCGTTTCTAAAGGTGCACGGTCTGCTCTCTTCTGAACTGGTGCCTTTGACTTGTGCGAGGGCAGAGGAAGGCTCAGGTGGAAAAGAGAGCCAGGGAACGTGCGGTGACAAAAAGACAGAGGAAGATGGAGCGAGGCGGAGGCAGAGAAGAGAGAATGTCAGAGAGGATGAGAAGCAAAGGGGGTGGTGGGGAGGGGTGGGGGCGGTTGACGGAGGGGGTAAGCGTGTACGAGTGAGTGAGAGGGAGGGAGGGCGAGAGGGAAGGAGGGAGGGAGGGAGAGCGAGCGCTGGCAGCCGCTGAATGAAGTGCAGGCTCAGCAGTAGATAAGAACCGCAGGGACTTAAGTTCCTCTATCAAGCTGGGATTAACACGTTACAAAAATCACCGAGTTTATACTCCTCAAAACTAACAGGGAGGGAAAGGTGTGATGGCGCCGGATGCGAGCGTCGAGGAGCGAGGGAGGGAATGAGAGACAGCAGGAGAGAGAGGGAGAGAGGAGACTGCGGGAGGAGCGCGCTATGATAATTCGCTCAAAGCGTGCAGAGGAAGAGGATTCAGAAAGAGACGGAGAGCGAGGGAGAGAGGGGGAGAGAGACAGAGATGTTCAAAGCTTTGCCTGTGCCAGCTCTGCTGCGGTTAATGCCATCCTCTCGGCCTGTCGGCTTGCAGGCTCTAATCCACTGAGCTCCGGCAGGCTCTTTGAAATGTGAATGGAGAAGCTTTCTGGTTTTCTTTAAGGTGAAGAGCGCCGCTGTCTTCCGCCTGTCTCCGCGTCCTATATGCAGCCGTGGATTAACGCAAACCAAGTGGTTAATGTTAACGGCAGATTAATAAGGAGTCTTTGGGCTGGCTTGACGGGGGGGTTGGTGGAAAAGAGGGCAAGCCCTGGACTGGATGTACAGCATGTGTAAAACGACTTGGAGCTTTAACCCCCTTATAAGAAGTGGCTACCCCAAATATGCCCAACTATGAATGGAAGTGCAACCATGCCAATCATGCCAGTTGACCGCCGTTGCCTGTTAGCCATGTTTGGTTCAATGCTACGAGACTCTGTCTTCCGCCTGTCCCTGCCTCCTGTACGCATCATGGATTAACCTGAAGATGAAGTGGTTCATGTTAATTTGAGATTACTGAGGAATCTTTGGGCTATCGAGGCAACTTGGGAGTTGGTGGAATAGAGAGCAAGTCCTGGACTAGATGTACAGCATGTGTAAAATGATTCAGAGCGTTAACCCCCCCTTTAAACCCAACATGGCCAACAATGCATGGAAGTGCAATCATGCCAGTTGACCTCCGGTCACTGTTCGCCATGTTAGGTTGAAGCGAGATTAATAAGGAACCACTGGGACCCACTGGGTGAACGTTTTGGGGGGCAGGGTGTAGGGTTGGTGGAAAAGAGGGCAACTCATGCACTAGACACAAAGCACGTCTAACATAACTTGGAGACTTAACCCCGCCCCCCTTCACCCAAATATGGCTAACAATGACTGGAAGTGCAAGTTTGCCCCCCTTTCACTGTTAGCCACGTTTGGTTTAATGCTAAGGGATGCAGGTGAAGCCCGCTGCTGTCTTCATTTCGATGAAGTTACTGTTAAGTGAGATTAATAAGGAATTGGGAGCCAGTGGGTGAAGAAGGGGGCTGAGGGAGGTTGGTGGAAAGGAGGCCAAGTCCTGGACTGGATGTACAGCATGTC